>CM074451.1:3230220-3617720 GCA_037101425.1 Elopichthys bambusa
ACTGAAAAGTGTTTTCTTTTTTTGGAAAAAAATGTGAGTGATGGTTCATGCCCGTGTAAAATTAAAACTAATTACTAAAAATTTACGTTTAAATGTAAAGAATTAATTAAAAACGTTTTTTTAAATATATATTTGAATATTTTCTGAAGAAAATGTGAGTGTTGGTGCTTGCCCATGTAAAATTAAAATTATTGGAAAATGAATATTTAAATATTACAAAAGGATACAAATGACTATATTTTAATATTTTTCTGAAGCAAGTGGTGATGCTTGCTGTGTAAAATAAAATGATTTAAAATCAATATTTACTTATTAAAAATTTTAATATTTATCTGAAGAAAATGTGAGTGTTGGTGCATGCTCATGTAAAATTGAAACTAACTCGAAAAATTAATGTTTGAATATTAAAAATTAATTACAAATTTAAAAAAATATATTTTTATATTTTTCTGAAGATAATGTCATTGGTGGTGCTTGCCATGTAAAAATGACTTAAAATTAATGTTTAGATATTAAAAATGAATGGTAAAATGTAGAATATTTTAATATTTGTCTGAAGAAAATGCGAGTAGCGGTGCTTGTCCATGTAAAATTAACCACCATGATGTCTTGACCTTGACTTGGCCTGCGCTTTCTAAGCACCTCTTGTTAACATATATTAATAACATATATTTTGATCAGATCAATAAAGGAAAAAGGGACTTATAAGTAAACATTTCAGTTTCATGAGAACATTCTTTTGCATATTTTGTCAAAAAGGCATTTTTAAAAAAAAAATCTTAGCCAGAAGGTACATTCAAAAGCAAAATTTGACATGTCCTTCAATCATTTTTTTTTGCAGAGGTTTCAAGGACAGAAAATCTTTACAATTGCCATTTACACATTCATGCTGTCTTCTAAAGTAAGTGCTCAGTGTGACAAAGGAACTAAATGATGGAGTTGGAACATTGGTGGTTCTCACATTTTGCTCCTCATTCATGCAGTCTGTTCTTTAAAATCTGCCTCTCAATAGGTAACTGAGCTGTGAACATATGTATGAAAATCTCGAGGCATTTCACGTGTTTAAAAATATTATAAAAATAGCAAATATTAAAAGTTTGATGGAATGTAACAGAAGGAAACTCAAGGTCATAGTGTATGATGTGTCTAAAATTCAAATGGTTAAACACTTAATATATCGGCTATTAAAGACTCGACACATTTGATCAAAGTTAGTTAACAAGAGCCTTATGAAAAATGAAAACCTTTTGAGAAATCAAGGTTTATTTTTTTTGTGTATTTATGAGGGAGGAATTCATTTTTCTTGCTTCATTTAATATACGCAGATATGAATATGCAAATTAGCCCCGCCTCCGCTCACTCATGAGCTCAGAGATCCACTCGGTCAACTTACTGAGGTAAACGCTGCACAATGGCATTGCTCTTTACAATGTCGGACACATAACGGTAATTAATATGATTAGTCTTTTGCTTGACTACGTTATCAAACAGCTAATAATGTGTTGCTAATCTTATTGTTCCCACAAATCTGCCAGCTTAGAGTCAGACAGCTGCCTTCTAACAATCAGTATCCTTAGAAATGCTTTGAACAACTAAGAACGTCAGTGGAGAAAGGCATCATAACATCGTAATATACATCATATACACAATTCACCTGCTATATTGCTAAATCTACCCGATTTTTCATATCAACAGAAAAATATACTGGGATAACCTGGCTTCTCTTGAGACTCCTCTGCTTCTGAGCGGTCATAGTTAATGATATGCTAAAGCCCCCACGTTGATGTTATTGGTTATGAGGTAGTTTGTGAGAAGAAATACTAGTCATTTCAAACTGCGTTTTTGAGCCTCTCCTATTTTTTCACTGCAGAGAAAATACTCAGCAATGGTGTTGACTGATGAATTTGCACGTGGTTTGTCTTAAAGCACATTAAAAACACCACATAGACATATAAAGAACATTAAAAACTTGATTTTCACCACAGGGGGACTTTAAGACACATCCTTTGTGCTTGTTTGAGATGTGTGTATTAATGCTCATACAAAAATTCAAATGTGTGGAACTACAAAATGGACAGTGTTCCACCATTTTATTTTTTCTGGGTTCCATCGATCACGTTCGTCAAGGTTTATTTAATTCGTACTTGTGCTTTTTCGAACACGATTCTGCTTAACATCTTTTGTGTTCCATAGAAGAAAACATACATGTTTCAAATAAGGCCAAGTTCATGTTTTCTTCAGATTTTGTTATTTCAAAAGATCAAGGAAAAGTGATTTCTCATTACATGATGCCTGTAATACAGACAATTACATAAAGCAGTTTCTCCTCAGATGCCGCAACCTCAAAATCGGTGCATGTTGGAATTAATGGAAGTGACATTTAGATTGTTTTATTTTAGAGTTATTTGAACGTTTCCCAGGCGCCTACAAAGTTCAACTCTAATGATTTATTAGTTTCTTCAGGCCATGATGAAAAATTCTGCCCCTTTAAGACTTGAATCTACTTTCACTGAATGATTTTCTTCCTTCCAGAGCTTAAAAAAGATGTACATGACCTCTTGAGTAGGTCATATGAACGTCTGAAGTAAATTAATTTAAAAATGTATTATATATGACCTAAAACAGTTTCTCAAGGTTAAACTATCAACCTGTCTAAAGCATCAACCTCTATCTGTCCTTAATGCTGAAATGTACTAATTTTACAGAAAGGAATTTTGTATCAATATATGTTCGTATTGTTGGGTGTGAATCCATATTTAGTGGTGTATGCTAAGTATTCATGATTTAAAATATAAGAGACCACTTTTGTTAATAAACAATAAAGACCAAAATGGACAAACCCAGCGATTGGGTTGTTGTAACCCAGTGGTTAGGTTAAATGTTTGCCCAACGTGCTGAGCTGTTTTATTTAACTGAACTATTGTTTAAAAATTACTATATGGCTGGCTTAAAATGAACCCAAAATAGGTTGGAAATTAAAAAAACTGACACATAATTACTAGAGGTAACAATAAATATAGCTGCGAGCAGCAATTATCGGGGTTCAATCCATTTAAGCACATGCGTAAAAAGGTATTATGTTTTATTTGGCAAGCATGTAACTACTTAGATAATAGTTGTAAAAGGCCATTTACAGCCAATACAGGCAATTTACCATAGGAAATATATGGTTTATAAAGCTTTTTAACAGTTATGGAGGTTGAGCCAAAAACCTTTTGCTAATGTTGGTTTTTGAAATAATCTCTAATATTTAAAAAATGATTCGGTGAACAGCAGCGGTCCTAGAGGCAAAGTTGCTCGGAATGAGGAGTTCTATCATGTGGTATGAATGTTGTGGGCGTGAATGAAAAATCACATGATACACGATCCTTTACGCATGTGAAAAACACGAATTTCTTTCGAATTTCTCACAGGCCTCTAGGGCCGTGAGTCAAACAGGCCCAGCTGGTTTCGTTCCGTTAACCTTGTCTGATAGCTGCTCAAAATTCAGTGGCCGATGGCGGCCATGTTTTTTGAGATGCGTCAGTGTCCTCGTAGACAATCATGGCACCTCGGACAAAGACACTGCATGCCAATTTTCAAGTCGATCGGACTAACTATGAAGTAGTTATAGCTGTGTTCATGTTTTATTTTTGCTGTTTCGCCACATACTTTTTCACGCAACCACAGAATGAGTTCTTACATAGGTGTGCTGAGTTTGGTGAAAATATCTTATTCCGTTCATGAGTTAAGCCATTTTATTAAAAGTGGCTCCACCCACATTGAACGTTTTGGCAACCCTTAGGGACCATGAATCAGAATTTCAACTTTTTTTTGATAACTATTGACAATCAGACTCTGGAGAATCTTGCTGCACTGGTTTGGTTCCAATCAAGTAAAAAACCTAGGACTAGTTCGCAATAGTAGGTTTTTCAAAATTGACGAGCGACGACTAGCGAATCCATGCATCTTGTCCGTCTTGAGCCAAGGATTTCAACGATAAAGACACTTGAGCCTATGGCTAACGGTTTAGGAGTTATGAGCCACTATAGCGCCCCCGTCAGGTCGAGCAGTGGTGACGTTGTAGACAATTTAACCCACGCTGGGTTAAAACAACCTAATCGCTGGGTTTGTACATTTTTAACCCAACTTGGGTTGTTTTTAACCCAGCATTTTTTTAAAGTGTATATGTTATTGTCTAATAGAACAACACCAAAATAATGAAATACAAGCAATATGATGAACTGACAAGCTTATAACCGTATAAGTATTTAAAAATAAAAAATTCAGGGTGATTGGGACACTTTTTGCCATTGAGATGACTTGGAAAAATCTGATTTCTGATTTCAACCCTATATATAAGCACCCACAACACCCTAGCAAATGCAATGTAATTTTTTGCAAGAAATGGCATAAAAAAGGGTCCCACATGTTCATTCATGAAGCACATTCCACACTAAACAAACAACAGCAGGGAGAAAGACCTCTGGAAACTCGCTGTCTTTTGAATGAAATGCAGCAGCCAGAAGGTTTATGAACAGCGGAGCAGAAGACAATGTGAATGGAATATCTGATAAGACATCACTTTGATTAACAAAGCCTTTTAAATGTTAAACAACACTTTAGAATGAAGCAGGGATTTTAATTTCACTGATCAGCAAACATGACGTGACTGCTGTCTTGTTATGCATACTCACAATTCAAGACCTTTCTTATTTCCCAACTTTACTATCAGAATATCAAGTAGCTCAGACTTTCATTACCACAGTTGGGTGTTTCTTCAGTTACCTCTGGTGGACATTTAGAAATAAACTCTCTCAAAACACACTTTTACATTATCATTAGTTTTTTTTCACATATTGTGAAACATTTTTGGAATAAAATTGCTAACACCTTTGTCTTGCTAAGGCTAGTTTCATAGCCAGCACTTGATGCGTCATGAATATACTTAAAAGTGTCATGAAACCCCCATGTTTTAGCACTGTTCATTTACATCTTTTAAAAAGACTCAAGAAAGTGGGAAACTGGAAAGTGGGAGTGTAGAAGGTGGGGAGAGGGGAGACAACAATCAATAAAACACAGACCTACAACACATGAATATTAAAATTTGAGCAGAGAAAAACAAACAAGCAACAGATTTATTATGGAACATTATTAATTACATAACATTATTTTGGAAGCTAAAGGGCCTGTATGTAGAATTCAGAAACCCTTGTTATTAGTGACACCGGTGGCTGTTAAGTGAACTGCAGCCAGCAACTTACTGCTCCCGCTCGCACTTGTGCACACTTAATGTAAAAGAGATTGAATGTGATTCAAGGCCGTAATATACTCACAACATGGTAAACCATGCTAGTAACATGCTAAATCATGCTAGCAAAATGCTATCAACAGGTTAAATCATGCAGGCAACATGCTAATCATGCTAGCAACATGTTAAAACATGCTAACAATGTGTTAAATCATGCCAGCAAACTTTACTCATCTAGCCTTACTTCAAAGTCTTTGCTTAAAAGTTATTTTTCTTACCAATCAAAACAATGAAAAGTCCCATAGACTTTCATTGAGGGGATCAAGACTTTTGTACAATAAGACTGTAGCAACATGTTAAAACATGCTAGCAAATGTAAATCATGCTAGTAACATGCTAATCATGATAACAACTTGTTAAAACATGCTAACAATGTGTTAAATCATGCTAACAAAATTCTAAAACATGCTTGCAACATGTTAAATTATGCTAGCAACATGTTTGCAACATGACAAATCATGCTAGCAAAACATGCTAAAACATGCTTGCAGCAAGGTAAATCATGCTATCAACATGTTAAAACATGCTAACAATGTGTTAAATCATGCTAGCAAACTTTACACATCTAGTCTTACTTCAAAGTCTTTGCTTAAAAGTTATTTTTATTACAAAAACCAAGCGCTTCACTCAGTATGCTTTCTAACCGATCCGATGATTTTCGTTAAACAGACGATCAAAACAATGAAAAGTCTCATAGACTTTCACTGAGGGGGTCAACACTTTCGTACCATAAGACTGTAGCAACATGTAAAAACATGCTAACAACATGTTAAATCATGCTAACAAAATTCTAAAACATGCTTGCAACATGTTAAATTATGCTAGCAACATGTTTGCAACACAGGCAAATCATGCTAGCAAAATGTGCTAAAACATGCTTGCAGCAAGTTAAATCATGCTATCAACATGTTAAAACATGCTAACAATGTGTTAAATCATGCAAGCAAACTTTACTCTACTCATCTAGTCTTACTTCAAAGACTTTGCTTAAAAGTTATTTTTAATACAAAAACCCAGCACTTCACTCAGTATGCTTTCTAACCAATCCGACGATTTTCGTTAAACAGACGATCAAAACAATGAAAAATCTCATAGACTTTCATTGAGGGAGTCAACACTTTTGTACCATAGGACTGTAGCAACAAGTAAAAACATGCTAGCAACATGTTAAATCATGCTAGCAACATGTTAAATCATGCTAGCAACATGCTAAATCATGCTAGCAACATGCTATCAACATATTAAATTAGCTGACAACATGCTAATCATGCTAGCAACTTGTTAAAACATGCTAACAATGTGTTAAATCATGCTAACAAAATTCTAAAACATGCTTGCAACATGTTAAATTATGCTAGCAACATGTTTGCAACACAGGCAAATCATGCTAGCAAAACGTGCTAAAACATGCTTGCAGCAAGTTAAATCATGCTATCAACATGTTAAAACATGTTAACAATGTGTTAAATCATGCTAGCAAACTTTACTCATCTAGTCTTACTTCAAAGTCTTTGCTTAAAAGTTATTTTTAATACAAAAACCCAGCGCTTCACTCAGTATGCTTTCTAACCAATCCGACGATTTTCGTTAAACAGACGATCAAAACAATGAAAAATCTCATAGACTTTCATTGAGGTAGTCAACACTTTTGTACCATAAGACTGTAGCAACATGTAAAAACATGCTAACAACATGTTAAATCATGCTAACAAAATTCTAAAACATGCTTGCAACATGTTAAATTATGCTAGCAACATGTTTGCAACACAGGCAAATCATGCTAGCAAAACGTGCTAAAACATGCTTGCAGCAAGTTAAATCATGCTATCAACATGTTAAAACATGCTAACAATGTGTTAAATCATGCTAGCAAACTTTACTCATCTAGTCTTACTTCAAAGTCTTTGCTTAAAAGTTATTTTTAATACAAAAACCCAGCGCTTCACTCAGTATGCTTTCTAACCAATCCGACGATTTTCGTTAAACAGACGATCAAAACAATGAAAAATCTCATAGACTTTCATTGAGGTAGTCAACACTTTTGTACCATAAGACTGTAGCAACATGTAAAAACATGCTAACAACATGTTAAATCATGCTAACAAAATTCTAAAACATGCTTGCAACATGTTAAATTATGCTAGCAACATGTTTGCAACACAGGCAAATCATGCTAGCAAAACGTGCTAAAACATGCTTGCAGCAAGTTAAATCATGCTATCAACATGTTAAAACATGCTAACAATGTGTTAAATCATGGTAGCAATCTTTACTCATCTAGTCTTACCTCAAAGTCTTTGCTTAAAAGTTATTTTTAATACAAAAACCCAGCGCTTCACTCAGTATGCTTTCTAACCGATCCGGCGATTTTCGTTAAACAGACGATCAAAACAGTGAAAAATCTCATAGACTTCATTGAGGGAGTCAACACTTTTGTACCATAAGACTGTAGCAACATGTTAAAACATGCTAACAATGTGTTAAATCATGCTAACAAAATACTAAAACATGCTTAAAACATGTTAAATTATGCTAGCGACATGTTTGCAACATGACAAATCATGCTAGCAAAACGTGCTAGCAAAACGTGCTAAAACATGCTTGCAGCAAGTTAAATCATGCTATCAACATGTTAAAACATGCTAACAACATGTTAAATCATGCTAGCAACATGCTAGCAACATATTAAATTAGCTGACAACATGCTAATCATA
The DNA here is from genome assembly GCA_037101425.1 of Elopichthys bambusa. Lineage (NCBI taxonomy): Eukaryota > Metazoa > Chordata > Actinopteri > Cypriniformes > Xenocyprididae > Elopichthys > Elopichthys bambusa. The sequence continues at coordinate 3,238,225 of CM074451.1, forward strand.
TTAACAACTTGTTAAAACATGCTAACAATGTATTAAATAATGCTAGCAAACTTTACTCATCTAGTCTTACTTGTTGAGGTATAGGCACAAATGAGTTTCTAAAATGATTCAGTTTGCTAAATTGGACTATATTACTATACACTATAAAGCAACTAAATTCTTAATGGAGAATATGTGTGTTACATGTTCACTCTGTTTTGGACTTCTGTGTTACTGATCACCTTAATCATCACATTCAGCTGTGTTCAATCACCACCTAGTTTGTCTGTGTATTTAAGCCTTGTGTTTTCAGTTCACTGTTGTCTGGTATCGTTCATACTATGTATGGTTGTGCTTCCTGTTTACCAGTTTGTGGATTTATTAAAAGACTGTTATTCTTGAATCTTCCTTGTCGTGCGTCCGCTTACAACCATAACTGTAACAATGAGACTGATTATATATAATTTTATGGGCTTGCTTCAGTGCTGTCTGCTCATCTCATTTAATGTAATTTTGTATCTCATCTCTTCTCCTGAGCAATAGTGAGCTAACGAACATCAGATTGTGATGTGCCTGAAGTGATCCTGAGGCGTCTGTCTCAACTTCCTCCAATGAGGAAGATGAAAAAGACAGAATATAAAGACACATAGTGAGAGAAAATGAGCATTTCTTGACATAATATGCTGCTGTTCTGCTCGTCCTGACGATTGACTCTTTGGTCTTCTTTATTCTTTGTTTCAGGTGGCTCTAACTTTGACATTTCTATTAAACACACACAAAATGCTTAACCTTTCATAGTAGAACGTCTAAATATTTCAAGCAGCTGCCTGAACTGATGGCGTACAAATAAAAAGCACTAAAGTTACTAAAATGAAGCAATTAACCATAAAATTATGTTGCCAATTATGTCAAGCACATCTGGCTTCTGTTGCAGAGTCAGATATCATACACAGTATTTGTGAAACTCTTCTGATGCGGGTCTTGCAGCGGCTGAGGAAGGTTTGAAAGTTTTGCTGTCTTATCAAGGTAAACAGTCCAACTCCACATCCAGTAATTGGATTGAGACTCCTCACCGTCAGAGGATTGTGAAACCGCTTTCATTTCCACACCTTCAAAGCAAACACTTCACAACCTTAAAAAACAGATCAAGCACCTCTGAGTAGGCTCGTCTATAAATTATTCATAAAAAAGTACTTGTTTACCTCCTCAACTTCTATTCACATTTCAACAGTTTATTGTATTGAACTGCCACCAGTTTTCATAGTCATTATGCCTGTTTTACACAGCATTTATGTATGTTTTCCATTGATTGACATTCAAAAGTATCCACGTATTCTGACAAAAAAAGCAACAGATAATGCAAATCATAAACAAATCCTTATTAGGGGCCAAGCACCGAAGGCCTGAGGTTACATGCTGCGTTTTGGCACAGTGCCACCTACTGGTCCGGAGATATGAAAATGGCTATTTTTGCTATATTTAACTTACGAACGGTTTGTCCAAAAATCAAGTGGTTTCGTTAGATTCGAGTCGAATGATATACAATTTTCCCATATCGGCGATTTTGGGCGTCAGCCATTTTAAATTTTATAAACACATTAGCGTATCGTTACGAAACTCGTTATGGGTCTTTGGCACCATGCCGTGACAGTACTCAGGGCAGCGCCACCTTGTGGTCAAATGTTACAAAAATGCTAATAACTTTTGACTATATTAACCTGTTGTAATGAAACTGGTCTCAATAGATTCCATGAGTCATTTCGAGAACCAATTTTGCCATAGTCGGACGAACTTCCTGTCCGCCATTTTGTTTTTCTTTAAAAACCTACTTTTTCAAACTCCTCCAAGACCGTTGCTCTGATTTTCACCAACATCGAATCATATCAGACTGTGCCGACAAAAAGTAATGGATTTCATGTCGATAGACAAAAGCGTTTTCATATACGGCAGCAACAAATTTGAGGCATGATGACAAAATGGCTGCAGTGCTTCCGCCCTGACCGCACTTTTGTATTCTTTACGCTTTATGTTCTAAATTCCTATTCAACTTATGGAACAAACGCGGCGCCAGTTCAGTTTTTTCCGTTTTCCTATTTTATGCTTCTTGTACAGATCTACTTTTAATGATTTGAGGTTTTCATGATTTGAAGAACCCAAAGGATATGAGTAAATATAACTAAACTTTATCTGTAAATATATATTTTTGGCCATTTTTGTATATTTTAAAATATAATTTACATATTTGCCATTCCTTAGCCTTAGTTTATGTGTCAGAGACTGTATGCTAGTATGTCTCAAATCTGTGTATTTTTAGCACAAGAAACTGTGATATACCTTATACTTTCTTGCTTAATTGAAATATTCTGTTATTCTGAGTATGCTATTGCTGTGGTTATTTATGAATATGATACTAAACAGATGCGTTTTCCTTCCAGTAATGAATATTGGATCCTGCTCATGTTCACCTCGTGTTGATTGTATTTATTATACACTAGCTATATTGACATGCATCCTGATCCACAATCTGATGAATAGCACAATTACACTGAAAACCATCCTATGAAATCCTTGAATAATCACCATGTAACCCTATATTCTACAGTAAAGTGTCATTGAAATGTCTTTCTTCCTGTGAGCACGTATCTGAAGTTCACAGCAGAAGGAAAATGATGGTTTCAAAGGTGCTTTTCCTAGTTCGGTTGTAATAAAATGCCAGAAGTAATTACAGTCTGTGCATCTGATGCATGATTTTGTGTAATGTTAAGAGACTGTCAAAGAGAGAAATTATTATTCACTGCGAAGATCAATATGAACTATGCAGTAAATTAAATATCAGGGGTGACTCACCTGTCAGGTGGTTTTTATTAGAGTGCTTGAAATAGGCCTGCTTCACACAGAACGCGTTTTGCAGTTAAAGACACTAGACGCAGTTCAGCGGGGAAAAAGTAAATTCTAAAGACGCGTTTTTTAAAAAGTTGAACTTCTTTTAACTTGAGTGCGCCATTTTTAGAATGACGTGCCATGCGCGAGATGCTGCAAAAAACGCGAATCCTACTGTGTGAAGACCGCATTGAAAATCCTGGATTTTCTTAATTAAATTTGTATAGAAAAACAGAAAGCATAAGTATTTTGCTTCCATTGAAGCACAAGATGCTCACTAGAACAATTCTCACTTTTAATTTTGTCAAGGGATTTACAACATTTACATCTGCTGTATTACTTTTAGCCTATTTGTTCAGGAGTTATACAAATATTCTGAGTGTATCTGACCTGTAAACCACCCGAGGCTGAGAACGTGTTCATCTTCTCCTGCATTTCATTCCCATAATTAATTTCTCCTGGGACAAAGAATCTAAATCTACTATGTCTTAGTCCCATCACAGTTTCCACGGCCACTATTTTGCAATAAATTGGCTTTTTCGCTTTGACTTTTTTCAGTCTTGAAAAGTCCTAGAGCTTAAAAGCTTTTTCTCACCACAAATAAGGATTTATCAATGCAGTTTTTGTTATTTGTCAAAAGGCAGAGCACTCTTTTATCCAAAAATGAAAATTCAGTCACACAGAATTGAAATCTTTTCACCCAGATCTGGATGAGTTGCAGCAAGTTTGACATCAACATAAAATGAGATTTGAAAATCGTGACTATTTTCACTTATAAATTGCTTCAGTCTCTCTCCAGCTTCTCAGTTTCTCACAATACTTGAAACAGAGCGCACTAGTCATATGAACAATACTGTTATGATACTTTAATGATGCTTATCTGTCCTTTTTGGAGCATATAGCAAAAGCTGACCACTGTCGACTTTTTGCTGTTTATAAAAATATGTAGGGCCCAAGCCCCGAAAAGCCCTACTGTTTTCCTTAGGATTATTCTTCTTATTCTTTTTCGTCAAGGTTTTGGTGGCTTTTGGGGCCCTTAACATGCTTAAAAAATAGGTCAGAATCCGTGGCCATTAGGGCCGGGCCAAAGCTGGTACATCGCAGTGGCAGGAGGGTGGGCAGGGCTCGCTTCCATTCCCTCATACTCCACGAGGACCCCCACGGCGATGGATAGTGCAGCCGGCTCGCACACCTGGTCAGATGGGGTCTCTTGAGGCTCTGATGCGATGCCAGGCTCGATTGCTCCTTCTCGTGTGGGCTCTAACTTTGAGGCTAAGGCTGAGGCTGTAGCTCCTCGCAGTGGGTGTAGCTGGCTGGGCACTGGCTTGTACTCCATGTGCGGCATGGGTGGTGGTTGGCTGGTTTCTGGTGCCATCATCTGGGGAACCGTATTTAACTTTTACATATATTTATTTAGCATATGCATTTATCCAAAGTGAAATACAATAATCACTTAATCTTAAAAAGGCAATAAACACAGGAAATGCTAATAATAAAAGTTTCAGACAATTGTGCTTTACTTATATGAAAAGAAAGTTTAAATCTTCTTATAGCAGCAGCAGACAGTTCTAACATAAGACGAACAAGCAACCAGAATGGCATAAGATGAGTCTTTGCAGTAAATTTTCACTGATAAAGCAGAGTCAACCATTTATTTAAAGTCTTTCTTCTCAATTTTTCAGAGCCGGTCAGAATTCACTGAACCCTGACAGAATAAATCCAGACAATCACGGCTGGACTGTTTGGATATAATATCCTGTCTGCCATTGGACCTCCTCTCAAACACACGTTCATCTGCCGGCTTCACACAGCTTCTCTGAACGACGTGGTCGACATATTAAATATAATGCTTGGTCATGCAGGTGTATGAGAGGAGAAAATTGAGTAGGGCTCATTGGGTGTAAATACAAGACAACTACAACTATTAGAAATTCATTATTAGATTTGATATGATATGCATTTATGAGATGTGCACTACCTAAGACACATTTCAAATTCAGTAATTTATATCTAAATATATTCGTGACAAGTCTTACATGTGCTATTTAATGGAAAACCCCCCTCTTTAGAAATAAAAGACTGAACAAGCCCATCTCCAGTCCACCAAGACCATTTACTAAAAATGGCAAAAAAATAGTCTTTTAGAAATCACTGCAGTTGTGACGTTCAAGCCCAAAGTATACCTCACTTTTTATGCGTACGCGAGGGTAAGCGCACAGTGTGCGTGTCGCGAATTTCGTCATCAGAAGAGTACTTGTACGCACAGGTCACACATGCACATTTACATGCACATTTGCCCTGGGGGTGTCAATTCACAAAGTAGTCGAAGAAAACCTGCATAAACCAAACAGAACGGAACGCATGCAAGCTACAGTGACGATGGAGGCCTATATAAACGACAGATTGTGCGAAGAGGTTAGAAAGTACCCTCATTTGTACAACTCTAGCATGAAAAATTACAAAGATATTTACATTGGTTGTTACAGTGGTTGTACAGTTTTGAGATATTGCTCAAAACTGTGCATGCGTTGAACGCCGTACGAGTCAAGTGAAGTATACTTTGCAAGGCTGTGCTGTACGCTAGCATATACATTGCATTCGGACTGAATCTCTAATGTGGACTATTGAAATCAAACCCAAATTACAAAGCAGCAAGTAACACATTTAATTAAATGTGAAATTTTGAAGTAAAAGACCTATACCTCATTTTTTTTTTTTTTTTAATTTACAACTTCTAAAAGTCACTTTTTACAGTGCATTTTAGTGCAAGTTCTAAAACCGGTAATCTGCAACATGCTATTACTTGTTTCACATAAAAAGGTTAGCCAATCAAAACAGAGATTACATGACGTCTTAAAAGCACACTATAAAAAAAACAGCCTGATGATTAGCTGTAAAGGTCAGAAAGAGGTGTAAATTTGCAGTATGAAAATAATGACCACTGTATCTGAGGCATACTTCAGGGGAACAAATAAAATGCTTTAAGAGTGCAATATGAGGCTTTTGAGTGTGCTTTGAGCACATAATATGTGAAAAGAAAGTACTAAAAGAACAACTAAAATGTGATAGACTGGCTTGAAATTACTGTGAAATTTAATCAAGTTAGGAACAAAAATACCTTTAATGGTTTTTGCAATGATTTCTCAGGATGCATTAACTGGTGTTGCTGATCAGTCTTTGATTAAATGATGTAATACATCACAAAAGAAAAGTTAATGCGATTTTTCCAAAGGTGCAGTTAGTTCAGAAATGAAAAATGGTCTTGAATTTGTACAGCATTCTGATACCATAAAAGTAAGAGTCACTGATGAATGCAGTATTTTGTATGGCACATTTCTTCATTAGCCGTGTTGACCGGCAAATCATTTTTTAATGTTGGTGCTGATGAGGTGCATACAGTACAGCAAAAACACATGAAACCTTACAGAAGCTTAAAACAAAGATAACGCCACTCAGGACAAACATCATTGTGGAACCGTCTTGAACTTACCAGCAATGATTCAAGCAGCACTTTGGAAATGCAATAATCTTTAACGGTACATCAATAGGCAATATTCATCACAGCATGTTGAAATCAAATCAATACAGGTCAAGATAGCAACCCTGAAGTGTTGAACTACTGTAAATAGCTGGTTTACAAAGTACAATTCAGTGCAGCTTTGGCCCTCAGCATAACACAATAGACAACACATTCACCCATGAAAACAAACAGAAAAGAACATTTCCTTGCCATAGAAAATATATATGAACAATGATTTTTTTTAGACATCTAAAAAGGTACAAAACTTTGCACTCGGGTCAAAAACAAGGCATACAAATCTTAAAAATGAAGTGAAATGGCTGTTCTTTTTTAAGTTTTCCACCTTATTTTAAATGTTTGTAGTTTTTGCAGCCCTGTTATGAAAATAGTTTAAAACCCTGATGTGTCAGTTTGTTTTTAAAATAAAATAAAAATTTTGGTAAAACTTTAGTTTAGAGTTTAATTTTCACTATTAACTAGTTGCTTATCATGCATATTACTAGGATACTGGCTGTTTATTAGTACTTATAAAGCACATATTAATGCCTTCTATATCCCTTAATCCAGCCCAATACGTAAACCTAACAACCTTATTTTGAGGGAAATGTCATAGTTAATAGTTATTTAATAGTGAGAATTGGACCCTAAAGTGTGACCAAAATTGTATATATATATATATATATATATATAGAGAGAGAGAGAGAGAGAGAGAGAGCGAGAGAGAGAGAGAGAGAGAGAGAGCGAGCGAGAGAGTAAACAAAATAAAATAAATTAATAATGAAAAAATAAAAAATAAATTACACTAATAAACTAAATAAATATAGTATAAAACGTATAAAAAATGTAAACATCACTTAGTAGGGACTGGCTTTTGGACCACATAATTCTGTTTTTATTTGATAAATTTATAAATTAATTAAAAAAAAATCTTAGGGAAAGAAAGTGTCTTTGATATTTTTTTATAACTTTGGTAACATGATTGAATTGTTCAGCTCAACAAATCTCAATAGATTTACTTATCTTTTAGTCATGCTGTAAAAAATAGTCCCAATGATGTCACTTCCTGGATGGCAAATTTGAAAGGGGCCCATATTGTGCCCCTTTTACAAGATGTAATATAAGTCTCTGGTGTCCCCAGAATGTGTCTGTGAAGTTTCAGCTCAAAATACCCCACAGATCATTTATTATAGCTTGTCAAATTTGCCCCTATTTGGGTGTGAGCAAAAACACACTGTTTTTGTGTGTGTCCCTTTAAATGCAAATGAGCTGCTGCTCCCGGCCCCCTTTCCAGAAGAGGGTGGAGCTTTAACAGCTTGCGCTTCGGCTGCTCAACAACAACAAAGCTGGAGAATCTCACACAGCCAAAATGAGGATTGTCAGTAACGGTGTTCAGCCTTACATTGTTCAAACCGGAGTCGACACTGATGGAGGGACTTTTAGACTTTTAGAATGAAACTGGACGTTTCTGGATGGTTAGTGGATAAATTTATGTAGTTGCTGTGGAGTTGATTCAACTCATCGACTAGCATGTGCCGTCATGTTAATCTTTTGCGCAAACTGTACAGAGCCATACACACCAGGCTAACATTTATGATTGCTATCAAATGCTGTGAATGGTCTAATATTTTTTCCAAAATATCGCTCAGTATTTTTTTTTGCACTCAAGCTTGCCAGGGTCTATCCAAGCTAACGAGACTCTAAATAGTGTTCGGTGCTCATCTGTGCAGCCAACGACAGAACAGTTAGCATACTTTGCTCGAACATTTGCCATGGCGTTAGAACTGGTACACTGTTTTCACTTGCAAAAACAAAATGGCGGCACTGTGGGTGGAAACGTACAGATTAAGGGATGGTAATATTATAATAAGATCCCCTTCCTACATCAAAAGGGGAGCCAAATATGAGCGCCTCGTTTTTTACATGCTTGAAGAGAAAGGCTTACCAAAAAACAAAGTTACTGGGTTGTCCTTTTTCACGTTTTCTCGGTTGGTAGATACACCAGGGACCCGATTATAGTACTTAAACACAGAAAAAGTCAGATTTTCATGATATGTCCACTTTAAAGAATTTTCACCTATCTGTAAAAGTGGGGGGGGGGACTATTCATTTCAAAATGAGTTCAACAGATTACCTGTGTATGAAAACGAGGCCCCTGTTGCATAGTCTTAATAATAATAATAAAAATTCCTTACATTTATATAGCGCTTATCTGGGTACTCAAATCGCTTTATATACAAAAGGGGAAATCTCCTCAACCACCACCACCAATGTGCAGCATCCACCTGGATGATGCGACGGCAGCCATATTGCGCCAGAACACCCACCACACACCAGCTTATTGGTGGAGAGGAGACAGAGTGATGAAGCCAGTCAGTGTATGGGGATGATTAGGAGGCCATGATGGACAGAGACCAGTGGGCAAATTTGTCCAGGATGTCAGGGTACACCCCTACTCTTTTCGAAGGACATCCTGGGATTTTTAACGACCACAGAGAGTCAGGACCTCGGTTTAACATCTCATCCGAAGGACAGTGCTTTTTGACAGTATAGTGTCCCCATCACTATACTGGGGTGTTAGGACCCACACAGACCACAGGGTGAGCAGCTCCTGCTGGCCTCACTAACACCTCTTCCAGCAGCAACCTAGTTTTCCCAGGAGGTCTCCCATCCAGGTACTAACCAGGCTCAGCCCTGCTTAGCTTCAATGGGAAACCAGTCTTGGGCTACAAGGGTGATATGGCTGCAAATATATAATTAATTGTTTTATACAGCTGAAAAGGTGAAGACAAAGGCCAAAATAGGGAGTGTTTAATACTAGCTAATTTCAGTCCATGTTAACTTTAGGTTAGATAACACTGTATATGATATTTAATGAGATTAAGTACAATTTGTACTTACTGGTTTTGAAACAAGTAATGGGACTTTCTGAAAAGTGCCTTTGAACAAGTAAGAAAAAAAAAAAAGCTAATTCATAGTGTCCCAGGCAAAAGAAAGCAGAAGAGCAAATTACTGACTCTTGCAGGATATGAACCCTAGATTGTTCAAACTGCACTCAAAGCTGTTTTAAAGACACCATTAGGACGGAGGCCAAGAAGGAACGTTCTGTTCCTGTTGTAATTCTCAGGATTCGGGAACTCTTCCGAGTTCAGTTCCGTCTTTGGTTTAGCTGCGGAGACTCCAAAACAACTGCTTCACAAACAAAGCCAAAAGCATTACTATTTCTTTGAAGCTGTAGTTACTACAGCAGTTACTACTACTAGTATCTACAGACTGATGTCTTGATGAAAGTAAATGGTTTAATTAGTTTCTTGTCTCAAAAAAAGATGCAGATGTAAAACATACGGTTTGAGGATAAATGAAATAATTTTTTTCCTAAGAAGTTTGAGGCAATTCGTCCTTGATTTCATTCAGTTTGTGCTACAGTATCAAAAACTTCAAACCAGATTTGTTCAAAAATCAGTCACATGATGATTGGTTAAAACCACTGAAAAGACTCCTGGGTAATGTTGCTCACATAATATGTGCAGCTGCAGGGCTTTATGAAGGTCCCTCTACATTGATGGTGGTGACAGTAGCCATGAAGCAGCGCTGGAATAGCCGGTCCGGATCAGGCGGCTGGTTGTCACAGTCTAGTTTGCCTCTTAGGAAATGCTTGCGGAAACCTTGCGGTCCCGACGGTGCGCTGGCTTGGCTCGGACCCTGCTGTGGACTAGGCCCAGATCCTGAGAAACACACGGCGGACAACATTAAACATTTTTCTAAAGAAAACGCGAGTGGTGCTTGCTTGTGCAAAACCCGCAGATATCAATAGTCAATAGTGATGCTCGTCAACAAGGACCCACTCAAAATACTGAAGGATATAAAAATAGTCTGCAAAGAGTGCTACTAATATTTACTGGTGCTCTCAGGATAAGGGATATTCAATTCAATACTTTAATATATATATATTAGATTCTTTAGTATATATATATATATATATGTGTGTATATAAATAGCAAATAAGTACAAAGAAATGGCAAGTAACAAACTGAATTAAACATGAAATCTTGAAGTATGTTTTATTTACAACTTCATTCATAAATAATTTTTTACAGTGTTCTTCAGCTTAACCTTGTTTTATTTTAGTAAGTTGCCAAGGCAGTTTTTTAAAGGGGACCTATCATGCCCCTTTTACAAGATGTAATATAAGTCTCTGGTGTCCCCAGAATGTGTCTGTGAAGTTTCAGCTCAAAATACCCCACAGATGTCAAATTTGCCCTTATTTGGGTGTGAGCAAAAACATGCGGTTTTTGTGTCCCTTTAAATGCAAATGAGCTATTGCTCCCGGCCCCCTTTCCAGAAGAGGGTGGAGCTTTAACAGTTCATGCTTCAGTTGCTCAACAACAACAAAGCTGGAGAATCTCACACAGCCAAAATGAGGATTGTCTGTAACGGTGTTCAGCCTTACATTGTTCAAACCGAAACCGCTGATGGAGAGACTCGTTTCTGAATGGTTAGTGGATACATTTATGTAGTTGCTGTAGAGTTGATTCAACTCATCAACTAGCATGTGCCGTCATGTTAATCTTTTGTGCAAATCCAGCGTTGAATTGACCGTCGTTTGTGAAGCAGTCTAGCATAAAATGACGGCATGGCAACAACATTCTACTACAACAACTCTTTCTCTTCTCTAAAGCAGCCCAACATGGCCTCACCCCCTTTGTTGCATGTTCTCGGGGGCGGGGTTTATGTAAATTTTAGGGTTAGTGATGTTACCAACCCGGGAAGAAGCTCGTTATAGTCCTTAAAAAGCGTTTTCTGTAAAAGAAAATATCTATGAATAATGTTTTGAGGTGTAGCTACACCAGGGTAGGGCCGAGAGCCGTGGATAATAATAAGCGTCATTCCCACGGCTCTTGGCCCAACACTGCACCATGATATTTCCCCAGTTTGAGCACCTTGGATTACTATTTCTGTATAAAATATAAATATTTATCTGAGCATTATAAGAGCTTTGAGGATGGTTGTGCACAGCTCTCATGGGGCACTTTAGAATTTATAATGTTGTTGTACAAGGTGAAATTGCCTTTCAGTATTTATATTCTGAAATATTGTGATGCATACTAACAGGACCTCATTTGTAAGAATATCCATTGTAATACAGTCAATGCTTGCATGGACCATATAATGCTTAAACGTGCATAAATAAAATGAGTCTTTCATGCTATTACATGAATTATTGAAAAAAAAATCTCACAGAGAAACAATGATTATGCATAGTTGCATACTTAATATTCCAGGCTACAACACATTAAAAGCATAAAAGCATTAACACCGGATCTGAGGTCAAAGCAAACAGGTTTCCAGAAACAGCAACAACTTTTGAGCTGGTTATTGCTTCAACAGAGCGGCGAAAGTGTCAAACCAGTCAGTCAGCGTTGTGTTCTCGTGCTGTAGTATGCTGCGCAGTTTAATCAGGCAACGTCGTTTCATCACTTGACATTTGGTGTTTGTTTCCCATTGATACACGCTCTGAACCACTGATTAGAAACAAAAGATTCGTAAAGCTTCGAAGCTTCATGAAGCAGTGTTCTGAAATCGGCCATCACTAGATATTGTTTAATAAAGTCATTATTTTGTTTTTATGGCGCACAAAAAGTATTTTTGTCACTTCATAACATTAAGGTTGAACCACTGTACTCACATGAACTGTTTTAAATTGTCTTTAGTAGATTTCTGGGCATTGAAAGTGTTAATTATCTTGCTGTCAATGGAGGCCTCACTGAGCCATTGGATTTTATCAAAAATATCTTAATTTGTGTTCTGAAGATGAACAAAGGTCTTACAGGTGTGGAACAACATGAGGGTGAGTAACTAATTAATCCAGCACTGTGTATCTTTTAACATACCTTTTGATGTTCATGCATGTTTTTTCATCCTATAACTTGTATTAAGACTCGCACTCAGCACTAAAAAATAAAATGGACAGATTTTTAAAGGTGAGACTTTGTTTTTTATCAGAAGCTCTTTGCGGTTATTAGATGGGAGGCACACTATAAATAATGTTTAGTGTAGGGAAAAAACGTGGACCTGGCATCCCTGGCTTGAACTACGGGTGATTCACAGGGTGAAATAGAGTTTTTTTTAAAAAGGTAATGCGTTATTGTCGCTTTTACTTTGACAGCCCTGAATTCAACACGAGAGATTAGCATAGCATATACAATGCACAGCATAAATGAGTACAAATACAAAAGATGTATTTTCTTTATGATCACTAATACAATTCATGGAAAGATGGCAAAACTAAAATGTATTAAACATATACATAATAAAAATTGAGAAATATGTCATTTGGATGAGCTCCTTAAATGCCCTGATCTTTAATGGGGAGTGTTGCTCAACTCGTCTCTACAGAATCCCCCACAGGTGCTCAAGAGTGTTAAGATTGAGCGCAATACATGTCCACAGAAGGTTTTTCACCTTTGAAGAATGCATATCCTCATTGTCATGTTGAAAAAATTCCCAACAATGCAGGGAATGAGGAAAGGGTAACATCTTCTGTTTCAAGTTTGCGTATTAAATTACACAATGGTGTGGGAATTCATGACAGCACTGATAAAGCACAACTCCCTCACACCTTCAGCACTCATACATCCCTATATAAGAGCTTTACTACCACTGAACTTTACTGTGGGAACCAGGCACTTCTCACTGTACTCCTCCTCTAGCAACACCATAACATTTTGGATGCTGTTAGATCCAAAATGATTGATTTGGTCTCATGAGACCAAAGTATTGATTCCCAGAATCTATATTTTGTAAATATGGGCTTTGGAAATGGCTAACTGACTTTGTGCTTTGGCTATAGTAGGTAGTTCCAGTGAGAACCATGCATGTCATTTCTGCAGGCTGCATCTTACTCTGTGAGATAAACAGTTATTCTTTTCATAGCTCTTGCTGGCTCTGAGACACTTGCTTGGTATTTCTCCTGCTCTTTGTCTAGCAAAAAAAAAAAAAAAAAAAAAAATCCCTCATCACTAAATGACAGCTTAAAATGAAGGCCTGATTATTTCATGTCCATTGTTTTTGAATTTCTGTGTTACTTTTGCTATATTTTCACACTTAAAACAATGATTTGATAATCCTCTTGTACCACTGTCCTCTTTTGTGCTAAGAAATAAGTCTCCTGACAGTTCTCTCCCAAGTGCTTCCATTGTTGTCAGCATTAAGTCTGAGAATGATTCAGTGGGTTATATAACTTTTAATTGTCAAGAAATTACTTCTCTTTAAATGTTTTGGTTCAACATACTTACGTGTTGATCAAACATTGCCTTAAACTTACACCAGAAAAATGTTATTTAGTTTTATTTAGTAACTTTTAGGAAGGTGTACTCATTTTTGCTACACAACATTTTATCACCTTGATAAGAAAATCTTATTTTCCTGAATAATTTTGACATGCTTCTTTGGTAATTGATTAAGCAGACTTGCTGGAACATTATATCTCTAAAGAACTCTAACATGTCTTCTAAGTAATTGAGTAATTGCTGACTTTCAGAAGTTTCAGAGGGGGTGTACTCATATATACTATACTATATATACTATATATATATATATATATGTACTATATATATATATACGGTTTCACACAGTAGTTTTTTTTTTTTTTTTTTTAAATATTCAATTACGTAATTGTGGTACAATAGAACTGCGTGCTTGTATTGTCTTCTTCTGAAGAATCCCTTCTGCTCGTATTATTCTAATTTGTAAGACACTTTGCATAAAAGCACCTTCTAAATGGAAGAAAAGCACCTTGTAAAGCCTGATGTATGAAATAACAGTCAGAAAAATCTATATATTTTTTGAAAGCTTATTGAAGTTATATAGTAGTTATTGATAGACAATATATAAAAAGAAAAAAAGCACCCATATTTGTTTTTGTTGTGTATCATATTTGATAAATCAAAGCTTTTATGGCTCATATAGTACAGACACAGTGAAAATATGAAGCTTATACTCAAGGAGGAAGAAACACACTTTTATTCAGAGGCCCAAAGTGAGCAAAAATATGCAATTTGGTGCAGATGCTGATATTTATGAGATCTTTATTACAGTATGTCACATGTATGTTGGTTTAATTGGGTTTTGTTAGTTTTTTAGTTCTAGTTCCTGTTTCCTTTGTTCTCATTTTCCCACCACTCGTTAGTTTCCATGGTTTATAATTCTTTATAATCTGTTGATCTTTTGAATCTTGTTGTGATTGGTCTCCCTTTGTGTTCATTAAAAGTCAGTTTAATCGTCTTCCTGCTCAATATTCTGGATGGCTACAACTTTACATGTTACAGCAGACTACTTACATTAAATGCAATCAGTTGTCACTCTGTATCTCCCAATAATACGTGTTAGTTAAATGCTCATGATGAAAGCTCTGCAGTTTTTATTGTGGGGCAAAACATATAATGCAATGCAACAATGATGATTGACAACTAAACATTCCTCAAAAGCCTGATGGATCATATTTGATACTCCCATTTTAACATGATGTTTCTAAAATATGATGCATGGATAATCAAGTAAACCTAAGTTGCTTCAGTTAGTAAATGTTCATCTTATAATTTATAAAAACAATATAAAAGTTATTCTTATGTTTACTTTATAAAAAGCAGATTTCACAGCAAAAAGACACATGAACCATGACTTTTTACAATTATACTAAAAGGCCTTTTACTAAAAAAGTAAACTATCAATCAGATGACAGAAGGCATGTAGTAGATTGTGTGGAACAGGTTTTTCAGCAAATGTTTGATCTTGTTGACCATTAAACTAGTGTATCAAATATACATTAGGTTTTATAGAGTTAATCTCACTTTCTGTCAGGTATTCTGATCTTCCCCTCTGTACTAGTGTTACATAAAGACTAGAGCACAATTAATCTCTCTGGAGTACAGACATCACAAATGAGTGGGAGGAACCCTTTAACCTTTATTTCTATTACTTTAACAGGGAATCTTGCAGAAGACATACTTTGCTGCATTGAAACCTTGCACACTATTAACCTATGTTCTTTGCTTTAAGAGAGAACATAACATGCACAAAAAGGACTTTTTTAAACTTTTTTAACTTTAATTTATTCCCTTAAAACAGATTAAAAAGAGATACTTTGCCAAAAAAAAAAAAAAAGCAGTATAAAATATTAAAACAATAAACACAAAAATAACAGATTTGACTAACTTTACAATATCCCCTGATGGAAATCATGTTTTTTTGACTGAACAGATTTAATTATATTATATACTATACGAGCCATTAAAGCTTTCATGCATCAAATATGATACTCAACAAAAAACATCAGATAGCTATTTATTCATAAAAAGCACTAATGCATACAAAGCGGAGACAATGAGGCGCATGCAAGATGCCATGTTACCAATCATAAGTGCATCTGCTTGTTCGGACCACGAACACAAGCTTTATTTCTCCCAAAATGCAACTACGTCAGTATACAATCACTGAAGATATTTCAGCAACACTGGACTGAAGATAAATATCACTATAATTATTTTAAAGAGGTCATATTATGCTTTTTTTTAAAAGTCTTGATTTTGTTTTTGGGGTCTACTATTTTACTGCTTGAAATGTTCAAAAAATACATAATTTGACATTGTTGCACAGTATAAATCCTGTCTCTATGAAGTCCCTCCTTCCGATCAGAGCACACTGTGCTCAGATTGGTCGGCTGGAGCAGTATGTTGTGATTGGTCAAGCGCTGTCCCGCCCCTTACCATAACTGCCAGTTTCAACTCAACCAGGCCCCGCCCATTTATTCTGCGTATATCTTGGGCAGGAATTATTTAAATAAGGAATATTGTGACGAGTTCGTTCCCAGAAGAAAACTCAAGACTAAAATGGAGGTGTTTCAGGAAGTTCAGAAACAGTGACACTTTTATAGAGAATAACTCCTGTTGGAGTTTTTCATGCTCAAACAGCAACATTACACACTAAAGAAAGATGAACATGTAAAAAAGCACAATAGGACCCCTTTAAATACTGAAGAATCAAAGCCCATGATCTATCAGAAACATAAGTTGTGATTTTGACTGTTATAGAGAAAGAAGAAAAGAGAGATGTTGGAACAAAAGAGCTGTGTAGGTTGCTGATAAAATGAATGTAATTCTTCAAAACAAACTTGAAATAAAAGTGGCATGTATAGATGATGCATTTTTGAAGAGGTGACGAGGTCATTCTCAAAAAGGAAATATGAAAAACTAATCCATTAACCCTGAAACCTTATTTCATACAATTAAATACTAGAATTGTATTATCTGCTTAAATCAGAAACTCAAGTTTGTGTGGCAGACAAAGAAAGGTCAAAGGATAGCAGAGAGATGAAGTTTTAAAAAAGATAAAAAGAAAAGAAAAACAACCCCTGCAATACCTTTCATACATCGATTTCTAGATCTTCTATTAAACCCATTTCATGCTGAAAACAAAAAGTCATGGATGGGGTCTCTGTAAAATAATATCAATTTATGTTTTGCGTCATCTTGCAGAATTTGAGCAAAACTATGAAGAAAACACGGGACGCTAAAGGCCACGGTAAGATGTGACACTGCAATTATTCGTTTGTGTCAAACACAGAATGGTGTGGATAAATGGAGGTGGTGGATAAATCAGACCATCCTCGTCTTTCATCTGAGGGATTGTTTTGCAGTGGTTCAGGATTTTGTAAGTTTAGGATTTCTAACGTTCTATGTAGTTTCCTATTGGTCTAAGTCAAAACATTCCACCCAAAAATCTATAGATGTGGCTCAATCCCCCCTTCAATGCAAATCTGTGGGACTGTGGGACCTGACAAACAAATCTGGACAATTTGAGATATCATGCATTTAGCACAAACACGCTAAAGTTTAATCTTAACTTTCCTTAGCAATTAATGTAAACACTCTAGTTTAGACAGAAAAACAAGTCAAATGTATTGATCAAATATGATTTGGCACAAGGGAAAAGTCCTTTTGTTTCACCACATCTCTCTCATTATCACAAAATAACTATAGAGAAAAAAGGCATATGGAACTCTAGGGTTCTTGACTGAATTTTAAAGAACCTTTTATGCCAAAAAGGTTCTATACGCGAAAATAAAGGTTCCAAAAGCGATGTCATGGCCACTGTCCTGGGGTACACTCGTGCATTCAACTTCGTCAAGTGAGTGAGGAAAGTTTATTTACACAGACCCTTGACCCCTCGACCAAGGGAGCGAGTCTACTCAATATGTACACTTCAGGCAGAGCCATAGACCACAATACACCATGACTATGATGTCACAGCAGATCATGCTTAAAGGGTTAATTCACCCAAAAATGAAAATTATCCCATAATTTACTCACCCTCAAGCCATCCCAGATGTATATGACTAACTTCTTTCAGACAAACATACTCTGACTTAAACGTAAGCAATAAGGTATGAGAGGCTGTGCTGTATCGTGAATAAGTCACGGCTGAAGGGCAAAGCGAAGTAACCCCTTCAGCCGTGACTTATTCACAATACAGCACTAGCCTCAAGTCCGAGTGTGTTTGTTGTTGTTACGAGTGTGTTCCAATTGTTGTGAACATGGAACAAGACTGACAAACTGACAAATGCTTTGACTAGCGTTGTCAGTCACGGAAAGCCCCTTAACTGTTAAAAGGACAAGATATTGCAGAGGACATTTAAACATATTTAAACATATCAATTTACGCAAAAAGAGTAACCTCTGAAGCGACGTAGCATGTAGGAGTATCGTAAGCTTAGACGCCTCTCGCAGTTCAAACAAATATGGCTGGGCAACAAGCTCAAGCTCCTCTTCACTTATATCGAAATCCTCCGACATTTCTCTTTAAAAATTCTCATTTTAGACTTCTAATTCGTGACCAGTGTTTTGTTTTGCTCTATTCTCAGTGCTTACGTGTTCGTCATTACGTCATGCGTCGGGTCTGAGTTCACTCTTCTGCCGCAAATCGATGCGTACGGCCGTCTGCCGGAAGCTAGTTATTATAGTTTTAAATATGGCTATTTTTCTTACAAAAACCCATCGCTTCACTTAAGAAGGCCTTTATTAACCCCCTGGAGCCGTATGGATTACTTTTATGATGTTTGGATGTACTTTTTTGGGCTTTTAAAATCTCCTTTAAAATCGCCCACTTCACTACCATTATTAAGCTGGGAAGAGCAAGAATATTATTTAATATAACTCCAATTGTGTTCATCTAAAAGAAGATATATACACTTAGGATGGCTTGAGGGTGAGTAAATCATGGGATAATTTTCATTTTGGGGTGAATAAACCCTTTAAAAACAGCAGTGTTGAATAAGGGTTCAATAATTATGACTAGCTATATATATATAAAAAAATTCACTCAATTAACTCAAAAGCAATACATTATATATTAACACTTAATTTGCCACTAAAATGTTATAAATGAATTATTTTTAAACGGTATCTTTAGAAAAGCTTACATTTGTACATTATTACAGTCTCTAGGGGGGTTGTTTTTGCATTTTGATTATGATAATTTTGACTGCAACCGTAGTTGTGTGTAATTTTTGTATATTTTCTCCAACAGCCCAAAATAGGCTTCATTTTCTTTGTGCAAAATACAATTACTGATTTGGTTAAATATGAACAGAAAATTTCAAGTTTAGCACATGAAGCATTTTATATGTGGTTACTTATCACTAGTAGATGGTAAATTACAGCCCACATTAACATGCTTCACAATGCTGTCATGTTGTAGTATCTGTGTTGTAGTATATGTAGTAGTTATCATGAGTAGCCCCTTAATCTTAGTGAGTAGAGAAACATATGTTTTCATGCATGTGTTAATGAGTTAATAGGAGTAATTATAACCCTTCAGGGCTTTAAAGAACATTACCGCTTAACACAAGGAGCTGAATGTTATCTGATTGTCTCATTAAACCTCTCTTCTCTGAATCATTTAAGCCACTCAGATCTCAACCTTTCTGCCAATTAAGCACTCTAGTGGATATTGTTTATAGACCTGCATTAAGTGCATGGATTCTGAGCACAAGATGGGTCACATTCAACCTTTAAATCAAAAGATAGAAACATATGTAAATGAGGCCTATTTTTAGGACCAATAAGATTCTTTGCAGATCCCTGAAAGCACATTAAAATGTTTATCTATTGAATGGTCTGTTAAGAAATATATAATGTAGTTGATATTCTTAATGAAAATTATGATGAAGTGTTACCAGAAAATGACACTTCACAGCTGCAGGTCCTTGAGTCTTATTGGATTTAATGACAAACAAACTGAATGGAGTTTCATTAACTCCATTAACTCCATAAACTAGAAGTTTTGCGCATTTTGTGGAGAGAGAGAATGATTGAGTAAAGAAAGGCTTTAAAAACTGCTAGATCTGCTTATTTTTCAAATCTTTTAGAAGAAAATAAACACAACTCTAGGTATTTATTTGATACAGTGGCTAAATTAACAAGAAATAAAGCTTCAACTTCTGATGTTTCCAAGCAGCACAGCAGTAATGACTTTATGAACTTCTGTACTTTCAAGATTGACAATATTGGAAAGAAAATTATAACCATGCAACTGTCAGTATCGTGTCAGACAGTGTATTGTAGTGTCCCTGAAGAAAAATTCAATTAATTCGCTGCTTTAGGAGAGGAAGAATTGTCTAAACTTGTTAAATCATCAAAATCAACAACATGTATGTTAGACCCTATACCGACTAAGCTATTGAAAGAGATGCTTCCAGAGGTCATAGATTCTTTTCTTAATATCGTTAATTCATCTTTATCACTAGGATACGTACCAAAAACTTTTAAGCTGGCTATTATTAAACCTCTTATTAAAAAACCACAACTTGATCCTAGAGAATTAATCAATTACAGGCCGATCTCAAATCTTCCTTTTCTATCAAATATACTAGAAAAGGCAGTATCATCGCAACTATGTTCCTTTTTAGAAAAAAAAAATGGTATCTGTGAGGATTTCCAGTCAGGATTTAGACTGTACCATAGTACTGAGACTGCTCTCATTAGAGTTACTAATGATTTGCTCTTATCATCAGATCGTGGTTGTATCTCTCTATTAGTGTTACTGGATCTTAGTGCTGCATTTGACACTATCGATAACAACGTTCTTTTAAATAGACTCGAAAATGATGTTGGCATTAGTGGAATTGCATTGTCATGGTTCAAATCATACTTATCTGACCGTTATCAGTTTGTAGTAGTAAACGAAGAGATGTCATATCGATCACAAGTTCAATATGGAGTACCGCAAGGCTCGGTACTAGGACCGTTGCTTTTCACTCTGTACATGCTACCCTTGGGAGATATCATTAGGAAGCATGGCATTAGTTTTCACTGTTACGCTGATGATACTCAGCTCTATATTTCTTCGCACCCTGACGAAACTTACCAATTCACAAAATTAACGGAATGCATAGCTGATATAAAAAATTGGATGACCAGTAATTTCCTACTACTAAATTCAGAAAAAACAGAGATTCTAATTTTGGGACCAAAAACTTGTTCACGTAATAACCTAGAATACAGTCTAACACTTGATGGCTGCTCTGTTAAGTCTTCGTCGTCAGTTAGGAACCTGGGTGTGCTCTTTGATACCAATCTTTCATTTGAAAGCCATGTTTCTGGCATCTATAAAACCGTGTTCTTTCATCATAAAAATATATCTAAACTACGATATATGCTCTCAATGACAAATGTGGAACAGTTAGTTCATGCATTCATGACCTCAAGGCTAGATTACTGTAACGCTCTACTAGGTGGTTGCCCTGCTCGCTTGATAAATAATCTACAGCTCGTACAAAATGCATCAGCTAGAGTTCTTACTAGAACTAGGAAGTATGACCATATTAGCCCAGTTCTGTCAACACTGCACTGGCTTCCTGTTAAACATTGTATAGATTTTAAAAATCTTGCTAATTACTTACCTGAGTACCTGAGCAAACTCTTAAAGTCCTTCACATCTATTGCGATCTCAGAATTCAGGACAGTTGATAATGCCTGAAGTGTCAGCAGAGATTGAGTCAACTAGATCATCCACTGTGAAGGCCTCATCAACATGACAACCAGTGGCACATTATATATATTATATACCATTTATCACTGTGAAGCTGCTTTGACACAATCTGCATTGTTAAAAGCACTATATAAATAAAGGTGATTTGACTGACTCAAACTGAATGCAGATTGGGGTTAATGTTCTTAATTGTCATGAATATAAATGTAACAATGCAAAAAAAAGAAAAGAAAAGAAAAGTAATTTTTATGCAAAAATAATATTTTTTCTTTAGATTTTGGGGTGAAGTATGATATGGACAAATATAGCATCATCAAAATATGAGGAAAATACTAGGCAAGGATGAGCAGAAGAAGGGATTAGCTATATTCCTTCAATCAAATGAAACACAATTATTCAGGAATCCCAAAGGTAAGCAAAGGCAGCGTAACAGCTTGTATAAATATTAATAAACAAGACAACATCGGACCAGGAACAGAACCAAAATCAGGACTTAAATACTAAGAAGTAGAGCTGGTCGGTATGACGATAAATAGTGTTACCACAGTATAAAATGTCTATCATTAGAGATTTTGCTATATCATGTATATCGCGGTATGTAAATATACAGCACTATTGACACTTCTGATGAACAGGGGCGTAAATTTCAGAGCAATTATTGAAGGGGACACAAATAATACAGCCAAAATTTATGTCCATTTTTCTGTTCTCTGTCATTTTATCTGGCCAATAATTATCTTACACCCTCCACATAGTATTTTAGGTTTCGTCTAGGACAGAGGATGTCTCTTTCTATATTCAGCTGCAGCAAGCCCACTGATCTGCGACTCAACATTATATTGAGCAAAACCAAGCGTGCCACACGTGTCCTGAAAAGTTAAGCCAAAGCGTCTCGATCACCCCCAGGTGGCTGGATGCAGTATAGGTCATAAGCCCCAAGTCAAATTACACTTCAAATATTTTTTTCCAAAGATCGTTTCTGTCATTTTAGGCATTTTTTATCACACTGATGTTAGTTAAAGTAAATACGTTTGTTTTAATTAGTTATTTGATGCTATTAAAACGTCTTTTTTTTTTACAGTCTAAACCCAACACAACGGTAGATCTACTGTACAATATTAGCCTAATATCAGTTCACACATAGGCTTATCACAGTGTTATTTGTCGTTTTTTAAAAAAAATGAAATGGTGAAGAAAGCTCTGAAGTTCATGTAACACAGTAGGCGTCACATGTGTTTGAATTTGTATAGTAGACAAAACAATGGCATTCATTCACACAGAGACAGAGTTATAAGCGACATGCTTTGGCTGTTGTTGTCGCGTTCATTTCTACTATGTGAAAGCCTTAAAATTTCTGCTGTGGGTGAAACTCACGTAATAGTTTGAGACATCAACGTACCATCTGTTCTCCTTCCCTAGGATGCCAGATATTCATTACAAGGATAATACACATTAGTAAAAGCATCCTTTTTTTATTTTCTTTGGACTCTTGGACTGGTCTGCTCATTGCAGTCTCTGTGCTACCAAGAAATACTTTGCCATCTGCACCCACACGTCTGACCCTTGTTATCTTTCCTGCTGCTATTTTTCTTAATAAACTGATATTTGCTGCATTCTTTATTGAATTGTCCTTATTTCACATGACAGTACTATTTAAAGACATCATTAACATGTAGTTAAAAGTTTAGTTCAACCAAAAATGAAAACAATGTCATTTATTACTCACCGTCATGTCGCTTTACACCTGTAAGACCTTCGTTCATCTTCCGAACACAAATTAAGATATTTTTGATGAAATCCAATGGCTCAGTGAGGCCTCTATAGACATCAAGTTAATTTACACGTTCAAAAGCCCAGAAAGGTACTAAAACATTTTTTAAAACAGTTAATTTGAGTACAGTGGTTATACCTTGATATTGTAAAGCGACGAGAATACTTTTTGTGTGCCAAAAAAACAAAATAACGACTTTTCAACAATATCTAGTGATAGGCGATTTCAAAACACTGCTTCGAATCTTTTGTTTCAAATCAGTGATTCAGATCACGTATCAGGCTGCCAAACTGCTGAAATAATGTGACTTTGGCGCTCCGAACCACTGATCCGAAACATTAATTGTTCAAGAATGAAATGTTCAAGGTGTCTGAATACATTTTGGTTTGACTGTAAATACACATATTTGTGAAGTTTGAGTTTGAGGCTTGCAAGGCACTAGATTTCTTATTGCAAAAATCCAAATAATTTTCTGTTGACGCAAACAAGGCAGAAATGCATTAAATAGACTGCAAGTCTCATGTTGTCTATAAATCAGAGAAAAGGGATGTTAATGTTCATGTCTTGTCTGAAAACCCCCTCCAGCTGTTCTTTTCAACCACTTCAACCTTAAACTTTCTTGAGAAAGCTGCTTGATTATGCAAATACTAGCTTAATGTGATCGCATGAGTATATCATGGTTCTGCAGCTCTTTGGAGTTATTTACTGTACTTACAGCAAAACATCTATTCACCTGACAGAGTATTCACCAGCTCTTTGACAGAGAGATGAATCGGCCTGCTGAAAGGTCTATAAAACCATCCTTACTAAATGCCTATTTGCTAGCTATCTGGTTATTTCTTTGATTTGTTTCTTTGATAACACAGATTTAACATTGGACCACGGTGCAGCACATCCTACAAGAGCTCTCAAACCCTGAATGATATAGCTTTGCTTTGAAGTAATTTGTGTCCTTCCTGAGCCGACTGGTGTGATTATGAAACCTTTTCTCACACAAAACAAGCTATCGAACTGTCATTGGGAAAGTGTTGCCATTAGTTTCAATATGCTGTTATGCTGCTCAAGCCTAGTAAATACATTAAAAAAGTAACCACATTTGAAACCACGTTTGAAAATGTTGGCCTTTGCAATAAATAATTATAACGATCAAAAGTGAACTCATCCTGAGTTGTTACCTAGCTACTGCTAGCACCTATGGTGTTACTAACATTGATGACGCAAATGTACAGTAGTTCAGTAAAATGTGATGTGAAAAGGGGGGGCTGTTTAGACCATGCAATCAAAGCATGTGAAAGAGCCTAAATAAACATTAGACCATTAGGGAGTAGACGTCAAGGTTACGTTACTGTAGTTGCTCGCGCACTATGGTGGCAAAAAAGGGTTACAAATGGGGGAAAAATTGGCAAGATCCATTGAATAAAGAGAAAAATTGTTGTGTTGTGCCTTTCATGTCCTTGTTTTTAAAGAATAACGTTATTGAAGATGCACTTTTAAGCTAAACGTAGATGCATGGTTGCAATTAAAGTCCCCCTGTGGTGAAAATCAAGTATTTTAATGTTGATTATGTCTATGTGGTGTTTTTAATATGCTATGCTTTAAGGCAAACCATGAGCAAATTCAGTATTTTCTTCTTAAAACTGCAGTGTACCAAAGAAAGTCTCAAAAAAGCCCCTCTCACAAACGTAACCAATCGTGTCGATGTGCAAGGCTACGTTCACACTGTCAGTCCAAATCAGATTATCTGTGTGTATCTAGTTGGAAGCTGATCTAAAATGATCAACTGTCCACATTGTGTATCGCAACTGTTCAGATCCGATTTGTGTGATGCAATGGCGTTGCGTTAGTGGGCATACGCCAAAAATAACAACAACCGCAACATAGAGAGGTTTGCAATACAGATGTTGTCTTATTTACAACATGACATTGTGTAGCCACAAAACGCGCTGGGCTACTGCGTCTTCTGAGGCAACGGCAGAAACTTAGGAGGCTGGTATGAGCGACTTTATTCCGTGCTGTTTCAAAACACGTCTCCGTTATATTGTCATTTTCTGTTCATCCGGCACTTTGCAGCAACACAACTTTGTTTCTGCAGCAACTTTCAGCATGTTTCCTATAACAACATCTGACGTTTACATTTTATGTGGCGTGAGAAAGTCACAAAAACCACGCGAAATCCGATCGGGCGGGTCAGACTGAAACTGAAATTTGTACAGGATTTTAAACCACATCTGAATGTACCTCAAAATGGATTTCATGTGATTTTTTGCCGTTCACACTTGCTAAATAAATGTGCGTAAATTAAATAGCATTATAGTTTTTAGTTGATAGTTTTTTGGCAAACATAACCTTTAACTTTTATCAATATTTTGGCATATTCATTTTAGTACAAATTACACGGACTTAAAATATAATTTTAGTGGATGAAAATGTGCAAAATGTAGTGTGTAAAACAGTAACAGAAAAAGACAAACCAAATTTCTATGCATTTCACATGTATTTTAATAACAATCATTTGATTATTTCTTCGAAGCATACTTTAACGAAATTTTAAAAATTTCTTTGAGATTAACACTGCTGCTAAATGTAGACATCTGGAATTAAGGTGCATTTTGGTTGATCATATTACAAGTAGATGACGCTAAATACAGGTGTAAACATGGTCTAAAACGTTTTGAGCTTGTCCACTTCCGACCACTTCCAGAGGTAGTCGAAAACATATTCGATCGGATTGCTTTCATAGTGGAAACATTAATGTGGTCAAATGCGTTCGAACAGTCACAAAAGACCACCTACTTTCCGCCTACTGACCTAATGCCTAAACATTTTGGGAAGAGCTCTAGCCTGACGGGATTTAAACTATGTAAATTGTGTGAGCTTATGTTGTCCATTAGATCGAAAGATCTGAAAAACCCATAGATTTACCCATCCATAGACCCTCCCCTCAAAGAAATCAGGAAAGAAGTGGTTGAAAGTGGACAAAAGAGACAGATTAAAACACCAGGTGTAAATGGGAATGTGTCTCCCTCATCGACCAAAACGCATCTTAATACCAGGTGTAAACAGGGCCTTGGATCTCATAGACTTTCCTCTCAAGATGTTTTCCTATGTAGAAACTGTTCTTTTGTTGAAGCTGTTTTCATACCTGGTGCTCGTAGAGGCAGTCCGTTGTCCAACCCCCGGGGTTTAGTGGCGATGAACAGGTAGCAGAGCACACAGAGAGTGATGATGAAGGCTAGCAGCACCACAGCAGCTATAGACAAACCAACCAGAGCTCCCAAACTGAAGGACAGAGACAGGCAGAGAAAGAGAGAGATTAAATATTTTACATGTAGACCAGGGTTGCCAGGTTTTCACAACAAAACCTAGCCAATTGCTACTCAAAACTCACGTTTTAGGGGGGGTCCCCTGGTAAGATTAGCATTCCAGGGACTAAATATCACCTTATTGGGGTCGCTTCAACCCGCGGACATGACATACAACCCACGGCAACACTGTTATAGTCAATTCCGTAGGAAAACCGCAGACGTGGCAACATTGATGTATGTTGACCACGATGATATCAAATGCCCAATGGCACGTGGATGCACTGTGCCACGTTTGATGTCAATAATATAAAAGAGAAACAGAATTATCAAATGCAAAGGAATGAGACATACAAAATTATTAGCCACTAGTCAGAAATGTAGTTTTCTTAATTATGTAGTAGGCCAATAATGCTGGATAGCAGAGATATCTAGTAAAACCACAAATGTTTTTTCACTTTCAAACAACTCCTTTCAAATCTCCTTCTCCTCCCCCACAAGATCATAGAATGAAAGCACTAATGACTTTGTTTTAGATTATTAAAGCGTGCTGTCGCACTTCTGCATGCCTGAGAATGAGAACAAATTATAACCAGCTTTGAAAAAAGCAAATGAGTTCTTACATAAATCAGTTAATGTTAATGGATGGTTTTGCATTAATAGTTTAGTTGCAGAGGCACAAAAAGCAGCAGGACATCACCTGTGGAGAAACTGCACTTAAAGAGCAACAGTCAAACTAGCAGTGCAACGTTTGTTAGATATTTTCTAAACCATGGAAAACTTGTCATTGCTGGGTGGTTGCTAGGTGACCCAATAATTAGAGCCCACACCATTGAAGGCAGCTGCATATACACTCATAATAAAAATAAGGGTTCTTTATTGGCATCTATGATTCCATTAAGGAATCCATGCATTGCACAAAATTTTCTTCACACTAAGTAAAAAAATGATTATTTTAGAACTGTTCGCTGAAAGATTCTTTTTGGAACAGATCTCAACATTCTCATCACACTTTTGTAACACTCTATAAAGCTCCAACGGGGCAGCATTAACAACCATGTGAATGTGTGTGAATCACTATTATTATAGATTGTTCTCTGAAAGGTCATGCTGTAAAAGGTCAGGTCATGGTGGCATGTGATTGAAATAGTAATCAATGAGTTTTCTATGTGAGAGTGATGCAGGACTGCTTGACCTGATCACATGAAGATTAGCAGCAGCCACAGAAGCACATTACAGCAGGCACTAGGGAAGCTTTTAATTGACCATTCGTAACAGAAAAGATTAATCTCTGCGTTCATTATGATAGAAAAGCAGAACATTTAGAATTTTATCACCTATATATCCTTCAAGAGCATGTCTAGGTCATGTTTCACCACAAAATTAAAAGAAAAAAAGGAATTAGGCCTATGCTTTGCATAAAGAAAATGCATGAGAATGGGAATATTTTGCATTAAAGTCAAGAAAATATAGAAAGAATGAAAGAAAGTTTAGAAAATAATTTCACAATGCAAAAAATATATAAATGGACGTAAAATTTAACGCAAAACTTAATTTATTGCTTTGATTTTGGGTTGAAATAGACATGTTCTTGACAGGTTTTGTGATATACACACAAAATATATAAGTTCTGGTTTGAAAACATATAAGTTATATCATATATATATCAGTTCTTGTTTAGTTTTAGAACAGCAACCGTACTGGGGTGCGTTTCCCAAAAGCATCATTAGCCAACTAACATCGCAAGTTCTGTTGAACGAAATGATTTGGTGTTTCCCGAAACCATAGTTCAAACGAACATACGCAAACTGCATCTCAAACTTGTGTGGTTGGAACGACAGCTGTGGTTAGAAGCACAGTTTCTTGTTTTTATGACATGTGGACTTAATAAATCGTTATCTTGAGCAAAATAAGCAAGCTGACATTAAATACAATGTCTTTTATTTCGAATATATACAAATGTCATTTACATATTTTAGTTTGTCAAGAGATTTTAAACACAGTTTTTGAAGAGTGTGCATGTGCGAACGTGCTCGAGCCTATGACTGAATCTGGAAATAAAGCAAAGTAACTAAGAAAAATGAGAATTCTCCTCAGATGCCATGTCCGTAATTTTTAGAAAAAAAATATAGCATTAATTTGATCTCAAACGGATTCATTTAAAGGAGTTATTACTCCACCACCTGTATGACATCATTCACCAACGTGTCTGAACGACAGGTTTGCGGCAATACAGTTTTGGGAAATAGTCGTGACTAGCTAGTTGATTTGTTCAACGATGCATCATACTATGGTAGTGAAGCAGCGAGTTACGTCGTTGTATAGGAAACACCCCTGACCAGGGATGTGTCCGAAATCGGCCCCTATACCCTTAAATAAGGCACTGTTTGAGAGGACAGCCATTTGTAGTGTCCAAAACCATAGTGGATGTTATCAAGTGCACTAATCCAATCCCATAATGCACCACAACAACAAGTGTACAACTGATGTTCACTCACCGGCTATAGAGAATACCCATACTGCACTGGTTGTGCCGAATGAATTCCCCTGTCTCACCAGAAGATGGCGCCCGCAGAATCATCCATTCATCCATTTTCCAAACCGCTGGTCCAATGTGGGTACAGCGTAATATCATACAGGTATAAATTCCTTTTTAATTTTTAATTAAGGTTTATACATGGTTTCCATGACAGAGTTCAAGATAAATCTGTTCATTACTACTGGAGCTGCCAAGTTTTAAATGATTATTAAACAGCAAGCACAAACTATGCAAAAGCGGCAGCACTCAGTGTCCGAATTCACTCATTTGTTTTCATTCACTCCCTCAAGGGGACTATATTTAGTGCAGCAATGAGAGTAAAGGGGGCGATTTCAAGCACAACTCAGGGATGTGTTTCCCAAATGCGTAGACTGTAGAAACCATTTGGTACCAATGGTCTCTCTACATAGGTTTACGATGCTTTTGGGAAATGCAGCCCAGGATGATATTAAGTATTAAACCATGTGATCCTGTCAGAATCAATAATCTCAAATGAGAGTTCTTTATACTATCGCTGATGTTTCTTCTCGACAGCAATGAAGTTAAATGCAGCGCAAAAAATGATGGGTTGTTTTTGGGTCAAATATGGACAAACCCATTCATTGGGTTAAAAATGTAATTAAAAAAATGTAACCCAATGGTTGGGTTTGTCCATTTTTGACCCAAATTTGGGTTGAAACAACCCAGCATTTTATAGAGTGCACATCTGCTTCTCAGATCTCTTCATCTCAAAAAACATTCTCAAATCTGCAAAGTCCACAATCAGACATCTCCACACCAGGACCAAACAATCTGCTTTTCAAAATTCATTTATAGTTCTATACTCTTACTGTTATCAAGTATCGCCCTATTTGTCTCTACTTTTATTTCTTTCACGGTACTTTGAGAGACACATCAGAGAGATTAAATTTACACTTGAAACATAAGTGATTACTCCATTAAGTCTTGAGAGCTTTAAAAAAGCGACCTCTGAACAAAAACAAACTTTTCTCCGTGAGCAACAATAGTTCTCATTAACACTTGATGGAAGGTGTTCTGCCATTTATAAACCCAGGTGTTGTGATTTGCATGAAATCCCAAGTAAGTGTTTAACTAAACTTCAGTCATGAATATGGATTATTCATGCAAATAGTTGCCCTTATCATCATACTTAATCAGAAGATTCAAGAAACATACATACATTTCCACCATTCTTGATGTAAATTGCAGCTTTTAAGTTATTGCAACAATTTACATAAGAATGGATCTATGAACAATGTACACAAGTTATGCAGTTCTTCAATCTTCTTTATTCTAATTACATATGATGGCATCGATAAGTGCAACAATTTGCATTAATTAATTAGTCATTTAATTACAGCTTATTCGGTTAATCAAAGCTCAGGTATTAATACCATAAAATATATGTCTCCTGACAGTGTCTATGTTCTCACTTCAAGTCTTGTAAGATCATTATTAAATTACTGTGCAGAAAGTGTTCATCAAATGAAGACTTGATTAAGACTTTCAGCTATTTGCTGATTAATGACACAGATTATCAGTGATGAACCTTGATGAATCTGATCAGTCAACAATTAAACCTTTTAATATCCTTTTTCAAGTTTGATATACATCTAAACATGCTTAGTTTGTCTTGTGAAGATCTGTTGTTGTTTTCAATGAAAACGAGTCTTATGTTAAGTTTCTCAGCTTCTCATTTAAACTACATCTGTTTTGCTGCTCAGTGTTCATTTGTACATTTTTAACAGTTTGCATTTAAAGGATGTTAGTCTTTTGAAAATTTTGTCTGCACCATATCTCTTTAAAAAACACTATTTTATTTCTTCAGCAATACCAGAGAATAATAATAGTTTGTAAGCTATATATAAACTAGCTTGTACTGTTTGAAAGGGTACATTCAAACAAAAATGAAGAATATACTGCTTTTCAACATCTTTATGATCATGTTTCTTTTGTGTAACACAATAGATGTTTCACAGAATATCTATATCTCAACAAATATACTGCAAGAAATCACTTTAACCGTGTACTATATTACGTGGCTTCTGTCCATGATAGTTATGTACGATGAACAGAATAAAACTATTTATTTAGTCATTATTCTTTGAAAAGCGTCTGAAATAGCCGTTTCCTACTTGGGAAACAGGCATGGCATGTTGTGGATTTTGATGAAACATATGAATGCGATTATTGGAGCTATCTTATGGCTTTGAAAGACTTAATTGTATTTTTTGCTGTACATTAATTTGTCTTTTAGTGCTTAACAGTATAAATCACCATCTACTTTTGTAGGTCATGAGTAAATTTGAATTTTGGAGATGGATAATGAACACATTTTGAGTGAAACATCCCTTTAAGTTGTTGTTGTTTTGGTAAAGACACAATCAGATGGTGTTGTTTTAGACAATTCTTATAAAAATGTACGTTAATAACCATAATTTGGCACAACATCACAGTTACTCTATCAAACTTTCACAATACTCCATCAAACTTTGTCATTTCTGTCATGTTTAACGTTACGTTTTTATGATGGTGCTGACTACAAAGTTGTCTTTTTCATAACAACTAACTAGCAACTATTGCATTTTGGCAAAACAAGTTAGCCTCCCATATAGCTATAATTTAAAATCAGGGATTCACAACAAATATTACACAAACTATCGTCTTACCTAAGCCACCACATGTATCCATATTCATAAGGAAAAAAACTGTTGGGATCGTCGCAGCAGTATTTGACGTCATTGAACCCGCAGCAGAATATCGCGCGCGCGTCGCTGTCGGGCTTGGGGCACGTGAAGCTGCTGACAAACACGTTCTCCGCGTTGTAATATCCCGCGCAATCCGCGCTCATGCTGCCCTCGACTCGAACCCTCAACCCGCCACTTGTTAAAGTCTGAAGAGCCTTATCACATCCTCTGGATTTTCATTAGTCTGCTGGGAGTTACTCCAGTCAGTGTAAACAGTGATGTGACGACTGTCAAAGACGTACGAGCATCTGAACGTGAGACGCTGAGAGCTTTCTTTATGCTCGCGCTCGCTCTCACCCTCTCTCTCTCTCTCTTCTGTCCACTCTCACTTTCTGTCCTTCTTATCCTCTTATCCATTATACCTTAAGTTTTGTTGTAATAACTACACACTAGATAGATATATAGATGGATAGATAGATAGTAGCAATACAAAAATGCAACAATATTGTATTGTGAAAAAATTCAAGTTTACAGAGTTTTAGTGTCAGTAAAACATTAAACTACTATATATAATGTTAAATATAATGTATAATAATGCAATGAGAGAATATTTGTGGGTCCTGATATGCCAAATGTCTTATGTTACTGAATGTAATACCAAATATAGCATTTTAATCAACAGTACATTTTTGTTAGACATATTTAACATATGTCTTGGAGTATTGCAATAATATTGTATTGTGAGTTCAGTATCGTGATGTATCGAATCGTGATATGAGGGTATCATTACACCCCTAACAGATATAGTAAAAATAGATATATACACTCTAAAAAATCTTGGGTTATTTTTTCTACCCAAGTCCTGGGTTGAGCCTTATGGGTCAATTTTTGGGGTTATTTTTTCAGTGTTTGAGTAGATTTTGTGTTACCCAGCTCCTGGGTCAGACGTAACAACCCAGTGTTTGGGTAGATTTTGTGTTACCCAGATCCTGGGTCAGACATAACAACCCAGTGTTTGGGTAGATTTTGTGTTACCCAGATCCTGGGTCAGACATAACAACCCAGTGTTTGGGTAGATTTTGTGTTACCCAGATCCTGGGTCAGACATAACAACCCAGTGTTTGAGTAGATTTTGTGTTACCCAGATCCTGGGTCAGACATAACAACCCAGTGTTTGGGTAGATTTTGTGTTACCCAGATCCTGGGTCAGACATAACAACCCAGTGTTTGGGTAGTTTTTGTGTTACCCAGATCCTTGGTCAGACGTAAAAACCCAGTGTTTGGGTAGTTTTTGTGTTACCCAGCTCCTGGGTCAGACGTAATAACCCGGTTTTTGGGTAGATTTTGTGTTACCCAGCTCCTGGGTCAGATGTAATAACCCAGTGTTTGGGTAGTTTTTGTGTTACCCAGATCCTTGGTCAGATGTAATAACCCAGTGTTTGGGTAGTTTTTGTGTTACCCAGCTCCTGGATCAGATGTAATAACCCAGTGTTTGGGTAGATTTTGTGTTACCCAGCTCCTGGGTCAGATGTAATAACCCAGTGTTTGGGTAGTTTTTGTGTTACCCAGATCCTTGGTCAGATGTAATAACCCAGTGTTTGGGTAGATTTTGTGTTACCCAGCTCCTGGGTCAGATGTAATAACCCAGTGTTTGGGTAGTTTTTACCCATTATGCTGGGTTAAATAAACGACCCAATTTGCTGGGTAAAATTAACCCAACATGTGTTCTGTCCTATATTTACCCAGCCCTTGGGTTGAAAACAACCCAAATTGGGTTGTTTTTAACCCAGTGTTTTTTAGAGTATAGTATAGTAGATACAGAGATATAATATTATAGTATAGTTCTGATCTAAATATTTTCCAACAAAGAGAAACTCATCAGCACAAGAAAGAATGTCCTTGAAGTTTCCGTACACAACACACTTCAACTGCTTTTTCTCTCATAATAATACAGTTATACTCTTATGATTTGCAATCACTGTTTGCTGCATGCTTGCAGAACCACATTTAATTACATCTTGATAAAGAGAAGAAAAATTGTTTGGATGTTTAGTGGAGCTCTACCGTTCATGCGAGAATTTTCATAGAAGAAACACGTGTGAGTTTTCATATTTTGTACCTGTCAATGCTGCAGTTTCAGTGCATTTTTCAATAATTAAGTTTGCTTTGAAAAAAAAAAAATAGTTACTTGCTCAATAAATGAATTGTGTTACATATTTTGTTATTTTTACCCATAGTGCACCTTTGAATACTCAAAACCTCACCTTATACCAGCTCAAGTACCACCTGGTTAAGTTGGATTTTGGGTGGTTTGTGAATGAAGACGAAATGATTTGTGCTGAAATGGTGGAGTATGATTTTTTTTTTCTTCCTCTTCATATTTTCTTGTGTTTGTATATACCAAAGATCAATGCTACTGTTTTCCACAACAGAAATAGGTGTGTGCGCTGCCTATGATTAAGACCATCTTTAAAGCATCCAGATTCTTGAAGCTGATGCAGCGTTGCCACAGTAACAAACATGCCTCAGAGGTCTGCTTCCACACTTCTGTCCAGAGAAAAATGAGCCCAGGTTTAAGTCAGCAATAACACCCATTATCAGCTACGCAAGCAGACATCTGTCTGACATAACATACTGATTTGTGTCGTTAATGCATTCTGGCTGACTAGAACTTACCCATGGACCTGCCTGAACTCTATTGGTTAGGTTCTACTCCATCTAATGAGTCCGCTGCGCTGTTGGTCTCATCTTATCTGAAGAACTTGTGCACACCAGTTCTAGGAGAGGTTGACAGCGGATGAAGCTAAGCAAAATGCGAGAGACGAGGTAAAGAATGTTCAGAGAGGGAAAGACAGAACAACAGGGAAGAGCCGTTCAGTGGAGTCATTGAAGTTGATGTTGAAGATTTGACCTTGTGGTCAACCTCTGTTTTTACTGATTCATGCCAGTACAAGCTCTTGCCTTTCCTCATAAAAATAGAAAGTGCGTTTTTGAGTGCCTTTTTACCTCATCTGAAGAACTGTGTTGGATTGACTCAGCAGGCGAAAGGGAAAAACATTCACTGTGGTTTAAATGGCTTAAATTATGCCTTTGCAGGTCATTCTTAAAGCGTACACCTATATCCATCGGCAACTGTAAGCTCTTTCAGCTGTGGTGTTCTAAAAGCCTCAAAGGCACCAGGGCTTGTGAAGAGAACAAAAATGTGGATCTTTAGGAAGTTTTATTCGTCCACATTCTTCACAACTTCCCATTCTTTTCTCTTCTTATCACTAGTAAAGCAGTAAAGACTTGCATCGCTGATGCGTAGCTCATCAGCTGAAAATTACAACCAAAAGCTGCACAATGTGGCATTGTATATTATATTCCGAGTTGTGTTGCATTAAAAATAGCAATATGACAGTGTCAGTAGAGCAGTGAGTGCAACCATTTGACGTCACCGACATAGAACGCAAACAAAATGGCGCCACCCATTGTCCAAATCGTTCCAAATATGTAATGGACTTTTTAAATAACGTAAATCTTTTATGGGTTTTCTACTACATATTTCAGTAAGAGACATCATTTACGTTATATTAAGCCATACAAGTCTTAACACCAGGGGTTCCCTTTAAGGCATAATCTTGGCAGCCATGCTGAACTTCCAAATGTCCATTATTTTTGAGCCCTGTGCTCTACAACCCTCCAAAAATCCTATTTTAGGACTTTTTAAAATGGGGAACGGGTCCGTTAATGCAGTGACTGTAGTCATTTTTATTTGTGTAGTGTCTTTTAGGTAAGAGAATTTCACCCCAATCCTAAACCTAATCCTAGGTTTAGGATTGGGGGGGTTTGCAGCGACGCCATAAAAGAACCATTTTGGGAAACTTTCAGTCACACTTTAGTTTGGGGAACACATATTCACATTATTAACTATGACTTTTGCCACAGTAAACTCCTAATTACTGCTTATTAATAGTAAGGTAAGGTAGTTGTTTTAGTGGTTACGTTGAGGTATTGGGAAGGCATGTAGAATATGGTCATGCAGAATAAGGCATTAATATATGCTAATAACCAGCCAATATCCTAGTAATACGCATGCTAATAAGCAACTACTTAATAATTAGAATTAGTGTTACCTAGAGAACAATCATCTGTTCAAGGTAATTTTGTGTAAAAACACCAATCATTACATTCCCTTCTATTCTCTAGCAAGGACAGAAAAATAGTTGAAGAAAGAAAGAGGTTCAGAATCAGAATTAAATAAATTGTTCATTAGAATCTAACATATTGAGCTTTTGAGAAAATAATATCCTGCCAGTCTTTCATTTGCAGTGGGCTAAAATGTAAGTTGCATAGAACCTGAAAAAAATGTAATACTCAGACTGGAATGTTCAAAAGTTTTGAAAACCCATTAAAGGCTTAGTTCACCCAAAAATGAAAATGATCCCGGAATTTACTCATTCTCAAGCCATCAGTGGTATATATGACTTTTTTCTTTCAGCCGAACACGATCAGAGTTATATTAAATAATATCCTGGCTCTTTCCAGCTTTGTAATGGGATTGAATAGTGCCTGAGGTTTTGAAGCTCAAAAAAGCACATCCATCCAACATAAAAGTAATCCATATGACTCCAGGGGGTTTATAAATGCCATCTGAAGGGAAGCTATGGGTTTTTGTGAGAAAAATATTGTACGTATGATGTAGGCGTAACATAAGCTTAGGTGAGAACTGACAAACGCGGAAGCATAGAGGATAGAGCAAAACAAAATGCCGGTCACGAATTAGAAGTTTAAAATGAGAAGTTTTAAAGAAAGGAGTCAGAGGATTTTGATATAAGAGAAGATGAGCTTCCCTTCCGCCAGAACTGGATTCTCTCCTAAACGCGCATATGGCCATTACCGGAAGCCAGTGATTATACAGTAGTTTATAAAGTTTTAAATATGGATATTTTTTGAACAAAAACCCATCGCTTCGCTTCAGAAGGCCTTTATTACCCCCTGGAGCCGTATGGATTACTTTTGTGATGGATGGATGCACTTTTTTAAGCTTTAAAAATGTGGACACTATTCAATACCATTACAAAGTTGGGAAGAGCCAGGATAAAACGCTGATTGTGTTTGACTGAAAGAAGAAAGTCTTATACTGTACACCTAGGATGGCTTGAGGATGAATACATTTTGGGATGATTTTCATTTTTGGGTGAATTATTCCTTTAAGTAGTCTTAAACTTCTAAAACTGAACAAGCTGGTTTAGATGACTTAAAGGGGACCTATTATGCAAAATTATGCAAAAAAGTTTGGCTATAAATGTGTGTTAGCAGTATGTGTACACAACCACCCCATAATGATAAAAATCCACCCACTCCTTTTTTTTTATTTTTTAAATCCCTATAAATCATAAGCAGTGTCTCAGAACAAGCTGTTTCCAGATCCCTGGCAGTGTGATGTCACAAAAGCCACATGCCCCGCCCACGAATGTTGACAGACACTGCCATTTTAACATAGAACCGCCCTGAGCAAGTTCACAGCGAGTTGTACACAGTCCGCCATTGCTGCACCGACGAGAACGTCTCCCAAGCGTTTTAGGTGTTCTGTAGCTGGATGGATTAATCTCTCCATTTACTCCCTAAATCTGAGCCGCTGAAGACGAGGTGGATTCATTTTGTTTTCTAAGAAAATGCTCTCTCAACCCTACCAAAATTTGTTTATGTCTGCGCGAATCATTTCAAACCGGACTGCTTTGTGAACAAAACAGAGGTTGTGCTAAAAAGTTGTTACTCAAGGATAGATCAGTAAACCATTCGTGATACTGGATACGGCAGTAATGAAGGTGAGAGCACTTGATTATAGTTCATCGGAGTTGATTTACGGAAATAAAGTTTACCAGTTTATTAAGCACCACCCAAAAAGGCATAAGGTCTTAATATATTTGTTTACTGTTAGTTGTAACAAGTGTTTCTGTGTACTTCGCTGAGTATGTTGATGATAATGCAAGGGAGAGAGAGAGAGTTTATGGATAATATTTGAATGCACACTTGCACTGTTTTATTAAGCTCTTACAGAGATTTTCTAGACTGAAAATGGATGCTTCATCTTTTGTGTGAAGTACAATAAACATCATAAAACTCATCTGTAAAGTTTTGGCCATCATTCAGATGGTACAACAGGCTTGTACTAATATAGTGGATAAAAACAAGAAGACAATATAAGTTATAACTGTAATTAAACTGAACTGTACTTGTTCTATCTCCATGCAGCATATATTCGCAGTTTCTGACGTTATAGTGTGTCCTGACTGACCCCTGACACCTGAGAATCAGCTCTTGAAGCTCTGCGCTCTTAGGCCGAGCACAGTAGCTCATTTGCATTTAAAGGGCCCACACTGAAACGGCGCGTTTTTGGTCAACCACAAAAAGCAATTTTAACATGCTATAAAAAAATTATCTGTGGGGTATTTTGAGCTAAAACTTCACATCTGGGGACAAATGTGGACAAATTCTTGTAAAATGGGGCATAATAGGTCCCCTTTAAAAAGAGTCTCCCTCAAGAAAACAAGGAAACGTAGTAGTTAATGCATCACATCAGTATATCTGATGTATTGAGCTGTAGTACTCAACAACAAGGTTGGACAAATTTGTGAATGAATTGAATTGGCTGCGCCCACAGGATGTTGAATTGTAATGACAGGAAGGGGGATTTACTGACTTGCAATTCAAAGAAATTGACCAGCCATAAGTTATGATCATAGTGTTAAAATAGAGAAAATGGGGGTAATTTTGAGAATTGGTTTCCTACTTGCCTCTCTGGCCAGACTAAGCCTCTTTTCTAGCTGGAGTATTAGCTTTGATGATCAACAATCGTGTTCAATCCCCATGTTGCAGCCTCCGCACATACTCAGTTTATTTTGAGTCATTGTCCATCATTCAAAATTCTTTTCTAGAATGACAGATAATAGTTCTGCTGCCATGGCTACTATTTCCAAAAAGCCGGACACAGGCTTCAAAAAGCATCAGCACAATTTTAAAATGATGGACAAAAACGTTGGTTGCTAGGATTTTCCAGGCATTTGCTTACCGAATAAAGTCTGGAAACTGCCCAACTGCAAGTCAATTCTGGCCTCTAGATATGGCTTGAGTCCATATTTCAATTTAAGGGATTTACCTGTTTTCTCCACCAAGTCAAAGTCCTGATCACTAAAAAAAACAACACCTATACTCAACAAGTGGAGATGTCATTC
Source organism: Elopichthys bambusa (assembly GCA_037101425.1). Taxonomy (NCBI): domain Eukaryota; kingdom Metazoa; phylum Chordata; class Actinopteri; order Cypriniformes; family Xenocyprididae; genus Elopichthys; species Elopichthys bambusa. Next base: position 3,277,162 of record CM074451.1, read on the forward strand.
ATGTCTGGTGCACAAATGGTGCAGGACAAGTTAAACACCAAAGTTTAATATACGGGTTAGGGTTTTTGAAAAAGATAGTGAGAGAAATGCAATGTGCTGATGACAGAGACATTAACATTATTAATGAATGAGTGAATGTGCATGGCAGCGGCTGGGCATTTGACTAATCTCTGCTAATCCTGACCTGATGAAACCAGATTGAGCAGAAATATTGGCAAAAGAGTGGGATTACTGAGCATGGAGTCTGGGCAAACATCTGACGTGAAGGATGACGAGACAAACCAAGCACACAATTGTACAAATGTGCACATGCAACCTTGCACACACACATTTACACTAATATTGTTTGCATGTTTTGCAAAATAACGCCCACTACAAGCGCCCTACAACACATACTCAAGGCTTTTAAAGAGGTCATATCCGGAATGGTGTCATGGGATGGTACACGTAGAGGTAAAGAGAGGCCTATCTCAGAGTGTGTGCATGTGGGACGGCCAGACTGAGTCGGATTACTCTACTGGTAAACATCCGCTGGCGGCTGTCCTAACTGAAACACGACATATGACGCACAAGTCTCATATCAGAGTTGTCTCCATGTCCTGAAAAACTCTCCCTCTGTGCCTTTCATCAAACAGGAATATCAGCCTCTTCCACATATGTAGAGTTTGTCGGTACTGAATACATAATGCTGGAAAAGTTTCTGGAAAACTTTTGAGACTTCAAAACACAAAAATTTGGAGAATTCATAATGGTTTTCACTATATGGAGTATATGGATATATGGAGCTTGACATGACAATATTTTGCCATTTAAGATTTTGTGTCGGGTTATAATCATTTTGAATTTCTTTCTTTTTGTGTGTGTGTGTGTGACAATAATTTGTCATCCTTTTGTTTTGTTTTTCTAGTTTCAGTTTTTGTTAGAATTCTTTAGAGCTGAAATTAATGAAATACGTCTGTTATTTGTTAGCACAGTCAGTGCATTTACCTGATTTGACATTTCTGCACTTTTCTATTATTGTTATGGATCAGAACAGAAGGAACATCCACATCAAAATGAGGACATACATAGACTTGTGTTTTGTATTAAGCAAATAATATTGACTACACAATAACCCAAAAAGCTTTTTGCATTTTCAGAATGTCATTTTTGGATCATGTCTGTTTTCATTGATTGGAAAGAGCAATATGAACATCCTGCCAAACATCCCCTTTTGTGTTCGACCGATGAAAGAAATACAGGTTTGAAATGAGGGTGAGTAAATGATGACAGAATATTGAACTGAATTTAATGAAGTTCCGGTAACAAACTATTAACTACAACTTTTCCCTCAGTAAACTTTACTGCTTATTAATAGTTAGTAAGGTAGTTGTTAAATTTAGGTATTGGGTAGGATTAAGAATGTAGAATAAGGTCATTGTTACAAACGTTGCTGTGTAGGAATACACACGACGAGGAATAAAGATCAAAGAGTCGAACTTTACTAGGCAATCCAATAGAAGATACAGGAACAGAGGTTTACACACAACATTAACACGTAAGATAACCGACAACACTGGTGAGTAAGGTGACTGTTTATAAAGGGAGTCCAGAGGAGTGATAATGATGATGAGTGACTTCAGGTGCAGGTGATGATGATGACGTGCAGGTGCAGGACAGAAAGGATGCTGAGAAACGTAGTGCTGGAACTGGTGACTGTGACAGTACCTCCCCCCTCCGGCAAGGCGCGTCCTCACGCCGTAGAGGAAAATCCAATGGGGAGGGCCGGAGGGGGTTCAGGAGGGGGGCAGTGAAGCTGGAGGATGAGCCGGATGGAGGCCCAGTCCCCAACCAGAATGATGGACATCGGTGGCGACGCTGAAGGGAGGAACCATGGTAGTGAAGATCTCAGCGCCACCTTGGGGATGAGCGAAGGCGGCCGCGGCGATGGAGGAGGAACCCAAGGCGCAGATGGAGCGGTTCGATGCCGAAGACCCAGGCGACCGTGACTGAGCCACAGCGACGACCATCCGAGGAGGATGCAGGGATCCTGAGAGGTGTAGCTGGAGCAACCGAGGGCGGCGGCGGAGCCTGAAGGAGGGCGGAGCTAGCTGGAGCAGTAGGGGCAGAGGGCCGGAGAGCAACGGACGGCCCGCAGGACCTCTGTGTAGGCGATATGACGTCTGACCCAGGTGAAGCCGACGGTCCGATGCAGCCCCGCGAAGCCGATGGCTCGAGGGTCCCAGCAGACAAGGGAGGGAGGAGCGTAGGTGAAGGTGTCAGGGCGACGGGTTGAGGAGGAGAGACGAGGACAGATGCTGGAGGCGGAGCCACGAGATCCTTACGCCCCGGAGGAGATGGCTCACAATAGTCCCGCGATGTAACCACGTCACTGAGAGGAGGTGATGGTGGTGTAGCGGGACTGATGGGGGACAGCTCGGGCAGGACAGCAGACTTGGTTGGGGTCAGGGAAGAAGGCAGAGATGGAGAGTCGATCAATACTTCCAGGAGAGGATGTGGGAGAGGGAGGTTGGGAGGAATTAATGAGTCCAGTATAGAGTGGTCAAATAGCTGGGGAGTAGAATTGTTGTCAGCAAACTCACTCTCAGTGACGGGTGGGTGGGTGGGGCTTCTGACTTGCTCATCGTCTCCGACACCTACTCCCTCAACGCTGGCTGGAACCCCCGACTCAAACCTCTCCTCTGATGGAAACTTGGTTGCTCCTCCTGGCGCGGGCTCTGACGTCACGGTGGGGTCGTCGTCTCCATCTGCGGGGGGTCTCTGGTTGGAAACTGGGTTCGGCGGGGTTCCAGATCGGGGCCGCTTAAACTCCAAGCACTTCAGCAGGGCTTCCTTCCAGTTCAAGCCGGTGGTATCTGGAAGATTGCAGGGTCCGTGGTAGTTCGCCCCGATCTGGAATAGTTTTTTCAAATCTTCATCCTCCAGCTGGCTGTTGATGGCAAGAAGAAAAAACTGGGATGCAAAAAATAAATCGTGGCTCTCCCGAGCCACATCGATGAATTTAGTTCATTCATCCATTAGGGCGGTCGGTTATTCTGTTACAAACGTTGCTGTGTAGGAATACACACGACGAGGAATAAAGATCAAAGAGTCAAACTTTACTAGGCAATCCAATAGAAGATACAGGAACAGAGGCTTACACACAACATTAACACGTAAGATAACCGACAACACTGGTGAGTAAGGTGACTGTTTATAAAGGGAGTCCAGAGGAGTGATAATGATGATGAGTGACTTCAGGTGCGGGTGATGATGATGACGTGCAGGTGCAGGACAGAAAGGATGCTGGGAAACGTAGTGCTGGAACTGGTGACTGTGACAGTCATGCAGAATAAGGCATTAATATGTGTTTAATAAGAACTAATAAACAGCCAGTATTCTAGTAATATGCATGCTAATAAGCAACTAGTTAAAAGACCAGTTAATAAAGGACTGAAAATAAAAATAATGAATACATTTCATGCTTTTTTTAAGCATTGAGCCATATAAAGTAACAATTATATAAGAAAACAGTTCCTTAATATGAAAATGCTATAGTTAATGCATCCAGTTCATTTTTTTAAAGCAAAGAGAGAGAAAAAAAAAAAATTGTGCAAGTCAAATTTATGGCTGACACTTGAAGTGGAATGCATGCACTATGATGAATCATTACCATTTTCGAAGATGCTCTGGCTGGTTAACCACATCGGTTTAAGTGCAGTTTATTTTGGTTCCTAATGGACCTTTAGCTGTCACTTTAGTACCATTTAGTCTCAAGTATTGGGAGGCTAGGTCATATACGAGTACTTGCTGGGGTTCAGTGAGTTTTAATGAAGCATCTGACAGGCACGTTATCCAACAGTGCTCCACTAAAAGCTCTTTATTTGTTCGTTTTATGTAGCGACTGACCCAGTGCTTTTGCATCTTCCGAGAGTCATTGATGAATAAGACAGCTGGAGAGCGATGCTTAGCCTTCGGTGCTCCGGATTAATTGTGAATGAGGAGCAGAGATGTGTGTGGTGTGCCGGGATTATGTCATCTAACGCTCCTGTGATCCTCTGATTCCCTGTGCAAAAATCACTGACTGCGCAGATTGCCTACACCACTTTTCATACTATATATTATTTTAGTTTGGCATTTTTCTTCTTTTTTATTGACATACTGTTAAAAAGTTTTGAGTCTGAAAGATTTTAAAGGCAGTCTCTTGTGCACACCGAGGCTTAATTTATTTGATCAAAAATACAGTAAAAGAAGTAATAGTGTGAACAGTTTTCTTTTTTTTTAAAATATATTTTAAAATGTAATATATTCTTGTGATCAAAGCTGAATTTTCAGCATCATTACTCCATTCTTCAGTGTCACAAGATCCTTCTGAAATCATTCTTATATGATGATTTGCTGCTCAAGAAACTAAGATGCATTTTTTTCAGGATTCTTTGATGAATAGAATAAAAAGAAAAGCGTTTATTTGAAATAGAAATCTTTTGTAACATTATAAATGTCTTTACTGTTACTTTTGATCACTTTAATGCATCCTTGCTTGATTAAAGTATGAAAGGGGACCTATAATGCCCCTTTTTCAAAATGTAATACAAGTCTTTATTATCATTTATTACAGCTTGTGAAATTTGCCCCTATTTGGGTGTGAGCAAAAACACGCGTCTGATACTCAACAACAACAAAGCTGGAGAATCTCACGAAGCCAAAATGAGGATTGTCAGTAACGGTGTTCAGCCTTACATTGTTCAAACCGGAGTCGACACTGATGGAGAGACTCAGGAAGAAGTTACAACTTTTAGAATGAAACTGGACGTTTCTGAATGGTTAGTGGATAAATTTATGTAGTTGCTGTGGAGTTGATTCAGCTCATCCACTAGCATGTGTCGTCATGTCAATCATTTGTGCAAATCCAGCATTGAATTGACCCTCGTTTGTGAAGTAGTCCGGCGTTAAATGACGGCATGACAACAACACTCTACTATAGCAACTCTTCCTCTTCTCTAAAGCAGCCCAACATGGCCTCACCCCCTTTGTTGTGTGTTCTCGGGGGGCGGGGTTTATGTAAATTTTAGGGTCAGTGATGTCACCAACCCAGGAGGACCTTTATCAAGATTATATTTCATACTATATTTCTTTTTATATTAATTTCTTGAGTATTCCTTGCACATATGGAACTACAAATCCCATGTTTTCCAAGTCCTTCTGAATCGGTTCAAAATATGTGCAAAAATGGTTGCACTTTAACCTCAAACTCCCATTCTCCCCAAACAATACACAAAGATGTGCATCTGTAAACACCCATAAACAAGACCATTTGTCTTCAATTCAGTGTCGTTTATGAATAGATCCAGCCAGTTTAATCTTCATTTGATGCTCTGCGTTTGTAATCCAGGCCACATACCCCTTTACACAGCGTGCTTTCGCTAATAGGATTGATGCTGCCCGCACTGTGCACAACACCAACTGTCGCTCGCTTCCTATTGGCTGAGCTGGAAGGTGGGCGGAGCTGATCCATCCCAAGTGGGCTTGGAAACAGTGGATGCTGGAAAAGTGTGATGATCTTCTTAGTCTATTGCTGCATAGTGAAGAACGAGAGACGAGAAAGAAAGAGTATGAGTGTTTTACCCAGGGTCTGAGCAAAACTACAATTACCTTTCTCTTTCACACTCTGTCCAAGGTCCATCTGCGTGGGTCGTTCTCCCATCTGGATCTGGGTGGTGGATATATGGAGATCTGCTAGTGTGGCTGGTGTTTTGTGGACGTGGGACACACGATGGCCGTGGCGCTGGATGCAGTGTGGGTGCGAGTGAAAGGGGTTTGTAAGCAGAACGGCCTACTGATCCTCTCAGTGTTGGCTGTGGTTATCGGATGTCTGCTCGGCTTCTTCCTGCGCTCCAAGAACCTCTCGGAGCAGGTTAGTCCTTCTGTCAACCCCTTGTACAAGCCACCAAAGCACTGTAAAATTCTCCCTCAAAACTTTCCAACCCCTCCTACAATGGTCCCAAACTTGGTTTTATTTGGTCCGAATGACCTATGGGTTTAATTTTTTAGACGACTTTCCAGTAGAAGGCTAATATCAGGGATTTTTTATGGTTAATGGTTGATCAATATGGGTTTTTCAATTAAACTATTGCTTTTGGTCCACCCCAGTCTTTAATAATTTGGTTAAATGTTTTGGCATCAACCCCTGTTTTTATACATCACAATCATACATATATATAACTTTTTCAGAAAACAAGACTTCATATCTGTAGTCATTTTGCTTCTCAAGTAAATGTGTCTTGATTTAAATGTTTAGATATTTGTACTGGAAAACAAGACAAAAATTCTGCAAAAGAACATACACATATTTTTTGCAATGTGTTATTTTCTAATTCTTCACTAGATTAAAGCTACAGTGACTGAATGAATGACAAACAAAAGGTCACGTTGGCCGCTTCGACTAAAACCTCCGTTATGATTCTCAAATACGCCTAAAAATAAAACCTCCACAGGCCATTTGCTGTGACGGCCGGGGATTACTGTCCAATCATATAAATGCTCTTAGTAATTGTACATTAAGCAAGTGCTGCTTAGCCTCGCTGCGTTTAAAGCAGGTCGGTGATGCTATCGGCCATTTCAGCTAAATTAGAATGGGCTCTTTAAAAAAAAAATTGGCTTATTTTGCAAGAGAAACCTAGCTATAAAAGAAAGAAAGGAAATGTTATGTGCATTTATGCATTCGGCAAATGCTTTTATCCAGGGCGACTTATATTTTGTCAGTACATGCATTCACTGGAAGTTGAACCCATGACCTTGGTGTTATGCTTGATCACTTGAGCTACAGGAACATGGCAATGTAATTGTACACTACTGGTCAAAAGTTTGGAATAATTAAATTTTTTTATGTTTTTGAAAGAGTTTTTGGAACTGTTTTCTATGTGAATAAATAGTAAACCGTAATTTATTCCTGTGATCAAAGCTGAATTTTCAGCATCATTACTCCAGTGTTCAGTGTCACATGACCCTTCAGAAATCATTCTAATCTGATGATTTGCTGCTTAAGAACATTTATGATTATTATCAATGTTGAAAACATTGTTGCTGCCTCATAGTTTTGTTGAAACCGTGAAACATTACCAAGAAAAAAAGATTGAAAGATTGAAATTATTTTTATTCAGCAAGTGCGCATTAAATTGATCATAAGTGACAGTAAAGACATTTATAGTGTTACAAAAGATTTCTGTTTCAAATAAATGCTGTTTAACTTTGTTCATCGAAGAATCCTCATTTGTTTCCACGAAAATATTAAGCAGCAAAAACTGTTTTCAATATTGATAATAATAAGAATCTTTATTATTAATCGAGCATTAAAAAATAATTACTTATAATTGAGCACCAAATCAGAATATTTGTCATCACAGGAATAAATGACATTTTAAAATACATTAAAATAAAAAAAACTGTTATTTTAAATGATAATTTAACAATATTACTGTTTTTACTGTATATAAATGCAGCCTTGGTGAGCAGAAGAGACATCTTACATAAACATAAAACAAAAATCTTAATTATTCCAAAGATTTTGAGTTTTTTTTTTTGACTGGTAGTGTGAATGCATGTAAAAATGAGTTATTGTCCTCACAATCCGTGACCCACGAAAAATAACATTGCACCAAAATATCAAAATATCTTCCAATTGGCTATTGTTTCCAGTCAAGCAGCATTTTTGCTTTCAGAACTGAGAGATTACTTGATGGAAAAAAAAAAATGTTTGGCTCACTTCATACAGCGCTCTTTTATTTCTCTGTCTCTCACACAGTCTTTATCTCAGTAGCAAGTGTTTGATTCACAAGCAGTACTTTGAGGAAACCCTTGAGGATTGAAAGTGCTAGGAATAACTTCTACAAGTATCTCTCATGCATGTATAGAGTATAGTACACCATTACCAACATATAATGGGATATTTATATATAGTAGCAGTAACGCAATCACTCCTACTAGCCACTTTGGCAGGTTGAATGTTATATATAATATATACATTTTTCATTTGTGGTCTTTTAAAAAGTTCTCTGAAATAAAAAACAAAGTATAATGTAGTGTCAAAAATATCGATTTCTCGACACTGAAATATCTAAACCTCTTCCAATACTCATTTTTCTCAGAACAGATACATGATACCAGCTGCTCTTTCTCTCTCTTTCATCTTTCCGACAGCGAGTCGACACACAAACCCTCCTCCCCTCACTCGCTCGTTTAATTTCCTCCGGATGAATATTGTTGGTGTTACAGGGCTTGAATTTTGGCGTGGGATTGTGCGTATTGCGCATAATTTGACTCATTCCTGCAGATTTTGTGCTCCCACCCAAAGTGCGGCACATAAAGCTGTCTTCTTTTTCTCTGCTTATTACGCGTAAACACACAAAATAATGTCAAAATGTTAGTCAGGTAATGTTTTAAGTGAACGTGTAACAGTATAATGGTATAATGCCAGGTCTTAAAGGGATAGTTCACCCAAAAATGAGAATTCTGTCATTAATTACTCACCCTAATGTTGTTCCAAACCTGTAAGACCTTTGTTCATCTTCGAAATATATTTTTGATGAAATCCGAGAGCTTTCTGTTCCCCCGTGGTAGCAACGTCATTGCGAATTTCAAGGCCCAGAAAGGTACTAAAGACATTGTTAAAATAGTCCATGTAACTGCAGTGGTTCAACCTTAATGTTATAAAGCAATGAGAATACTTTTTGTACGCAAAAACAAAACAAAAAATAATGACTTTATTCAACAATTTCTCCACAGGATTCTCATCGCTTCATAACATTAAGGTTGAACCACTGTAGTCACATGAACTATTTTAACAAAGGTTTTACTACTTTTCTGGACCTTGAATGTGGTAATTAAGTTGCTTTCTATGGGGGATAAAAAACCTCTTGGATTTCATCAAAAATATCTTAATTTGTGTTCCGAAGATGAACGAAGGTCTTACGGGTGTGGAACGGCATGAGGGTGAGTAATTAATGACAGCAGTTTCATTTGTGGGTGAACTAACCCTTTAAAGTGACAGCAGCCTAATATTCCTGCTAATATACAGAATTATGAGATAATATTAAAAATATCTATATGGCAGTTTTTCCCCATGGTATCGATGTCAAAATTGTGGCCAGTGAAAATGCTGAGTGGCTAATAACTTTGGAAAACCACTAGCCACAGTGGCTGGTGAGCAAAAAAGTACAACTATTGTATATCTCTCTATTGATTTCTTTTTATACAAAAGCAAACAGAAAACTGTATATTCTATCCCTAAACTCAAACCCAACCCCTAGACACAACCCTCACAGAAAGCATTTTTACATTTTCAAAAAACATCACTCAGTGTGATTTATAAGCTATTTTCCTCATGGCGACCAAAAAATGTTGTCCCAAACTTACATTTTGTACCCATAACCCAGGGTGTACCTGAACCACACATACACACACACAGGCATTTAGCTAGCCATTTGACTACAGAAAATGTTATTGTGTTTAAAGTAAGCTACAACTGCAGATCATAAAATGAAAATTTATAGGCCAAATTAATGAACATCACTAAAAAGCATAATTTTTCATTTTACTTTTGATGATGTGAGATTTTCTTTTTAAAACTATCAAGTCAGCATGAAACAGAAGTTGCCATAGTCATTTCTTCTTAATTGTGACGTATAACGAGTGAAACTGCTTCTCAAACAAGAACAAACATACGGCGGGGCTTGTGGAATTGATTGGATGGTTGTAGTTTGCTATTGGTGGATCTCATGTGAGTGACAGGTTGCCCCGCCCTCAAAATTACAAGGCACATTAATTTTAAAAAAAGTATGTGCATGGATAATTTATAATAAATACTGCAATATTTCCATTAAAAATGTAAGAATTGTCAATTTATCATATATCCATTGGACACGTTTTTCCCCCAATGCAATTTTTCATACACAAGCAACTTTGACATGCTTCTTGATCAATGTAAAACCCTACTGCTTCTGCTAGAAAGATTTCCAAGCTGATTTCAAAAAACGTTCTCACAATACAGACTCTTTTTTGTTGTTTGCATTGTGGAGAGCAAAAGCAGAGCGCCTTTATGTCTACATCTGTTAGAGGTGCTTTGTGTTTGTGTGTAAAGCTCAGTGATAGCAATGTAATGCCTCCACGTAATCTCAGGGCTGGCAGGGGAAAGATGCTGTGGGCCGTGAAGAGGTGGCCGTGAGTCATGCATCACATTAGTTTGAAGTACTTCTGTGTTTATCATGTTTTTGGAAAAGTAAATGGGAGACAAAACACTTGGACACAAAAGTGTTTACGGACACTTTGAAGAAGAGTCTTTTTTGTTAGCTTGGATGTTTTAGAAGCACAGAATCTGAATTATCCCTATTGTGCATGCAGTTAGTGTAATCTGCACAGCAGCGTTTCTTCATTCTCTTTCAGATGTAAGACTATTCTTGGATTTGCCGTGCCGTGTGTGACTAGCAGTACTGAATGAGATACAAGAAGACACAGCATGCACTTGCTGAATAGTTGCATTGAGAAAGACTGAGTGTTTTAAGAGTAATAGTCACAGATGATCACAGAAAATGTGTGCATATATTAGGGGCATGGGTGACATTTGACTCTCGAGGTAGGGGGCGCAAGATTATTTGTTTTGCAGGTACAAAACGTTTTGTTTTTGTACCTGCATCAGCAAATTATTCACAGAAATTTTAAGTAAACAAGTTTATGTTTGCTTGTTGTTTATTTACTCATTTATTTAATAATCCACTTCATTTTATTATCACGGGAAATGACGTGGATGATATGTGAATCATTGTCCATCATTTTGCGAGCAACTGGTGATAAAAAAACATGCCACGTCGCAATATTGAAAATATTTCCATTTTAATCCATGAAGGCGAGCCAGTTTATATTACACAAACAATGTGCAAACTTTGCGTGAGAGTAATGCGGATGAAGAAGTCTCAAACTCCAGTCAGTTAGGCCTATTCACTACAGAAACTGAAAGTAAAAACGGACTGAGCTTTTGGCATCCGATGCTGCAATAACGGCGCATATTCTCGTAGAGACAATGAGAGATGAATCTAATTTATTTTCTTAATATTTCTGTTGTGGCCCATAGTGAGAAAAAATAGTATTTTTAGTGAATTGAGAAGTATTTCGTGTTAAACAAGTTTTTATTGTCCTCGCAGTGCGTTGGTTATGCAGTGATGCGCTATGATATTGCGGGGCAAATGAATTGCAATATTAATTTAATAATAATAAGAAAAATAATTTAATAGCCCTGCATGCCTGTCTGCTAAACGCCACTGTAAAGGGATAAACGGTGTTCGGGCACGGCATCAAATCGATTGACTGTTTTATCCAAATCCACATGCATGGACCGTTCAGTGTTCAGTACTGCAATGTCAGAGTCTCTCCTGTCTCATGATGTTTCTTGTGTGTTTTCAGCAAGCAAGAAATGTTTACTAGACTGTGGACTAGCTTTGACTCTCTGAACAGTGGCCGCGCAGCCGAATTTTTATGACCGTAAATGGCATGCGCCGAACGCGTCTTTCCGCTCTCATGGGCAAAGGAGTATCTTTGAAAGACTTGCGTGCTCAGGGAGCAAAGGAGTATTTTTTAAAGGCCTGCACGCTCATGGGCAAAGGAGTATCTTTGAAAGGCCTGCACGCTCAGAGGGCAAAGGAGTATCTTTGAAAGGCTTGCGTGCTCATGGGCAAAGGAGTATCTTTGAAAGGCTCGCGCGCTCATGGGCAAAGGAGTATCTTTGAAAGGCTTGCACGCTCAGAGGGCAAAGGAGTATCTTTGAAAGGCTCACATGCTCAGTGGGCAAAGGAGTATCTTTGAAAGGCTCGCACGCTCGGGGCAAAGGAGTATCTTTGAAAGGCTCGCACGCTCAGGGGGCAAATGAGTATCTTTGAAAGGCTCGCGTGCTCAGGGGGCAAAGGAGTATCTTTGAAAGGCTCGCATGCTCAGTGGGCAAAGGAGTATCTTTGAAAGGCTCGCACGCTCGGGGCAAATGAGTATCTTTGAAAGGCTCGCGTGCTCAGGGGGCAAATGAGTATCTTTGAAAGGCTCGCACGCTCAGGGGCAAATTAGTATCTTTGAAAGGCTTGCGCACTCAGGGGGCAAAGGAGTATCTTTGAAAGGCTCGCACGCTCAGGGGCAAATGAGTATCTTTGAAAGGCTCGCGTGCTCAGGGGGCAAATGAGTATCTTTGAAAGGCTCGCACGCTCAGGGGCAAATGAGTATCTTTGAAAGGCTCGCGTGCTCAGGGGGCAAATGAGTATCTTTGAAAGGCTCGCACGCTCAGGGGCAAATGAGTATCTTTGAAAGGCTCGCGTGCTCAGGGGGCAAAGGAGTATCTTTGAAAGGCTCGCACGCTCGGGGCAAAGGAGTATCTTTGAAAGGCTCGCACGCTCAGGGGGCAAATGAGTATCTTTGAAAGGCTCGCGTGCTCAGGGGGCAAATGAGTATCTTTGAAAGGCTCGCACGCTCAGGGGCAAATTAGTATCTTTGAAAGGCTTGCGCACTCAGGGGGCAAAGGAGTATCTTTGAAATGCTCGCACGCACAGGGGGCAAAGAAGTATCTTTGAAAGGCTCGCACGCTCGGGGCAAAGGAGTATCTTTGAAAGGCTCGCACGCTCGGGGCAAAGGAGTATCTTTGAAATGCTCGCGCGCACAGGCGGCAAAGGAGTATCTTTGAAAGACTGTGCGCGAGACGGAGGGGAACGTGGGAAATGAAGTATACCCGGGCCTTAACCTCTCCAAATTAGTAGACTGGAGCTGACGGATCACATCGGGAAAAATATGGGGGGGCATTTGCATTGTTCATGTTATTTTTATTCAAACATTAAAAACAAATAAAAAAAGCAGAGAGAGAGAGAGAGAAAGGGGGGGCAAAGGTAAGCTATAAGCTACCTGATATTTTATTACATATTTAATTACATATTACACTGGTTAGGTTCTATATAGAAAGAACATGCAGAGTGTCAAATTGGTCTGCATAAAAACAGCAACGGGCTGAATGAAAATGTAAAATGTGACTCTTCCATCCAGATAGTGGTATTTTGTTTTTACTGTTATTTTTATTTTTTTATGCATTACATTTTTATTCTTATGTATTTGAACTTTGAATTACCATTGTGTATGAAATGTGCTATATAAATAAAATTGCCTTGCCTAATCGACTCTCTGACAGTAGGTGGCGCTGGAACAGCAGAAATAAAGCCGTTTCCTTGGTAACCTCTGAACAAAGCAGCTGCAGTCAAATAGCTCGAAAGATTTTTTTACCTCTCATAAAAATTAACCATAGTTTTACTATAAATCAAAAAACATGGTTATTGTAGTTATCCATGGTAACCACAAATTAACCATGGTTTTGCCACACTATAGTTTATGGTATTTGTAGTAAAATGATTGTTATACAAATAGTAGCCTATCAATCCGACAAAAAAATCATAGTTAAAACACTTTTAACCTTGGTTAATTTGTGACGTCACATTGAGGTGGTGCAAGTCCGTTTCGTCTGATGCCTTTTGGTCTAAGGCTGTTTCGTTCGATGCCTAATTGTACGAGACCTGACACCTGACGTCGTTTTTCCTGAGACCTGAAGCCTTTCAGTTTGAGGCACAAGGCTGTTTTGTCCAATGACTGAAGCCTTTTAGTCTGAGGCATGACGCCTTTTCGTTGTATGACGAGGTGTGAGGATGTCCTAAAATGTACACCGTATGGTACACAGATGTCACGGTTCAGTATATGCTGCAGTTTTGGGGTCACGGTTCAAGATGAGTTTGGTATAACAGGAAAAAGCAACAAATCCCCAATGCTAGGATTCTTTTCTTTTTGAACAGGCAGTGGTGCAAATTATAGTTTGTTTCAACTAGCGGCATTTAGTCCACCTGTTGGTATAGTACAGCCTCCTTCAGTGTATTATGCACAAAGCAGCTTGTAAGGCTGATAAAAAAAGCACATCCATCCATCATAAAAATAATCCATACAACTCCAGGGGGTAAATAAAGGCCTTCTAAAGTGAAGCGATGGGTTTCTTAAGAAAATCGATTCGCAGCGGAAGAGTAATCCCTGACGCATGACACAATGACGAATGCAGAGGATAGAACAAAACAAAACACTGGTTACGAATTAGAAGTCTAAAACCAGAATTTTTCAAGAGAAATGTTGGAGGATTTTGATATAAGAGAAGAGGAGCTTGAGTTTGTTGCACAGCCCTATTTGGCACAACATTATTATAATTAATAAAGTTTTAATTTTAAATATGGATATTTTTCTTACAAAAACGCATCGCTTCACTTCAAAAAGTCCTTTATTAACCCCCTGGAGTCGTATGGATTATTTTTATGATGGATGGATGAATTTTTTGGGCTTCAAAATCACACCCCCCCATTAAAGCTTGGAAGAGCCGGGATATTTTTTTTTATAAAACTCCAATTGTGTTTGTCTGAAAGAAGATACTCATATACACCTAGGATGGCATGAGAGTCTGTAAATCATGGGATAGTTTTCATTTTGGGCAATGGCGGATGGGATTCATAAACGAATCCTGCAGCGCTTGGTTTAATGCTCCGGTTTTTGAAGTCGGTATCGGGAGTTCGGGAGTATCTCACACATTCAGCAGGAGGTTTTGAAGTTTATAAATCTCTAACAATATGGTCCCAAAAGAGATCTTTTGTGCCCTTTATCGAGACATTTCAAAGAGGGACCTGAATGGGAGCTCACGTGCATCATGGATGTGCCAGGTCTAAAGGTCTGGGAGAATTGAGAGCAAGGGTGGAAGGTAAGATTTCAGTCAGCAAATTATAATTTGGTGCGTTCCTCACACAAAGCTATTGTGTGGCCTTAGAAAACAAGGAAGATATCACACAAGTCTTATTTACTCATTTACAGTGGGTACGGAAAGTATTCAGACCCCCTTAAATTTTTCACTCTTTGTTATATTGCAGCCATTTGCTAAAATCATTTAAGTTCATTTTTTTTCCTCATTAATGTACACACAGCACCCCATATTGACATAAAAACAGAATTGTTGACATTTTTGCAGATTTTTTAAAAAAGAAAAACTGAAATATCACATGGTCCTAAGTATTCAGACCCTTTGCTCAGTATTTAGTAGAAGCACCCTTTTGATCTAATACAGCCATGAGTCTTTTTGGGAAAGATGCAACAAGTTTTTCACACCTGGATTTGGGGATCCTCTGCCATTCCTCCTTGCAGATCCTCTCCAGTTCTGTCAGGTTGGATGGTAAACGTTGGTGGACAGCCATTTTTAGGTCTCTCCAGAGATGCTCAATTGGGTTTAAGTCAGGGCTCTGGCTGGGCCATTCAAGAACAGTCACGGAGTTGTTGTGAAGCCACTCCTTCCTTATTTTAGCTGTGTGCTTAGGGTCATTGTCTTGTTGGAAGGTAAACCTTCGTTTTTTAGCAAACTCCATGCAAGCTTTCATGTGTCTTGCACTGAGGAGAGGCTTCCGTCGGGCCACTCTGCCATAAAGCCCCGACTGGTGGAGGGCTGCAGTGATGGTTGACTTTCTACAACTTTCTCCCATCTCCCGACTGCATCTCTGGAGCTCAGCCACAGTGATCTTTGGGTTCTTCTTTACCTCTCTCACCAAGGCTCTTCTCCCCCGATAGCTCAGTTTAGCCAGCTCTAGGAAGGGTTCTGGTCGTCCCAAACGTCTTCCATTTAAGGATTATGGAGGCCACTGTGCTCTTAAGAGCCTTAAGTGCAGCAGAATTTTTTTTGTAACCTTGGCCAGATCTGTGCCTTGCCACAATTCTGTCTCTGAGCTCTTCAGGCAGTTCCTTTGACCTCATGATTCTCATTTGCTCTGACATGCACTGTGAGCTGTAAGGTCTTATATAGACAGATGTGTGTCTTTCCTAATCAAGTCCAATCAGTATAATCAAACACAGCTGGACTCAAATGAAGGTACAGAACCATCTCAAGGATGATCAGAAGAAATGGACAGCACCTGAGTTAAATATATGAGTGTCACAGCAAAGGGTCTGAATACTTAGGACCATGTGATATTTCAGTTTTTCTTTTTTAATAAATCTGCAAAAATGTCAACAATTCTGTGTTTTTCTGTCAATATGGGGTGCTGTGTGTACATTAATGAGGAAAAAAAATGAACTTAAATGATTTTAGCAAATGGCTGCAATATAACAAAGAGTGAAAAATTTAAGGGGGTCTGAATACTTTCCGTACCCACTGTATAGTGGTTTTTGAAGCTGGACAAACATTATGATGTCTCTTATCACTATATTATAACAAAAGAAAGAAAGAAAGTCATAGGGGTTTGCTAACAACATAAGAGCGAGTAAATAATGACAGAAGTTTAATTTTGGGTGATTTATTGCTTTTCCTCAGGGCATCACCATAAATTAAGTATGGACGTCATCACATCTCCACACAGCTGATATACAAAAGACTGCAGGAAATGTGAATACTCGTTTATCTGTCATCTACTTTTTAAACAAACCTGAGGGGTTTTCATTTTCTTGAGCAGACTTTATTGGCCACATAAAGTAAAGTCAAATTTATTTATATAGCACTTTTCACTATACCGATTGTTTTAAAGCAGCTTTAAAGAAAATCATGACGTTGTTTATGATATCTTAATATCTTCATGCCTTTTAGTTGCATTTAGCAGATTAGAGCTGGAAAATAATATAGTTTACATTTTGGGAAGATATAACCAAATCACACAGCTGAGATTTGCTATAGATTTGATATTATGTGAGTATACCGTATGTATGTACGCATGTAAAGTACACTCTAAAAACTGCTAGGTAAAAACAACCCAAGGTGGATTGAAAATGGACAAACCCAGCAACTGGACTGTTTTAAACCAGCGAATAGATTGTTTTAACCCAGTGATTGTTTTTTTTTTATTTTTTTTTTTAACCCAGCTAATGGGTTGTTTCAACCCAGTGACAGGTTTTTTTTTTAAACCAGCGAATGGGTTGTTTTAACCCAGCCACTGCGTTGTTATAAACCAGCGATTGGGTTGTTTTAACCTAGTGGTTGGGTTGTTTCAACCCAGTGATTGGGATGTGTTAACCCACTGATTGTTTTTTTTTTTGTTTGTTTTTTTTTTAACCCAGCGAATGGGTTGTTTTAACCCAGTGACAGGTTTTTTTTAAAAACCAGTGAATGGGTTGTTTCAACCCAGTGAATGGGTTGTTTTAACCTAGTGGTTGGGTTGTTTCAACCCAGTGAATGGGTTGTTTTAACCTAGTGGTTGGGTTGTTTCAACCCAGTGAATGGGTTGTTTTAACCCAGTGACAGGTTTTTTTTAAAACCAGCGAATGGGTTGTTTTAACCCAGCCACTGCATTGTTATAAACCAGCGATTGGGTTGTTTTAACCTAGTGGTTGGGTTGTTTCAACCCAGTGATTGGGATGTGTTAACCCAGTGATTGTTTTTTTTTTTG
Organism: Elopichthys bambusa; assembly: GCA_037101425.1. Taxonomy (NCBI): domain Eukaryota; kingdom Metazoa; phylum Chordata; class Actinopteri; order Cypriniformes; family Xenocyprididae; genus Elopichthys; species Elopichthys bambusa. The sequence goes on from CM074451.1 coordinate 3,294,597, forward strand.
TTGTTTTTTTAAAACCAGTGAATGGGTTGTTTTAACTCAGTAATTATGGGGTTTTTTTACCCAGTGATTTTTTTTTTTAACCCAGCAAATGGTAGTTGGGTTAAATGTTTGCCCAACCTGCTGGATAGTTTTATTTAACCCAACTATTGTTTAAAAATTACTGTACTGCTTGCTTAAAATGAACCCAAAATATGTTGGAAATTGACATTTATTAATGTTTAATAAATGAACATTTATTAAAAAGTTTAATGAATAATAATTAAACAATAAACAATGTATTAAATTGCTTATTAATGTTCACATTTTGATTATTGTTGCCACTACTAATTATCTGTCTGATTTTTAATTTCCAGCCTATTTTGGGGTTATTTTAAGCCAGCCGTGTAGTAATTTTTAAACAATAGTTTGATCAAATAAAACTGCCCAGCATGTTGGGCAAACATTTAACCCAACTGCAGGGTTGAAAACAACCCAATCGCTGGGTTTTTCAAGCCAACTTGGGTTGTTTTTAACCCAGCAGTGTAAGCTCTTCTATATATATATATATATATATACCTTAGCATGGAAAACATGCTGTTCATTTACATGTAATGACAATGTCTGTCAAGCTCCAAAAATATTAATCTCTTTTTTTTCCCAAAGTCATACCATAATTTTGTGTGAAGAACAGACTGATATTTAAGTCTTCAAATCTGTCTGTTCTTTATACAGTGCTATTGTGTGCGATCGAGATGAGTGTGTGAGAATTAGTCCACTTCAGGGTTCTTTATGTGAGGAAACATAAAGCTTCAGGAACAATATTACCTGATTAACAGCTGATCTTCAGCTCTATTCATCTCATGAGAAATTAGTGGGCTTGTTCCACTAGATGGCAGGATTCAAGCAGGTGCCCTGGGGTCTTGAGGAAGAACTTGATGGGAAAACTTCTGAAACTACAAATTCTGAAACTTTCTGAAATTACAGTGTTCACCAAGATGTTAGTGATATGCTGACTATTTAAAGTACTTTTTTATAGACTAACACTTTTTGGAAGTCAGTTCACCCAATAGATGGATCAGGCTGCACAATAATGACAATCACGATTCTTCTGCTCAAAAATTATAATCACGATTATTAATCACAATTAATATCCAGATATTCCAGAGAAAGAGAAAGAAAAGTTGTTGACATTGGCATAAAAGGTTAGTAGGGTTTGATTAGGTTAGGTTACACTTGGTCTGTACATAAATGAACACATTCAATAATAAAATATGTGTTATATATTACATTCAAAATGTACAAAGAGCCTCAAAGGGTCATCTAGTGAAATTAATGTTAAACCGCAGCAATTCTGTATTAGTCTGAATGAGGCTCTGCAGTGAGGGTTCAGGTGTTCACTGTTCAACCCTTTTTGCTTTTAAACATCAGCTAATATGTTCGGTTCAGCAAGGACACTGAAGCACTCACACTTAAATTGCTTTTTAGAGTCTAAAAAATAAACACTGTGTTCAAAAACTTGCATGGAGAGGCTTTTAGAGCACAACAGACTGCTACAGTAGAAGGACTTGTTCTTCCCATACTAGATGGAGAAACCAAAAGATAAAACATATAAATCTTTTTATTTATGCATCGTCGTTCTAGAGAGCATTTGATTGAACGAACATCTGCATGTACTCCATGTAGTGCAAGATAATGTCATCAATATTTTTGTTACATTTAAATTACTCCTAAAAGTTAATTTTGTCAGTTTTCATTTTAAAAATGATTGTTAACATGGGTAACCCTTTACAATAAGGTCCCATTAGTTAACTTTAGTGCATTAACTAACAATGAGCAATCTATTTGTTACAGTATTTATTATTAACCTTTTTTAAAATGTTATATATAAATAGTATTTTTAGTTAGTATTTACTAAGGTAACTGTTGTTAATTATTAAAAATACAACTGTTCAATGTCAGTTCATGTTAGCTCCGGTCCATTAAAGGGGGCATATCATGAAAGCTATAACCGGATCTATAACCCAGTGCATCTACCAACCCAGAAAACCTGAAAAAGGACAACCCAGTAACTTTGTTTTGGCAAGCCTTTCTCTGCATGCATGTGAAAAAACAGATTTCGCTCCCCTAGTGACGTAGGAAGGGGATCTTATTATAATATTACTGCCCCTTATTCTGCACATTTCCACCCACGGTGCCGCCATTTTGTTTTCGCAAGCGACAATGGTGTACCAGTTCTAACGACGTGGCAAAAGTTTGAGCAAAGCATGCTTACAAACCCCAAAATTTACATAAACCCCACCTCCGAGAACACGCAACAAAGGGGGTGTGGCCATGTTGGGCTGCTTTAGAGAAGAGGAAGAGTTGTTGTAGTAGAGTGTTGTTGTCATGCCGTCATTTTACGCCGGACTGCTTCACAAACGAGGGTCAGTTCAACGCTGGATTTGCACAAAAGATTAACATGACGGCACATGCTAGTCGATGAGTTGAATTTACCCACTAACCATTCAGAAACGTCCAGTTTCATTCTAAAAGTTGTAACTTCTTCCTGAGTCTCTCCATCAGCATCGACTCCGGTTTGAACAATGTAAGGCTGAACACCGTTACTGACAATCCTCATTTTGGCTGTGTGAGATTCTCCAGCTTTGTTGATGTTGAGCAACCGAAGCGTGAGCTGTTAAAGCTCCGCCCTCTTCTGGAAAGGTCTTGTGAAAAGGGGCATAATAGATCCCCTTTAAATAGCCCCCAGATGCAAACTTTGATTTTAATAATGTATTGGTACATTTTGAAATTAAAAGGTGCAGTAAGTGATTTCTGAGAAACGCTGTTGATATTTGAAATCACCAAAACAAACACGCCCCTACTCAAAATGACCACACCCCTTTTCTTGATAGCTCCGCCCCCAACTCACAAACATGCTAAGCAACACAGGCCCCTTCCCCGTCTTGAGTGTTTACACCCCTTACTGCTGATGGGCTACAAGTGTGATCGACTTTCAACAGCGTTTCTTATAATTTGATTACTGCACCTTTGACTAAGATTAGTTAATGCTTTAGAAGTGCTTTTCATTGTTAGTTAACTAAAGTTAACAAATTGAACCTTATTGTAAAGAGCTACCGGTAACTGTAACTTCTTTCCCATCTTGACTTGTTAGGGAAATATCCCGTTCTGTATTTTCAATATGATTTCATGTTCTTGATTTCTTGTTAGTCTCTCTCATAACAAAAGGCAGTTTGTACCATTTAAACACAATTTTAAAGTCTCCCAGGACACATTTGTACTGTTGTATACCACCCAATCATTGTTTAGCCACTAAAAACAAGCATGATGTACTTTGTTGTTATGCTTTAGGAGAAAAAGCGTGCCATCTGGCCTCTGCTCTCACACACAGATGAGCCACTTGTGCACAAATAAATGGTTCATTTTTAAATAAGTGCTTTGTAATTCTTCTCAGAGTGTAGGAACAAAGGCATATCATTACAATTCTAGCTCAAAAACAATTCAGCATTCAGAAACAAAGCACAAGATGTTCTTAAAGAAATAATGGATTGGCAATCATTGTTCCATTGTAAATTATGGATCTGTATGTCTTGCAACATGAGAAAAAATACAATGCTCGTCCTTGTCCTTTCAGACATTTCCTAATCAAGACTTGCAATGAAGTGTCTCCCACTATATCTAATCCAAGAGAACATCTTTTTTTAATACTGCAACAGGCAGATAGGAACGTTTTTGATGGGATCATTTGCTATTTTCTTTCCGCGCAGTTGTTCCTCTTCAGAAATGATTGGCCTCTGTAAAGAGCCATTACATTAAAAGAGTAATTAGTAACTGAAATGCAGCAGAGCAAGGTCATTTTCTGTATCAAGGGCACTTTCTGTATTCTGAGATTAACCAAATTCTCTCTATATTACAGTGGTCGAAAAACTTAAAATATTTAAACATATATAAACACATGTTTGTTTGGTTTGAAAACAGTTGTGCCGCTTAATATTTAATTATAAACTTTTTCCTGTTTTTTTCAGGATTTGTTAATATACCTCATGTCCACCGTTCAAAAGTTTGGGGTCAGTAGGATTTTAAAGGATTTATATTTCAAATAAATTGTGTTCTTTTAAACTTTCTACAAAGAATCCTGAAGAAAATCTATCATGGTTTCCACAAAAATATTAGGCAGCAAAACTGTTTTTAACATTGATAATAATGTTTCTTGAGCAGCAAATCATCATATTAGAATGATTTCTGAAGGATCATGTGACACTGAAGAATGAGTAATGATTCAGCTTTGATCACAGGAATAAATTACATTTTAACATATATTCACATACAAAACAGTTGTTTTAAATTCTAATAATATTTTACAATATTACTGTTTTACTGTATTTTTGATCAAATAAATGCAGCCTCGGTAAGCAGAAGAGACTTCTTTCAAAAACATAAAACCTTATCAAGCCCAAACTTTTGAACAGTATGTATATTACATTCATATTTGTGAATTTGTCTATGTGAGCAGTCGATGGAGCGGCTCAGCAGTTTTAGGATGGATTAATTTCTCCGCTCTGGCAGTCTTCTGCTCTCATAGCGTGCCACAAAACAGGCAGAGCTTAAAGCAAAGAGGCTTTCTCAGAGTCCTGACCACGGGCCAAATATCCAACCAAAGAGAGAGAGATTTGGGCATTATCGCTGGGCAGTTTTGGATTGTGGGCACTGCTGAGTGCCGATAAGTGTTTAAGCAACTCAGTAAGATCTGCTGATACTAGCTGTTTTCTGCCTGAAGTTAAAGGATTAGTTCACCCAAAAATGAAAATTTTGTCATTAATTGCTCACCCTCATGTCGTTACAAACCTTTAGGACTTTTGTTCATCTTTGGAACACAAATGCTTCACGAGAATGAACCTCATTGGTTCTTGCAGAAGCTCAAACGTGCTGCGTAACACGAGAATGAACCTCATTGGTTCTTGCAGAAGCTCAAACGTGATGCGTAACATGAGAATGAACCTCATTGGCTCTTGAGGAAGTTCAAACGTGCTGCGTAACACGAGAATGAACCTCATTGGTTCTTGCGGAAGCTCAAACGTGCTGTGTAACATGAGAATGAACCTCATTGGTTCTTGTGGAAGCTCAAACGTGCTGCGTAACATGAGAATGAACCTAATTGGTTCTTGTGGAAGCTCAAACGTGCTGCGTAACATGAGAATGAACCTCATTGGTTCTTGAGGAAGCTCAAACGTGCTGCGTAACATGAGAATGAACCTCATTGGTTCTTGAGGAAGCTCAAACGTGATGCGTAACACGAGAATGAACCTCATTGGTTTTTGAGGAAGCTCAAACGTGCTGCGTAACATGAGAATGAACCTCATTGGTTCTTGAGGAAGCTCAAACGTGCTGCGTAACATGAGAATGAACCTCATTGGTTCTTGAGGAAGCTCAAACGTGCTGCGTAACATGAGAATGAACCTCATTGGTTCTCGAGGAAGCTCAAACATGCTTTGTAACATGAGAATGAACCTCATTGGTTCTTGAGGAAGCTCAAACGTGCTGCGTAACATGAGAATGAACCTCATTGGTTCTTGAGGAAGCTCAAACGTGATGCGTAACACGAGAATGAACCTCATTGGTTCTTGAGGAAGCTCAAACGTGCTGCGTAACATGAGAATGAACCTCATTGGTTCTTGTGGAAGCTCAAACGTGCTGCGTAACACACCAGAATAGCTGTCAATGGACAGAAATCGCTCAGATTTCATCAAAAATATCTTAATTTGTCTTCTGAAGATTAATAAAAAATCTTACAGGTTTGGAACAACATGAGGGTGAGTAAACTTTAGGTGAACTATTCCTTTAAGAAACCGAGGCATAATTTCTTAATTGTGGGTCTAAACCTCATTGTCTTTAGAGGGTTTTGGGGAATATTAAAGGTCAAAACTTCATTCCAACAGTATGAAAGCTAATCCTGATTATATTGAAACAAGCCCTGACCACTGAACAGCACTTGCAGGCAGCTTTGAAGCTGAAGCCTGAGGGCTATTACAAAACCATTCTTCCCAAAACACTGGGAAAAAGAAATCTCACCATGGCATTTCAAAAATTCTCTCGCATGATGATTCTCAGCATTTTCTCTCATAAACGCCTCATTGAACTCTTTGTGACTGGTCTGTGTTTTGTTGATTGTTGTGTCTTTTTTTCTCCCCCAGGAAGTGAAATACTTCCAGTTCCCTGGAGAGCTGCTGATGAGGATGTTGAAGATGTTGATTTTGCCTCTAGTCGTGTCCAGGTAAGACTCGATAATGATCACTACAGATAACAAGCTGATTTTATGTCTGTAGTTCTCCATTCCCTGCTTTCAAAACTATCTTAATGTGTTTTAATCTGTGGTACACTACTTTTTAGTAGTTTGGGGTTGGTAAGATTTTTCACTGGAAGAAGTCTCTTATGCTCACCAAGGCTAAATTTACAATTTAGAATATCTTTTCTTTCTTAAAATATTTTAAAATATAATTTATTCCTGTGATCAAAGCTGAATTTTTAATAAAGCTGTTTTCTTCATTATTATTGGTCCACCTGTACTAAATTAAGAGCCTTTAGATTTATCCATATTCCATAAGCATAAGCTCATAAACACCCTGCAAATTGTTTTGCAATTATAAATAAGCAACCGGATCTGACATAAGCACAAAATAAGCAAGAATCCAAAATATCACTCCTGGTTTTCATACATGTTTTTAATCAATGCTAATGCAATATGGATGCCCAAGTTACAAATTATCTTTGAAGAAAAGATGTAAAAGGAAATGCTGAGAATGTCATATGATTTGGTGTTGTTGATAACAGTGTTTTAAGTTTATGTAGCACATCCATTGACTTGAAACGTCCAATTTCAAGACATAAACAACAATCCACTTGATGCAGAGAGGAGTGTGAATTGCACAGCAGTGGGTTGAAAGTGTCTGGCATCAGTGAAAACAGGAGCTGATTTCTGAGAAAAACCCATTCAGTTCCTGGAAGCGCAGAACCCTTGATATGTCTGCATATACGCGAGGAGAGCTCTCGCATGCTGCTCTTCATATGACCTTTGACTTTAGTGTGAATAGCTGAATTAACCGTATAAACTCTTTGAACTGACCACAGAAGTCAGTGCGGCCAAAACTGATGGTGGAAAATTGAAAGATCTCAAATCTGAACCTTAAATAGGCAGATATACATTTGTAATGTGACATGAGATTACTTGCAAAGAGAATACTATATTCAACTTCATTTGTTTATTTATTCCCTACATTGCTGCTACTGTCATGGCAGAGCAATAGTTTGAATTGAATTGTTTGAGACAATGTCATTGCATTGCATTTTGTACAGTACATCTATTGTTTTATTTATTTATTACAAAATATCAGGTATTATGCCTGTTTTTTTGGGGGGGGGGTTTTCATGGTATGACCTTTTAATGCAACCTGTTCTCACTCCTAACGTTCTAATGGGAGTCACCAGGGCTTGACATTAACACCCGCCAATCCACCAAATGCGGGTGTATTTCAGCAGTGGTGTATAACACAGTCACTCCTACTTTGGCAGGTTGAATTATATATATAATATGTACATTTTTCAATTGTAGTGTTTTAAAAAAGCATATGAAATAATAAACTGTAATGTAGTGTTGTTAAAAATATTGATTTTTCGATACTGAAATATCTTAAATGCTTCCAATACTCATTTTCCTCAGAACAGACACACAATACCAGCTGCTCGTTCTCCTCTCTCATCTCTCGGCCAGTGAGTTGACACACAAACCGTCCTTTCCTCACTCACTCATTTCATTTGCTCCGGATGAATATTAATGGTGTTACAGGGCTTGAATTTTGGCGTGAGATTGCGTGTACTGTGCATAATTTTACTAATTTCCACAGATTTTTTGCTTACACCCAAAGTGCGCGCACATAAAACTGCCTCTTAGTACTAAATTGAGTTATTTTTCACCTCTCATTGTGCTTAAACAGTCAAATACACACAAAATAATGTTAAAATGGCGAGTATTCACTCACTAGCTGGCCGCTGTTACACACGCAATGCGAGAGTGGATGTCTGTTTATCACAGCTGACGCGCAACAAAATAGTGCTTCACAAAAAATAAAGCGCAGATGATGTACGAACGACAAGGAAGCACAAAAAATGAACGTACAGTACACAAGAGTAAACACAAATACAAATTAAAGCTGGAAGCAGCAATGAGAGGGCCCTTGCACCCGGGACCACCGCCACCCGGTGGCCATAGGAAAACAGGTAAGCGAGTAATTACAAGAGATATATGGCAAAGTCATTTTGACGTGCAGGTGGTGCTTTGACTGTAACTGAATATTGCCATATTGATGTCTTTAGGCCAGGACTATTATCAAACGTGAAGTTTGGAGCAGATCGGACATTGTTACAACTTCCTGTTTCGTGGCGTTAATCGCACACTTTAGCACTTAGCCAAGTGTTGCATGATTTAACATGTTTCTAGCATGTTTGGTACTTCATGGCATATTTAAATGTATTTCTGTGAGTGAATTACAGTGCAAAGCATGACATTTCCTGTTGTCAGCAGGTGGCGCTATGACTAACTGAATACTGGCATATGGATGTCTTTTGGCCAGGACTCACTGAGGCCTTAAGATTAGTCTGACCAAATATGGTGTTGTTCTGGTTAAATCTCGATGAGGAGTTAATCACAGTGTAAAACGTCATTTCCTGTTGCCCCGCAGGTGGCGCTATGACTGTAACTGAATATTGCCACGTAGATGTCTTCAGGTCAGGACTATAATAAAACGTGAAGTTTGGAGCAGATCTGACATCGTATGCCCGAGTTACAACAACTTCCTGTTTCATGGTGAAACGTCGAACATTGTCAGGCCGCCACGGACACGCCCTCCAGCGAAAACTCAAGATCTTCGCAATTTAACGTTGCAAGGGCCTTTAGATTAGACTGACCAAATATGATAAAAGCTCTAGGAGGAGTTCATTAAAGTACAACGTCTGGAAATGGCAAAAACTGCAAAAATTTTACAGAGAAAATTCAAAATATCTTACTTCCTGTTGGGTTTTCAGAGTTTGCACCCAGGGACTTTTTTGTAGGTATTGGGCTGTTACATGTGTCTACCGAATTTTGAAATTTTGTAGGTGGCACTATTGAGCCATTTTTCCACACCTAATTCTGAAACCCATATCAGACGTAAATTTTCACCACTTCTGCGTGTGCAAAGTTTCATGAGTTTTCGAGCATGTTTAGGCCCTCAAAAATGCGATTCATTTTGGAGAAGAAGAATGATTGACTGAGCAATTACAATAGGGTCCTCACACCATTGGTGCTCAGGCCCTAACAAGAGTTCGTTGTTAGTCGCCAACAGCACAGCTCCTCCAGACAATCATGACACTCAAACCCAGTGTTACTCGCGTGTGAAGTGGAATCAAAGCAGCCTCCGCGTCTGTTTTCAGGCCTTTCCGCTTAGCTCTCTCCAGCTTTTCTAATATAAACGTGGGTCCTTAAGCGCTTGTCCAGTCATAAACCTTGATATTTTTTTAGTTTTTTTGTATTGTCTCATCTCTCTACCTGCAGTTTTTTTTTTCAAATCTCCCTCTTGCTCGTTCTGTCTCCTCGGCCGTTATACGTCCCCTAATGCTGATTGGTTCCACGTTTGTTGTTGGTGTCGGCCCAACTATCTTCCAAACAGTGTTTTTGAAATATGACTTACCCCACCTTTAAAGTGACAGCTGCCTAATATTCCTGCTGCCAAATTCTGAGATAATATTAAAAATATCTATATGGCAGTTTTTCCCCATGGTACCATGGTAGTGTGAATGCAACCAAACGTTGAGAACATTTTGACCTTTGACCCTGTACCATCAAACACTCACTATCATAGCTTTCACTAATACTAGGGATGCACCGATACCATTTTTTAAGGACCGAGTACGAGTACTGATACTTTTTTCTAGTACTCGCCGATACCAATGCCTATACATTTATTAATTTTTTTTTTTTTTTGATGTTGCAGTTTTCCAAGCACAACACAGTGAGACTAATGAATGTAGGACAGCTTCTTTATTATTACTCTAATGAAAAACGTAATAATTTTTATGTGCTTGTCACAAATTTCACAGTGTCCAATAACCTTCAAAGGGCATAATTACCACTATATATATATATATATATATATATATATATATATATAATTGTTGTTATATAAAAAGAAATGTACAAACAAATTACAAACAATACAACAAATACTATAGAGATACAAATTAAATAAACTTGTTTTTCAGATACAGTAGGTTTATTTACCATGAATACATTTATCTTTTGTTGTTTTATTAACATTAATGACAAATATAGGCTACGGTCCTTTTAAGACCGAATCCATGGATACTGACACATATCCTGTTTTCACCCAAATGTTTACGTCCACTTAAGCCACAACCGACTGTATTTACGTGAGATACTCCACATGATGGACATTTTGACAACTATGTGTGCATTTGACCATTCAGATGCGAGGAGAACTGATCGCACGCTGTCTGAGAGAACTGGGATTGCGCGCAGGAGAGAAAGAGAAAGAGAGAGAGCACGAGAGAGTGCGCTTCTGGTCTGTGTCATACAGTGCGATCCCGCCTATCCTGCCTTCACTAATCTATAACGAATTGTGATTGAAAGCATGCAGTTCGCAATGGGTGTTGTCATCATTAATTTGAAGTATTTCCACTCCCTTGAGGACATTGTTTCTGCTGCTGCCGGCCCGTGTCTCTGTGCAGGAAAATTCTGTCAGTTACGTCACGTGAGATTTTAGTATCATTAAGGCCATGTGTCCACCAAAGCATTATTAACCAGCTTTTTCTTTCAGTTAAGACACTTTTCTTGCTATGATTCAGAATATCTGTGAAAGTGTTACTAGTATCTGATTTCGCAGATAGTTTATTTCTGAATCTAAAAATGTCAACACAATGTGAAGTACTTGCTCTGGCACAATGATTTTGTTCTGTTGATGTCATCTGTTGCCGTTGTACAAGCAGGATGTGGCGATTGGTTGGTGTGTGGTATTTGTCCCGCCCCTCCTTCACTGTGATTGGACGGCTGGGTAAAAACTGACAGTGATGAATACTGTGTTTTCCCAAAGTTGAAGATTGTTCAACTCTCTGCTTGAGAGAGAAGTGCTTGATTTTTTTTTTTTAAATGCGAGCCGCTCCCATTGAAAAGAACTGAAAAAAATACTCTGGCTTTAGGAAGTAACGCTTTGGTAGACACTAAGATACTACTATAGTTTTTTTTTTTTAATTAGTTTTTATTTTTATATTTTCCATTTCCAAATGTTATTGTGTTTTTGTCAATTTTTGTAAGTTGTAGTTTTTTTTAAACATCTATATAGTTTTTATTAACCCCTAATAAAACCCTAACTTTCTGCTTGCTTCATAGTCACAGAATATACAATTTAATGACCCTAAAATATACAGTGATTTAAATGGTAGTGAGGTTTCCATTAACATCTGTGTTTACGTTAATCTTGCATCAATTTGCATATCCTGTAATTTTTATCTTGTTCTGTTACCACAGTAAACCACCAGGTTAGTCCATTTGAGCATTAGTCAGATGCATTAGATAAATTATAAAATTGATGTGAAGACTCTGTGGTCTTTATTAGAAACAAAATTAGAGGTTTCTTGGTGCATTTTGAAGGGTTTACTGCTTCTTAAATTACCCTCTTGCACAAATGGCTGAAAAAAGTGAGTTTCCGACATGTTGCAAGTCTTAATAGACCACATGCTCACTTGATCTCTTAGGACTGAAATAGCCATCATTTCCGTAAAAACATGTCTTGTAGAGCATAATTGCCTTTGGTTACAATCTGTGCATGGCCGCTTGATGAACTTTCCGCTTTGGATTTGGCGACTATTTGACGTTATGGATCAAGATGGATTGTTTGGCTAAAATAGGCCATTTACCAGCAATCTGACCTCAGCGACGAGGCAAGATCCTGACAATTAGCTGTAGTCTGTAATGAATGCTGAATGCTCTGAGGACTTTAATTGCATGGAGATTAATTAGTGGGAAATAGGGAAAGTTTTCATTGATGACTTCTGAAGATGCATTACAAGTCTTCAGATGGCAGTTTATTTCTATATGTGCAATTCATGACTCTTTCTTGGGGTTTAAATAATTAATATTCAGTAATATTGTTGATTTAACTGCATTAAAACGATCAAATGAGAACAAAATTTAAACTGAATTGAAAAGAGAAGCAGTGTGTCCTAAGAAAACTGGAAAAAGCAAAAAGGCACAGGCAGAAATATTAGAAATGAATCATGTTTTTTTTTTTTTTTATGATGTAATGCACTTTCCAAGGTCATTGGTGAACCAGAAATAATGGCAACCATGATTTTGAATCATCTTGAATGATTATTTGGTCATAGTGTCATTTTTACACCAAATTAGATTTTAAACAACCATGATTAACAAGATGATGACTTGATAACTTGATGACAAGATGTTTCTCACTAAATTGATGTGACGTGATGAGGTCTCGTGACACACACACACAGACGAGGTCATTTGAAATGTGTGCTTTTGCGCATAAAAAAATAGAATGCGGTATTCTAGAATTTCATCCTAAACTTACAACTAAATCTATTATGCAAGAATTTTTAAAGCAACAACATATTTGTTGTGTTTTTATTGTGCGGTGTAACATTAACATACACAAGTATCAGATCACATAAACTTTTCTGGAAAATTGTCGTTTTGTTGGTGTGCCATTCATAAGACACATTTAATAAAGATTGTGTTTAAACTGAAATGAAGTAGTGACTTAAATGTCATTTTCCAGCTGGTCACATCAACAAAATTTCGAAAAATTTTCCTGAAGAAAGACAAATATAAATAGTAATAAAAGCCAAAATGTTAAATGTCATGGATGTATATTTACTGAGTATTTCACCATTTTGTAGAAGGGGTCTAACTCACAATTTTCACCTCAGATTTGAAGCCAAATTAGAGGGGGGTAAAAATGATTTTAGAAAGATGTTAGCATCATTATTTTATTTTTACACAGAGATTGGTAGGTCTATTTCTGTTGACTTTAGCAATCTTTGTTGCATTACACGCCAATGGTGATATTTTAAAAATGGGAAAAAAGCCATTTTCAAGTGTTTTTCTCAAAGTCTGCATACCTGCAACTTAAAAAGTATTAAAGATAACTTAAATTCCTTTTAGATTTTGGTTCATAACAAACTTTTCTTTTGATATCTTAATTTTGAAGGCCCTATGTGGTTTAATTCCAGAGATATTGGGATCTTAATATGGCTACAAGAACAAATTGTACACATTTCAAATGGCTGAAAACCAAATACGGATAACTTTGGATGCAGCTGATTATTTATTCTTTTAAGGCGGAATGTCTGAAGTTGAAACTAGAAATTTATCTTGTTTCCCTCTATGAAAAAAATTGCATAGAACATTCCTGTCTGAGTAACATAAATATTCCTCTCCCCAAGTTTGTGTGCCTGTAACTCAAGAAGTATTAAAGGTATTCCAATATGATTAGCAAACTTTTCTTTAGATATGATATTTTTTAAGGGCCTATATGGTTCAATTCAATAGATATGTGGATCTCAATGCGTTGTTGAATATTACCCATTTGGCTTTCTTCTTTATGAATGCCTTTCACCAGAAATCAAATATTTTAGCCGAGGACCTCTGGTTGAGTTGACACGGAATGGCCCAGTTCTTTTATTATTTCTTTCTGAGCCTGGTGTTGATGAATATCTCCCAGGACATTGTGAGAGCCAGTAACTGATGTCAGTAAATCTGATTTTAAGTTGTTGGCAGTTGAGCACATCTAATCAAAACATGCAGATATGACGCATTTCCATAATCTAGTGGCTTAGGTCCTGTTTAACAGGCACTCTTTCAGTCAGTGCAGTCAAATCACTAATATTTCTTACAATATTTCTAATTTCTCTTTGTTCCTTGATAGCCTATATTATTTATACCAATCATGTCAACCATTCAATGCACAAAGCCATATGATAGAAGCTGGTGTGAGAAACCTTATAAATGTCCTGAGGTCAACAGCTGCAGTGAGTTGAGTCCTTCTACACGCTTTCACTGAACGATTGAAGATTATGATGCTGTACATGAACACACAAGAGGGACTTACTCTCCTGTTCAGAACATTTTTACCCCTTTAACAATGACAGGAGATGTACTGGAGTCATTGAAAACAATTTTAGAGTCATTACTACATTCATTCATTGCAGGGAGCCTTGGTGCAGCTGCTGTCTTGAGTGGCGCGTGAGCGGTTTTGTTCGGCATTGGTTTGATTGACAGTTTAATGAAACCCCCCATTTGCACTGGTCATACTACAGTTGTGAAAAATAACACAAGCTGCAGGTAAAGAGCTGTTCAGGTGGTGTCATTTCACAAAAAAATGAACTTTATATCTCGCAATTCTGACTTTATAACTTGCAATTCTGACTTTATAACATGCGATTGTGACTTTATATCTTGCAATCGCGACTTTATATCTTGCAATTCTGACTTTAAAGCAAAATTGCGACTACATATCTCGCAATTCTGACTTTATAACAAGCAATGCGACTTTAGATCTCGCAATTCTGACTTTATATCTCGCAATTGCGACTTTATATCTCGCAATTCTGACTTTATAACTTACAATTCTGACTTTATATCTCGCAATTGCGACTTTATATCTCGCAATTCTGACTTTATATCTCGCAATTGCGACTTTATATCTCGCAATTCTGACTTTATAACTTGCAATTCTGACTTTAAAACAATTGCGACTTTATATCTCACAATTGCGACTTTAAAACAATTGCGACTTTATCTCTCACAATTCTGACTTTAAAACAATTGCAACTTTATATCTCGCAATTCTGACTTTATAACACAATTGTGACTTTGTCTCTCAATTCTGACTTTATAACATGCAATTGCGACTTTATATCACGCAATTCTGACTTTATAACACGCAATTGCAACTTTATATCATGCAATCTGACTTTATATCTCTCAATTGTGACTTTATCCCCTATCCTAGTCTAAAAGGTATGTTTGAGCTGTTTTAACTGAAAGCAACTTGTACTGACATATCTTAAATATGTGAGTGCCATTGTTTTGTCTCAAGATGCACGCCAGTAATGTTTTTTTTTTTCATGTGAACGTTTATAAAAGCTACTTAAATATCCTAATTGAAATTAGGCCTAATCCTGGCTTAGTCTAAGCCCTGTCTGTGAAACTGGGCCTAAATCTCTCAATTCTGACTTTATTACATGTGACTTTATATCTCGCAATTCTGAGTAAAAAAGAATTGCGTGATGTAAACTTAAAATTGCGGGTTATAGTCAGAATTGTGAGAATTTTTCATTTTTCATTCAGTGGCGGAAACAAGCTTCCATAGTTTCCTCTGTGCAGCACAAAAAGAAAATTCTGAAGACTATGTTGGTAAATTTTTTTTAATGCATTTTTTCTAACATGGAATTACGGGTAATGGGGACGAAGCTTTCAAGCCTCAAAAAGGACCCAGAAGCACCATAAAAGCATCATAATTGTGATTATGATGCAACTGAACTTATATCATATGATGGCTTTGTGTGAGGAACAGACTGAAATGGAAGTCATTATTCAATTAAAATAGTTGGTTGTTGAGTCAGTGATCAGAACCTGATTAAACTGCATCAACAGATTCATTAAAGGGATCTGACTCAAAAGAATGACTCATTCATGAATCGGGCATTGCTAAATCTCTCTCGAGATCTAATAACGTAGCCAAGGAGAGCCAGGGCGAATTTTGGTGTGTTTAATCCTTAGGATTTGAGACCATGGGTGTGCTTATACATAGGACTGGACAATATATATTGAATATTTATGATAATAATAAAACATATATATATACAGTATATATATGCATTTAACATTTTTAATTAGCTCAGTTGTGATCTCATCCTTTCTGAGCCAATTCAGAAAATTAAATGCACACATACTTAAATGCACACAGACTCACAGCTTTGATTTGCATTTAAAGATACACACACACACACACACACAGAGGGGAGTGTGTCGCTTGAAGGAAAGAGGTAAATGAGATGGAGAGCGGCTCTCTCAATAATTTCATGTGTTTTTCTAGCACAGTTGTGGAGGTGCATTTATCAGGTCATTTCACAATGATTTCCTCAAGAATCCTCACAATCAAATTTAGAAACATCTTATCACCAGTCACTCTCCTGTCAAAACACACACACACACAGTTGATTCTACAATAACTGTTACAAACCAGCTGAGAAAATGTCTTTGAATTAAATCTGATGGTTTTATATTTGGCAGCATTTTAACAGCTTGCCTATTATGATATGTATTTTAAAATCATTATAGACAGTCCTGTGGTGTTACTGTGATATATCAGCATGCACATTTTTTTAGCTGTTTTCTAGCTGTTTTAGCTTGCTAAGAATGCCTTAATTTTACAAGGATGTTATTGAAAATACACAAGTGACACCATCAAATGTGCACATTGTAGACAGATTTAAAGGAATAGTTCACCACTCAGTTTGAACCAGTATAAAAACTTATTGAATTCTTTAATAAACCAGTTGTTTTTATTTCTTTGTGGCAGACTCCAAATATAATTCAATAATTTAATGTGATTAAACCGTTTCCATGCAAAATCAGTTTGAGTTCAATGTTCTTGTGAATGTTATCAACTCAATAGCTTCATTGAGTTTAACTCTTTCTACTTTTTAATTTGAGATATATATATGTGTGTGTGTGTAATGATTTGTTGGTGGAAACAGCATTCAGCAGAGAGTGAGGATCCAAATGCAGTTTATTACAAGTATTCTCCAAAAATCATAGTCCATACCAGGCACAGGGTCAAAACACATGTATCAGTCCAAACACATAGCATCCACAGTGAGAAACTCCACGAAACAAAAAGAGACTGCTCAAGAATGCTGACTGTCATGCAAACCAAAACAAACAAGACTTCATACTGAGTACATGGCAAAAGGCATTTAAATAGACAGGGTAATGACATGATAAATGAGACACAGCTGAAACCAGTAAACTAATAATGAGCAGTGGGTTCTGGGAAATGGAGTCTGGAATAACAGTGTATAGAGAGAGGCTGCCATCTGCTGGTACATGATAGCATCAGCAGCTGACAGGTGTAACATAGCCCTTCCTTGAAGAAGTGGCTTCCAGATGCTCCAACACAGAAGAACCGGTGGGAGGTGAAGCGAAGGCGGATCTGGGGACGGGAGGGTCGAGAGCCAGAGAACAGCAAGCCGGATGTGGGGAGATCGTAAAGCTGGAAATGACCAAGGCAAAGCCTGCTGGACAGGTCTCCAGGGCGGAGCACGCTGGGCAGAAGGTCTCCAGGGCGGTGCACGCTGGGCAGGTGGCCTTGCAGACGAGTTTGAAGACCCCCACGGCGCAGCAGGCGACCACCAGAGCCAGGCAGATGGAACCAGAAATTCCCAAGGCGGATCAGCAGCAAACCAGAGCCAGGTAGACTTCTAAAAACTGACAAGGCATACAGACTTGACATCCACATTAGTGACTGGAGTGGCAGAGTTAACCAATGTAGACACAAGGCAATATTCAAAAGGAAGTACAAGATCTGACCTCAGGAGTAGGCTTTGTGTCAGGTTCATGGACAGATGCAGGTTCAGAGTGCACAGACTCGTAGACTCGACCAGGCTCAGAAACAGACTTGGGTTCAGGAACAGACTCCAGCTCAGGAACAGATTCATAGACTTTAAGAGGCTCAAGAGCAGACTTGTAGACACGAACAGGCTCAAAAGCGGGCTCAGGGACAGATTTGTAGACGAGAACAGGCTCAGGAACAGACTTATAGACTCGAACAGGCTCAGAGACAGACTCTGGCTCAGGAACAGACTCAAGCTCAAGCTCAGGAACAGACTCATAGACTTGAATAAGCTCAGAAACAGACTTGGGTTCAGGAACAGACTCAGAAAAAGACATAGACTCGAACAGGCTCGGGTTCAGGAACAGACTCAGGAAAAGACTTATAGACTCGAACAGGCTCAGCATCAGAGTCAGACTCAGCAATGAAGCTCAGGAGAGGATTCGTGGACTGGAGCGGGCTCTAGAATGACCTCATAGACTGAAACAAGCTCAGCAAAACATTTGAGGACTGAAGCGGGCTCTGCAATGACTTCATGGACTGAAATAAACTCAGGAAAGGATTCATGGACTGGAGTGTCAACAGAAATACTCGATAATGGTTTTGGTACACTGGCTGTTCTGACCGTTCTCAGAGGTGGATCTGCCAAATTTGATATGAAGCCCCAACATAGATAGGATTCCTTTGTGTCCTCAATTGTAGCGTCGACCACACCCGGAAACAGGGATGGTGTCCGTGATGGCTGAGGACTGTAAGGTCTCATCCTTAACTGGAGGCTTTGGATTGGCAATCCTGACTGCTGGCAGCTCAGGCATGGCAATGCTGATGGCTGGCAGTTCTGATGTGACCGCACTAGTGAGCGTTGTGAGCACTGGTGTTGTCAACATTACAGTGGGCACGAATCGAAAACGCTGGCCAAGCTCTGTGGCCATCGGAGCTTGTCTCATGTAGCCTCCCCCCAAAAACTGTTTAGGCGAAGTGTCCCTGTCTGCCACTCCCAAAGTGAATGAGGAACCACTTAACAACAACGCGTAATCCAGAAAGTCACTGAACGAACATGATAAATGAGACACAGCTGAAACCAGTAAACTAATAATGAGCAGTGGATTCTGGGAAATGGAGTCCGGAATAACAGTCTATAGAGAGAGGCTGCCATCTGCTGGTACATGATAGCATCAGCAGCTGACAGGTGTAAAAGTGCCTTTATGTGCACATGAACTTTAATGACATCCCATTCTTAATCCGTAGGGTTATACAGCTATAACAGCTTCAACTCTTCTGGGAAGGCTTTCCACAAGATTTAGGAGTGTATTTATGAGAATTTTTGACCATTCTTCTAGAAGCGCATTTGTGAGGTCAGGCACTGATGTTGGACGAGAAGGCATGGCTCGCAGTCTCCGCTCTAATTCATCCCAAAGGTGTTCTGTTGGGTTGAGGTCAGGACTCTGTGCAGGCCAGTCAAGTTCCTCCACACCAAACTCACTCATCCATGTCTTTATGGACCTTGCTTTGTGTACTGGTGTGCAGTCATGTTGGAACAGGAAGGGGCCATCCCCAAACTGTTCCCACAAAGTTGGGAGCATGAAATTGTCCAAAAGGTCTTGGTATGCTGAAGCATTAAGAGTTCCTTTCACTGGAACTAAGGGGCCAAGCCCAACCCCTGAAAAACAACCCCACACCATAATCCCCCCTCCACCAAACTTTACACTTGGCACAATGCAGTCAGGCAAGTACCGTTCTCCTGGCAACCGCCAAACCCAGACTAGCGTGATTCGTCACTCCAGAGAACACGTCTGCACTGCTTTAGAGTCCAGTGGCGGCGTGTTTTACACCACTGCATCCGACGCTTTGCATTGCACTTGGTGATGTAAGGCTTGGATGCAGCTGCTCAGCCATGGAAACCCATTCCATGAAGCACTGTTCTTGAGCTGATATGAAGGCCACACGAAGTTTAGAGGTCTGTAGCTATTGACTCTGCAGAAAGTTGGTCACTTCTGCGCACTGTGTGCCTCAGCATGCGCTGACCCCGCTCTGTGATTTTTGTGATTCATGGCTGAGTTGATGTTGTTCCCAGTTGCTTCCACTTTGTTATGATACCACTAACAGTTGACCGTGAAATATTTAGTAGTGAGTAAATTTCACGAATGGACTTATTAGACAGGTGGCAACCTATCACAGTACCACGCTTGAATTCACTGAGCTCGTGAGAGCGACCCATTCTTTTACAAATGTTTGTAGAAGCAGTCTGCATGCCTAGGTGCTTGACTTCATACACCTGTGGCCATGGAAGTGATTGGAACACCTGAATTCAATGATTTGGAGGGTGTCCCAATACTTTTGGCAATATAGTGTATATACATATATATATATATAATGATAATTAGAAAAATTATACTGAGTGTTATTTTAATCAAAAAATGTCCAGTGAAGAGTATCGTTTTGTTCAAAAAAGTTGAATTGCTTGACCATAATTAATAACACATATTGTATGTAGAGAGGCAAATAAATGCATCTATCCTGTGTGTCTGGCTGTGTCTCCAGCCACACATTTCATTTTGAGCCTGTATGCAGATATTTGTCGCAGCTAAAGCTCAGGTCATGTCACTCCGCTGATCTGGCTGTCAGGTGGCTCAGAGCTTCAGAAGGGATTTGTTGTTTTGAAGTCGACCCACTGAGGCATATGTTCTGCCGCTGACTGCGAGTTGATAGTAATGAAGGTGCGTTGGCCAGGCTTTCTTCCTTCTCACAGGAAAAGAGGCAGTTTACATTGCTCTCTATGGAGATGCGTGGGATGTGACGTGCAGGAGACAGGAAGGGATTTTTCCCCCAATAAGTGCATGTGAATGGAGCTAAATGGCTTATATAATTTCCTTTATCTTCTCTTACTTTTACCCATCAGAAACATGCAATGATATAAAAATTGATGTAACTTACATGCAAGTTGTTTGCAAACACAAAATATGCGCAACTAGACCTGTGCAAGAAAGTACAGCATTTGAACTCTACACGATTTTATTGGCGTATAACTGTATTTTTGTAGACCTTGAAAGCAGTGTGTTGCTACGCATCAAAATCAAGGCTTGAAACACAAGTGCACAAACGTTGTTAGCTATGCAAGCTTTAATTCTGCCATTGTTTTGTTCAGAAATGTATACGGCAATCTGACATTCTCCACATTGCTGCAAGGGTTGCCTCCTACTACTGTCATTGTTTGAAGAAACTTAATGTCTGAACGTCAATCCATTGATTTTGTACAGAATACCTATGGTTTTATTTAAATGCCAATGTTCTCGTCAGTTTATCACCTCAATACTTCTTTCTCGTTATTTTTAATTGAGATACAAAGTGGAATTTATACAACACTATAAAAGTGCACAAACATTTGAACTTTAATTCAGGCATTATTTAGTTCAGAAATGTAAACAGCAACATGTGTGACATTCTCCACATTACTGCTACTGTCATGGCAGAGCAATAGTTTGAGACTTAATGTCTGAACGTCATTGCATTGCATTTTATACAGTCCATCTCGTGTTTTATTTATTTAAAGGCCAACAGATGAAGTGTTTTGCTTGTGCAAATGTTCCGTAAAAATAAATGTCACTCATTTTGACATTATTATCATTTAATGCAATGACATTCAGCCATTTTGAATGGCGACTTAAGTGCCCAAATCTTTTTTTATTTTTATTTTTTTTGCACCACAGTATTTTGTGTATCCAATCATGGAGATTATGATGCTCTTTCCAATGTTAGGAATAAACTGAACATATGCTTTGTATTTCTGTTATGAGTTTCTGATGATTGTTTCCTCTTTACTGACAAAGGTCAGCGAGGGTGAAAACACACACTGGAAACAGGAGGGGATAAAGAGAGAGAGAAATAGATTTGACATTTCCTTAATAAATCCATCAGCACGCAAGCCCAGATTGAAACGTCACTGCAACTGGATACGGATTACCCACAATGCTCACCACGGTCACAATCTTGAACAAGAGGATGGGATGCATACAAACATGCCTATTTACACTGATCTGACATCAGCTGTGCCATGTTCAAATCTAAAATCACCCCCTATAACTTTAAATAGGGTAATATTTGAAGGGACAGTCATTTGTAGTGGTGTCCGAAACCATAGTGGACGTTATCCAGTGCACTCGTTCAATCCCATAATGCACCGCAATAACAAGTGTACAACCTAAACACTAAACGGCTAGAAGATACCCATAATGCACTGTGACTGTCGTGCCGAATGAATTCCAAATGATATTCCTAATTCTAGAGATAAAGACTCCAGTGAAATGACATGTGGATCTCAACAAATTCTCAGACTATGCTCAGCAGATCTCAACATGATTATAGATCTCAACATATTATATTTAAATGAGATTAAATTACATGAGCTGCTATCCACATTAATTTACAGTATACCTTTTCATACTATTACTGTATGATGACTATAGAGTGCAGCAGTCAAGTTCCGGAAGTAAAAACTCTCCATAAGGAAATTGATTTTTTTTAACGATAACTTATAAACCTTTAAAGACAGCCCTGCTGTGAGCTATGAGGTTGTTAGTCGATGGTATTTGCCGTCAGTATGCATTATTTCAACTTTGTTTTAAAATAATCGTGTTTTACAGCAGAATTCATGGTGAAAAACTACATTATCCATGATGCTTTACAGAAAAATCGACCAATCAGAGAGTCGCCACAATCAAAACACTCCAAAAGATCTCCTTAGCCCCGCCCACTGTCATGAAGCCCTGTGAATGATGTAATTGAGGGGCTGTTTACACGACACTGTTTTCAACTAAAAATGGAAAACTTTTCATGCGTTTTGGCTGTTCATTTACACGACAAAGGCGTTTTGGAGGCCTGAAATCGTAAACTTTTGAAAACTGGTTTCAAAGTGCAAGTATTTGAAAATGATACCATTGTCATCTCTGTGTAAACTGCAAAAACACAAATCTGTGAAAACACTGACGGCATGCACATGCGTATTACGTTTTTAGTCTATCCACCTTATTTTTCAATGTGTTTTCTGTGAATGTGCGAGACTTCCGATTTATTAGCCGCTACAGGGAAATAACAAGAAGAATATCAAAGTGCAGTAAACTGTAAAAATAAGGTGGATAGGCATTTGTGTTTGGCGCGAGTGCTCTGTAAAAGAACACGTATGCGCAGGCAAGTAGTCTTTCTTTACATTATGTGACATCGGCAACTTTTTGGCATGCGTAATACAGCGTTTTTAGTCATTTTTGTGGATCCATGTGAACAGGGATAGAAAAAACTTTTCCGTTTTTAGTACATCGTTGTCATGTAAATGTACCCTTAGTCATCCTCTCAAAATATTTGTATATATGTGCATATTTTATTGCAATAAACCACTGGCAGGTGGGGCAAAAAGTTAGCAGTAGGTTTATTAGGCTGCTGCCACTTTAAAACCTGCACTGTTTATGTTAACTTAAGACATAACCGACAATATTTACTACGATAATCACTGAGATGGGCATAATTTTGTTCAAATTTGTTGATTCAGTCACAAGAAGACATGAAAGAGAGCTCAATGCAGTATTCACATCTCAGCACACGCTTCGGATGTTTGTGCACGGAAACGAATTCCTTCTTGTGCTTGAATATTTAAATTGGCAAGGCTTAAGCTTTCGTGATGATGCAGTACTTGCTCTTCATTTGTCCTGAGAGTCATTAATGTTTATTCACGTTCATATTCCTTCATATTCTATTATATAATAATATAATAGAATATCTCAGAACATTGCATTGCTAGAATTCATAAAAATGTTACCAGTAAACTGGTGATTGGCAGCGTTTCATATACTCACCAACCCCGATTTTTACTTGCAATTTGGCGTTTGGCGAGTGTTAATTTTAGGCTCTGTATATACAGTGGGTACGGAAAGTATTCAGACCCCCTTACATTTTTCACTCTTTGTTATATTGCAGCCATTTGCTAAAATCATTTAAGTTCATTTTTTTTCCTCATTAATGTACACACAGCACCCCATATTGACAGAAAAACACAGAATTGTTGACATTTTTGCAGATTTATTAAAAAAGAAAAACTGAAATATCACATGGTCCTAAGTATTCAGACCCTTTGCTCAGTATTTAGTAGAAGCACCCTTTTGATCTAATACAGCCATGAGTCTTTTTGGGAAAGATGCAACAAGTTTTTCACACCTGGATTTGGGGATCCTCTGCCATTCCTCCTTGCAGATCCTCTCCAGTTCTGTCAGGTTGGATGGTAAACGTTGGTGGACAGCCATTTTTAGGTCTCTCCAGAGATGCTCAATTGGGTTTGAGTCAGGGCTCTGGCTGGGCCATTCAAGAACAGTCACGGAGTTGTTGTGAAGCCACTCCTTCGTTATTTTAGCTGTGTGCTTAGGGTCATTGTCTTGTTGGAAGGTAAACCTTCGGCCCAGTCTGAGGTCCTGAGCACTCTGGAGAAGGTTTTCGTCCAGGATATCCCTGTACTTGGCCGCATTCATCTTTCCCTCGATTGCAACCAGTCGTCCTGTCCCTGCAGCTGAAAACTCAGCAGTGCCTGGTTTTCTCCACACATACCGCTTAGAATTAAGGCAAAAAAGTTCTATCTTGGTCTCATCAGACCAGAGAATCTTATTTCTCACCATCTTGGAGTCCTTCAGGTGTTTTTTAGCAAACTTCATACAGGCTTTCATGTGTCTTGCACTGAGGAGAGGCTTCCGTCGGGCCATTCTGCCATAAAGCCCGACTGGTGGAGGGCTGCAGTGATGGTTGACTTTCTACAACTTTCTCTCATCTCCCGACTGCATCTCTGGAGCTCAGCCACAGTGATCTTTGGGTTCTTCTTTACCTCGTTCACCAAGGCTCTTCTCCCCCGATAGCTCAGTTTGGCCGGACGACCAACTCTAGGAAGGGTTCTGGTCGTCCCAAACGTCTTCCGTTTAAGGATTATGGAGGCCACTGTGCTCTTAGGAACCTTAAGTGCAGCAGAAATGTTTTTGTAACCTTGGCCAGATCTGTGCCTTGCCACAATTCTGTCTCTGAGCTCTTCAGGCAGTTCCTTTGACCTCATGATTCTCATTTGCTCTGACATGCACTGTGAGCTGTAAGGTCTTATATAGACAGATGTGTGGCTTTCCTAATCAAGTCCAATCAGTATAATCAAACACAGCTGGACTCAAATGAAGGTACAGAACCATTTCAAGGATGATCAGAAGAAATGGACAGCACCTGAGTTAAATATATGAGTGTCACAGCAAAGGGTCTGAATACTTAGGACCATGTGATATTTCAGTTTTTCTTTTTTAATAAATCTGCAAAAATGTCAACAATTCTATGTTTTTCTGTCAATATTGGGGTGCTGTGTGTACATTAATGAGGGGAAAAAATGAACTTAAATGATTTTAGCAAATGGCTGCAATATAACAAAGAGTAAAAAATTTAAGGGGGTCTGAATACTTTCCGTACCCACTGTATATCTAAACACTAAAGCCATTAAGTACACAGTCTTACAGTTCGACACAGTTGAAACAGTCTAGTCTGATTTTCAAATACTTTATTGCTCCAAATCAAGGTTTGTAATGTGATTCACCTCATAGCTGGTTGGCTTCGTTCATGGCTAATAATGCTTTAGCTAAAACATTTTTTGAAAATCCCTATGGGAGAAATTAATGGGGGAAAAAAAAAAAACTTTTGGACCCAGTGCCATTACAAAAGTGGCACTAATGCACTCTATTGAATTACTATTTTTAGTAATTGTAAGGAATGCAGAACAAACATCATACTTAAATGAAACACAACTGAGAACTAAATTAAGTTTCCTGAGCTATGAAAGAGAAAAAAAAAATGTGAGTGCTTTTGGTTGCTAGAGTCAAAAGAGTCCACCCTTAAGTCTCTGAAACAATAAAATATAGGTAAAAAGTCTGAATCCATCCGATGCAGGAAGAGGAAATCATGTGAATGTGAAAAAGCAATATTTTTGTGAGATGTCCTGCGGTCATTAATATGTAATCTCTGGCTGATGGAGCCAGCTGTTCATCTGCACAACAGAGGCCGTTTAGAGGGCACCTTCTCTTGCGCGCTAATCTTGCAGCTTTTGTGTGGATGACTGCTCGTGTTGTAGTGAGATTTAGCTGTATTCCCACCAGAGAGATGAGCGCGTGTGGACATGACAATGTTGGGCTTTTTATAGGCACGTAAAGGCCTTGAGAGGTAAAATTCTGGGTCTGCTAAGATACCTTTAGGATTTGACATACTGTAAGACGCGATTGCTCATTAGTGTTTTGAAAACATTATTCATATAAAACATTATTTACAGACAAAGCATTTTGAAATCATTTACTTTACAGTTTATAATGCAGCTGCTGTCCAATCCAATACAGATCCAATACAGTCGGCTGCTTCATCTTTCAACAAAAGTGTCTTTGTGGACTGTCCATTACACTGTGCCTAGATTACAAAACAATCTGCAGTCAAATGCTCCGAACAAACATATAATCATCTGATGCGATTAAAATTAAAACATCCACTTGTTCCGGCCGCTGAGATCCTTCATGAAGTCTGTACAGAGACGCAAACGAGCTGTTTAAACTGGACGCAAAATGAACGCTCTTTCAATCTTCCATTTATCGTGTTGTCACAGACTCAAGCGCGTGGAGTGTCAGAAACTGAAAGGGCATCATTACTGTATCCAGTGTAGTCAGCGCCAGTGATTATAATGAGGTCTATTTCAGGGTTACCAGGTTTTCACAACAAAACCTGCCCAATCAAAACTAGCGTTTCAGGGGGGTCCCCGGAAAAAAATTGCACTCCTAAGGGTAAAATCCACGTTTTTGGCGGGGTTCTCCTGGTAAAATTTGAATTCCAGGGGCTAAATATCATGTTATTTGGGGTCGCTTCAACCCGCGGACATGAAAAACAACCCACGGCAACAGTGTTAAAGTAGCCCAATTACGCAGGAAAACCATGGACTTGGCAACACTGGTCTGTTTGCTTTTGATGCGACACTCGCTTCTGGTGTAGACAGGTGTCAACCGTTAAGTGACTGAACGCCAATGGGCGGGGCCTATGGTATGATGATGTAGAACTATTTGTCGATGTCTTGCTCTAAAGGCGGTCATATGTATTTGTCCGTGTAACATCACAGATCCCACAATATCTAAACGAGATGTTTTTGGAGCTTGGTAAAAAAATGCTTTGTCATGTCATGACCCCTTTCATTTGCAATAATATTTCCCAATATTACGGTTTTACTAAGTTTGATCAAATAAATGCATGAGTGTATATATATATATATATATACTATATATATGTGAGTGTGTGTAAATATGAGCTCTACAGAAGACAGTAGTGTCATTTTTCAGCTCAAATATTGATTCAGTCCAGTTCAATAACTGCAAAGTTCATCAATTATGAAACAAGTTCATTTCAGCTACAAGCAGCTCTACAGAAGACAATAGTGTCATTATTCACTTTGAGTCAGTTCAATGTTGATTCAAGTTCAGTTCAATAACAGTGCCGATGTTGCAAAATTTGACAATTATGAAATAAAATCGCATCATCTATAAAGCAGCTCTACAGAAGATAATGGTGTCATTATCCAGCTCAAGTCTTTTAAATATACCTCTGTCTGCTCTCTGTCAGTTTGATGTCCGGTCTGGCAGCGCTGGATGCAAAGTGTTCCAGTCGGCTGGGCCTCATCACGGTCTCTTACTACCTGTGGACCACCTTCTTGGCTGTGGTGGTGGGAATAGTCATGGTGTTGATCATCCATCCAGGTGGAATGGCACAGAAGGAAGACTCAGAGGACAGCGGGAAACCCATCATGAGCTCTGCTGATGCTCTCCTGGATCTCATACGGTGAGACAGACCTCATGTTTCTCCCTCATATCATTCCAAACCTCACATTCTTTTTCTATGGAAGACAAAAGAAAAGGAAGTGAGTCAAACAACTCTGAACCAGAATCATGGTTTATGATATTAACCCAGCTAACAGGCAATGTTCTCAGAACGTTTTGGCTAGGTTTACCCAAAAATGAAAATTCTATCATTAATCACTCGTTCCAAACCTTGTTCATGTCGTTCCAAACCTGTAAGACTTTCATTCATCTTCGGAACACAAATGAAGATGTTTTTTTTTAATAAAATCTGAGCAATTTTTGTCCCTCCATTAATAGCTACGCAACTACCACTTTGATGCTTCAAAAAGTTCATAAAGAGATCGTAAAACTAATCCATTTGAATTGAGCTGTTTAGTCCAAGTTTCTGCAGAGACTCACTTATTTTATATGATGAACAATTGAACAGACTTTTATTCACATATAAACATTCATCAGCTCACACAGTTGTGGTAAACGGAAGCTCAAGCATGTTCACTTGACATGCGAGAACCAGTGAGGTTCATTCATGTGTTATGCAGCACACTTGAACTTCCACAAGAACCAATGAGGTTCTTTCTTGTGTGTTACGCATCACGTTTGAGCTTCCTCAAGAACCAATGAGGTTCTTTCTTGTGTGTTACGCATCACGTTTGAGCTTCCTCAAGAACCAGTGAGGTTCATTCATGTGTTATGCAGCACACTTGAACTTCCACAAGAACCAATGAGGTTCTTTCTTCTGTGTTACGCATCACGTTTGAGCTTCCTCAAGAACCAATGAGGTTCATTTTTGTTTTACGCATCACGTTTGAGCTTCCACAAGAACCAATGAGGTTCATTCTCTGTTACGCATCACGCTTGAGCTTCTGCAAGAACCAATGAGGTTCATTCTCTGTTACGCATCACGTTTGAGCTTCCTCAAGAACCAATGAGGTTCATTCTTGTGTTATGCATCACGTTTAAGCTTCCTCAAGAACCAATGAGGTTCATTTTTGTTTTACGCATCACGTTTGAGCTTCCACAAGAACCAATGAGGTTCATTCTATGTTACGCATCACATTTGAGCTTCCTCAAGAGCCAATGAGGTTCATTCTCTGTTACGCATCACATTTGAGCTTCCGCAAGAACCAATGAGGTTCATTTTTGTTTTACGCATCACGTTTGAGCTTCCGCAAGAACCAATGAGGTTCATTCTCTTATTATGCATCACGTTTGAGCTTCCTCAAGAACCAATGAGGTTCATTCTCGTGTTACGCAGCACGTTTGAGCTTCTGCGAGAACCAATGAGGTTCATTCTATGTTACGCATCACATTTGAGCTTCCTCAAGAGCCAATGAGGTTCATTCTCGTGTTACGCAGCACGTTTGAGCTTCTGCGAGAACCAATGAGGTTCATTCTATGTTACGCATCACATTTGAGCTTCCTCAAGAGCCAATGAGGTTCATTCTTTGTTATGCGTCACGTTTGAGCTTTTCATTCGTGTTCCGAAGATGAATGAAGGTCTTACGGGTTTGAAACGACACGAGGGTGAGTAATTAATGACAGAATTTTCATTTTTGGGTGAACTAACCCTTTAACATTCTAATAACAACAACAAAAGAAAAGTTTTTAATACATTTAAAAAACTGGATTTTTTGAACGTTCAGGGAACATTCACAAAAAACGTTTTTTATAACTGTGAACGTAAGTGCTTATTTTGTTAGCTGGGAAAGTGTTTTTCGTTATCAACTATATCTGGCAATAAAAATAGAAGTTGATTTATGAATTATTAGCAACTATCAGGCAATATTTTACAATGAACATCATGGATACAATCTCCAGACAACCTAATTGTGTTTCGATTGAAGGTATAGCAGTCATAATCTCACATGACCTGTATGAGAGCACTCGAGCATCTACAATGAGTCATGTGAGATTATGACTGCTATACCTTCAATCGAAACACAATTAGGTTGTCAATGAGTCATGAGCACACGTCTAGAACGATTGGGAAAATATTGTAGATTTGTGTAGATTGATGTAACTGCATTTGATAATAAAATGAACTATAAACATGTTCCACAAAAGATAATCAAACACAAAGTCACACAATATTGACTGTCTTCAACACTAGATCTATTGTTTTATGATTTCAAACCATGTAAGTGTGCTTGCGGCTATGTTTATTTAAAAATGACACTTGGTTTTATATTTTGTATAAGCTATGCACAGGAAGTGAATTATTAACTTTGCTGGAAGCAAATGCAGCCATTATTTCTGCCTCTAGGAAGCCAAGTAACTAAAATAAATTACACTCTGTTGTTACACTCCATAAGCTGAAGGTAATTTCATTACAAACATTGTTTGTGTGGACAAAGCCATTTAAAAGACACTCAATACATTCAGAACATACATGTGGTTTGTTGGCAGGATTATATGCTAGGAAAGATAAAAACTCAATCCAGCCCACATAAGAGTAAAATATACAGCATAATGAATATAAACTAAATATTTTTCTGTCTTTAAAAATGTTAATGTTCCTCAACAGCAGACTATTTGTTAGCCTTCATTCATTGTGTTTTTTGTTTTCTGACCTCATTACAACACAATGGTCTCTCTCTCTCTCTCTCACACACACACACACACACACACTGAGGAGCTGCAAGGACAATTTTTATGAAGGACACTAGCAGTTTTGTACATGTTATGCTTTCTAGAAAAGTCTTAATAAAAGCACTCAATAGTTCAATGAAACTATGTGATATATTTTATGTCCCCAAACAGAAACATGTTTCCAGCCAACCTCGTTCAAGCCACATTTCAACAGGTAAGTTATAAGGACAAAGAAATGACAATGAACCATTGAATGAATGAATGCAAAACATGAATGCATACTTGAGTCATTATTGTGTTTTCCTCAAAAAAGTGTCCAGAAAGAATTTTAATTTTAGTATCATTGAGATACTATTAGTTTTTTTGGCAAATAGCTGAAATGGTTATAGTAATAGTAATTTTATTTCAATTAACATTTATTTTATTTCATGTAATGAAATGGTTTTAGTTTCAGTTTTAGTTTTATTTAACTATAATAATCCTGCCAGGAATGACTTTAAGGATTAGTTCACTTTCAAATGAAAATTAGCCCAAGCTTTACTCACCCTCAAGCCATCCTAGGTGTATATGACTTTCTTCTTTCTCTGAGTTATATTAATAAATATCCTGACACATCCGAGCTTTATAATGGCAGTGAATAAACATACTCCACGCGGCTCCGGGGTAAAAAATAAAGTCCTTCTGAAGCGAACTGGTGCATTTGTGTAAAAAAAAAATATATATCTTGCAGACCGCCTTCCCTATTCAACTTACGGAAAAAGTATAACTGACGCCGTTCTTCATAAGCTGAATATAGAAGGCGGTCTGGCGGAAGCTAGATATTTTACTTCATAACTTGTTAAATATGGATTTTTTTTTTTACACAAACACATCGCTTCGCTTCAGAAGGACTTTATTAACCCCCTGGAGCAGTGTGGAGTACGTTTATGATGGATGGATGTGGATGGAGACACTTTCTTCAGCTCGTTGATCCCATTCACTGCCATTATAAAGCTCGGATGTGTCAGGATATTTATTAATATAACTCAGGGAAAGAAGAAAGTCGTATACACCTAGGATGGCTTGAGGGTGAGTAAAGCTTGGGCTAATGCTTTAATTTCCATGGAATTACACAAAATTAAATCACTTGTCAACCAATTAGAATCAAGATTTCAACTGTCATGGTATATAATGCTGTACATCTGTGATTTTCTTACCTAGTTGGCAGACATTTTTTCATGTCTTAGGTGTAAAATCACTTAATTTTGATACATTTTTCAGAAAACAAGACTTAATATCTTGTGTCATTTAGCTTCTCAAGTAAATGTATCTTGATTTAAGAATGCTTAGATATTTGTACTGAAAACCAAGACAAAAATGCTGAGGAAGAATGTTGCAGTGTGAGCAGGTTAGTTGCTTTGAAAGCAAACTTTTGAAAATGGGTTTCAAAGTTCAATTTTTTGATAAACGATACCATTATCGTGTTCGTGTAAACTACAAAAAAGTGAATTTGTAAAAAAGGTGACGTTGTGAACTATTACGTGTTCAGTCTATAGGCGCTTAGTGTTTCTTTACAAAGTGACATCGCCATCTGCTGGCCTGGCAGCAGAATACAGCGATTTGCGTGAACTTTCACAACGTTGTTGTCTGTACGCAAAAAACATTTTAGTACATTGATGTCATGTAAATGTACCATAAATGCATTTGAGGAGCTTCTGCTCTGATCACATAGTGCTTGACAAACTGAAGTCAAATAAAAACAGATTCATTTCATTTTTTTCTCTCTTTAGTATCGTACCAACAGTGTGCCCATAATGAAGACACCCAAGACGACGGTGGCCACCAGTCTGACAGAGACCACCACTCGCCGCACGCTCATCTACGGGATTCAGGATGACAACGGGACGGACATCCAGAACTTTCAGCTGGATCTGACCCCGCCTCCTGACGTGGTGATGCGAACACTTCCTGGCACCAGTGAGGGCATGAACGTCTTGGGGATTGTCATTTTCTCTGCCACCATGGGTGAGAATACTGCCCCAAAGACAATAAATGACATTTGAGAATAAATGTGTTAATATTTTCATATCATATCTCTGCTCATTTTTGTGCAGGCATAATGTTGGGCAGAATGGGTCCTAACGGCAGTGCTCTGGTTAACTTTTGCCAAAGTCTAAATGAAGCGGTGCTGAAAATCGTTGCTATTGTCATCTGGTAAGATTGTTATTTTATTCATTTTTATTTTGCTGTTAAGTGATAAAACATTACCAACTTAACCTAGTCTGACATATGAAATGATAGTCAGAAAATTGAATTATTTTAAAAATTATTTTTTAAAAAGAAAAAAAAAATTTGTGCATATGTGTTTTTATGGCTCATATAGTATGCTATATTGAGAATATGGAGCTCATACTCAAAGAGTTTTATTCAGAGGCCCAAACTGAGCAAAAATATACAATTTTATGATAAAAGCTCTGTAGTTTTAAAACATATAATGCAATGCAATACAATGATGAACAAATAAACGTTCACCAAAAGCCTGATGGATCATATTTGATACATTTTAACAAGATTTTTCTAAAAAATGATGCATCACATAAACCCAAATTGCTTCAGTCCAATAAATGTTCATCTTGAAATATTACTAACAATATAAAATATATAAAATATGATACAGTTTATAGGGTTAAGCAATAAAGTCTAAGAAGATAAATTTCGAATATAGTTACAGCTCATTTATGCCGTTTCCGTGCAGGTACTTCCCGTTCGGCATCGTGTTTCTGGTAGCCGGTAAGATTCTGGAGATGAGCGACCCGTCGGCGATGGGGAAGAAGCTTGGCTTTTACGCCATCACTGTGGTGATGGGCCTCATTCTGCACGGCCTCTTCATCCTGCCCAGCATGTACTTCTTCATCACCAAGAAGAGCCCCATCGTCTACATCCGAGGAATCCTGCAGGCGCTGCTCATCTCACTGGCCACGTCCTCCAGGTACAACCAAAGACTATAGAACAACACTTAAAGGGACTTTAGTACAACACACACAAACATTGAAAACAAATACAAATGTCACATTCATTCCTGTTATTCTTTTGCTAAATCTCTTTAACTAACAAAAGCCAGTTCCTTAATGACATCATCCTCTAAGAAGTGACATCGTTTTTGGTGGTAAGACAGCACAAATGTCAGTATTGGCAACAAATTTGATGAATTCTGTGGGGTTTTGTGGTATTTTGATGGATAATACCAACATTTCAGGAGATATATATGCAGTACTGTTAAAATGTTTGGGGTCAGTCTCTTCTGCATTTATTTGATCAAAAATACTGTAAAAAAACAATAATATTATGAAATATTATTATCATTTAAAATAACTCTTTTCTATGTTAAAATATGTTAAAATGTAATTTATTACTGTGATCAAAGCTGAATTTTCAGCATCATTACTCATTCTTCAGTGTCACATGATTCTTCAGAAATCATTCTAATATGATGATTTGCTGCTCAAGAAACATTTGTTATCATTTTCAAAGTTGAAAACATTGAAACAAATGTATATATATACACTTACCGAGCCTAAACTTTTGAACAGTAGTGTGTTTTAACATAGTGTAACCCTATGGTGCTGCTCACGTAATTTTTATTTTTATTTTAATGAAATAAATGTACTACATTTTATTTTGATAATGTTTTTTATTTAATATTTTATTTTTTTAGGGGATTTTATGGTGCTAAATTATATTTATGGAATAGTTATGATCCATTTATTACCTGTTAATGACTTTTTGAGCATAGACCTGAAAATGAATTTCCAACTTAAACTGTCATAAATCTTGAATGTGTTGGAGCTCAGACTTATTTTTTTCAAAGAAGACACTTGGCAGATTATTGCTGAAGTTAAAAAAAAAAAAAAAAAGTGAAAAAGTGAAATAAAAAAAAAGTTATTGAAGTTTAAGTTTATTATTATGAACATGCATAAAAATACTATTTTAAAATTTTATATGAAATATATATTTTCCAAAACACATTTTACTCTAAAACTGAGACAACATTAAAACCATAAATCTAAACAAGTTGTGCTCCAAATTTGAGCTTGATATCTCAAAAAATGAGCTTTTGGTAAGATTTTGTTTGGGCGCAGTACCAAACGTGAAATTCGCTTCACATTCGCTTCCAATGTGGTCATTTTTGACCACGAGGAGTACAAGTGTGACTATCTTTTCAGGACCATTTAACCTTTTCGAATAATGTCCATGAATATGTGTGTGTGTGTGTGTGTGTGTTCACATAGCAAGTGCCAAAACCTTTACCAAGATTTATACCATTCCAATGAAGTAAAAAAAATCAAAAACACAAAAACAACATTTGCTGCCAGACCACGGTTTGTGTCCCAGGAAAGTTTGTGGCTTTGTGTGCGTTTGGAGTGCTTACAGATTTCAGCACATGCCTGAAGCTCTCATTTCAAACTAGACACCCCGTCGGGAGGAGGTTGTGACCCTGCATGCATCCATGATAGAGAGAGGGAAAACATCATAAATATTGGACAAGCACTCATCCACATGAGAAATTTCATCAATACATTTACCCTTTTGTCAACTCACTCTGCCAGTGGCTGTGGTTCACATGTGTCCACTTAAAAGAAAAATGCACGAACAAAATTGTTTTAATGGCAGTTATTTTCTTCTCTCTGTTGTAAAATATTATACATTTAAAAATATAGCTCCACCACACAACACTCATCTGTAATTTATTCATAACAATGATTTTCTTGCAGTAATTGCATCATGTGAATGTTTGCACATAAATATTTTGTTGTGTGAGGTCGGGTGGTTATATAATATGAAGAGAAACTGTTGCAACAGATATTATAAATATACAGAAGCATTTTCTACACTGATTCTGGTGATAAATATGTGGATTTTCTCAGAATTGATTTAAATATGGCAAATTGTGTTTATGAAGGTAGCTGTATATATGAATAACGAATGATGTGAGTTTGATATATGAATGACGTGAGATCCTTTTTCATTTGCAGTTCTGCCACTCTGCCTATCACCTTCAAGTGCCTGCTGGAGAACAATCACATAGACCGGCGAATCATTCGCTTCGTGCTGCCCGTGGGAGCCACCATCAACATGGACGGTACTGCGCTGTATGAGGCGGTGGCAGCCATTTTTATCGCCCAGGTCAACAACTACGAGCTAGACTTTGGCCAAATCATCACTATCAGGTATGTTTGAAAATTTAAGTTCCTAAAAACATTTGTTCTCTATGATTTTTTTCCCCATAAAAGGTTTTATTGAAAAACAAAGTTCTGTCATGAAACTCTAGGTGGCGCAGGCTAATAGGTTCTTGACTCAATCTGCTTGCAATCACATCATTCTCTATAGAGCAGAGCTGATTGGTTCCTGCTGTATCAGTAGCCAATGAGCTCGCTGCCTCAACCTTCAAATACTTGGTCAGCGTTTGCTGTAGCAGTTGCAGCACGCTTTCAGAAACCCTCCACCTTCCCCAGCTCCACCTGTATAGATCTGCTACATTTATGCTATATTGTACAGCAGAAGCATGTCCTACTTGCTCAGAGCAGTGTGTCGTGTATGTATTGGCAGTAGCAAGTCCCGTACTTGCTCTGCAGCAATAACCAACAGCAGCAGCAATAACCAAAAGCAGAAGCAGCAGCAGCAATAATAGCAGCAGCATTAGGGATGTAACGATTTTTTCTCAGGAGGAGGTTTGTTTCGGCTCAGCTCCTGCTGTGTCTGTCTGGTCGAGAGGCTGCAGATATAAAAAGTAAAATCTAAGTACAACAGTGACAGAGGTTTCACATCGCTATAAAGGCAAGATTTTAATATTTTTATATAATTTTTATCTTTACACTTTCAAGAATTACTTTTAAACACATTTAAAAAAATATGCTATAATGATTTACGTTATTAAAAAAATCCAGTAACATTTTACAGTAAGGTGTCATGTTAACATAATATTACATAACATGAACTAAAAATTAGCAATACATTTTCTGCAGTATTTATTAATCTTTTCACTAATTTAGTTAATAAAAATCCAGCTGTTCATTGTTTGTTCAAGTTAGTTCACAGTGAATTAACTAATGTTAACAAGATTTTAATAATGTATTAGTAAATGTTGAAATGAACAATAACAAAGATTAACAAGCAGCAATTACAGGGCCAAGCACAAAGAAGGCACATCCAGCCAGCCAACATGGCCGTGAGCATCAGACCAAATGCATCAGTAAGCAATTAAATACCTATTAAGATCATTTCAGGCAAAAGAGCTGAAAAATCACAAATACAGTCAATAATAAAGATTTACTGGTTTATCGCTTTTGACCAATAGGTGGCACTGTGATTCAATTAATGAGGTGTATGGCCAGGGTGAGGAGACACAAAGTTTGGTGTCAATATGTCAAAGCATTGCAGAGATACAGCCTCAAGAGTCATTTTGGCATCAAGTCTCTAATTTGTTGCTGTGGTAAATGAATACGGTTTCGTTTATCAGCACGAAATCCATAACATTTTACCAGCATGGTCTGAAGATGATATGATTAGATTTTGGTGAAAATTGGACCAACGGTCTAGGAGTAGTTTGAAAAAGTATGTTTTTAAAGAAAATCAAGATGACTGACAGAAAAATTGTCTGTGGTAAAATTGCCATCAATGTTCTCAGCATGACCCACGGAATAAGTTAAGATCAGTCTCATTACAATAGGACACATTTATATAAAGCTATTAGCATTCTTTTAAAAATTTCATTATAACATTTGACCACAAGGAAGCGCTATCTCATATTGTGTACCTTCAGAGCATGGTACCGATGTTACATCCTGAGTTTCATAATGGTAAATCAATGCATTCATA
This sequence comes from Elopichthys bambusa, assembly GCA_037101425.1. Taxonomy (NCBI): domain Eukaryota; kingdom Metazoa; phylum Chordata; class Actinopteri; order Cypriniformes; family Xenocyprididae; genus Elopichthys; species Elopichthys bambusa. Next base: position 3,331,582 of record CM074451.1, read on the forward strand.
TAATATAGCATTTTATTGTAGTTAACGGAAATCATGTTTTGTTCAATTATAGCGCCACCAAGAGGCACAATCTGGCCAATTTTTTTGTGTGTGTCCTCAAGGTGACCCCATACATGTGTGTGTCAAATTTGGTGCAAATATCTCATTTCGTTATGGAGTTATAGATGTTTATATGAATGAGATCATAAAAAATGACCCATGGACTGTGACATATAGTTAACCAGCTTAGGTTTCGTGTTTCCTACGCTGGTTTCGTCTCGATCGGACTAACGGTTTTCGAAGATGTTCGCAATCGTTTTTTAAGCCACGCCGCACAAACCGTAAGTCGAAACCTAGCATATTTGGTATCGTTGGACTCGGTAAGGATTCAGGAGTCGAAGGATATGACTCCCATGAAAATAAGTCAACCAGATCAAAAGTTATAAGCATTTGAAAAACAAATTCTCTACTATGTGGTCTGAAACTTCTCAGGCTCCTTCAGGGCATTGTGCTGATGACCCATACCGAATTCGCTAATGCGTTCATAAAGTACAGCATTTTAGCACCAAATTCAAAATGGCCGATATGGCAAAACTGGATATCATTTGACTCGGTATGATGCCCCGAATCCAGCAAGAAATTTATAATTTTTGGACAAACCCATCAGAAGTTATAAGCAAAAATACCCATTTTTCATATCTCCGCACCAGTAGGTGGCGCTGTGCCGAAACGCTGCATGTTGCCTCAGGTCATGCTTGTGATGACATGTACCAAGTTTGGTTGGAATATGATAAAGCGTTGCAGAGATACAGCCTTACGTCTATTTTCGCAAGCACTACATAAAATTCTTTTGCATGTTTTTCGAAAACGGTTTAAGAAATCGACTTGAAGTCTGAAGATGATCTGGTTCAATTTTCGTGAAAATCAGAGTAAAGGCCTAGGAGAAGTTAGAAAAAGTATGTTTTTCAGAAAATTCAAAATGGAGGAAAAATTTTCATGACAGAAAATAACGTCATAGGGTGCAATCGATTCATCTTGACCCAAGGAATCAGAGGAATTTTGTTTCTATCCCTTACGGATCAAAAGTTATTAACATAAACATAAGTGCAAATTTGGACAGCTGGTGGCGCTAGAGGGATTGAGTTAGAGACTCCAAATTTGCTATAGACACAGATCAGACTGTCCTCTAACTGTATGCCAAATTTCACAACTTTCCCGCAAGCGGTTCTATGGGCTGCCATAGACTTTCAGAGCGGAAGAAGAATAATAATAATTAAAAAATGCTAAAGAAGAGATGTTCATTCTTAGTTCGTTAACTAAAGTAGTTAACTAATGAACCTTATTGTAAAGCGTTACCAAAACTCTATGTACACATTTTAAAAGAGTAAAACAAATGCAATACCTGCACAAGCACAACTTTCTACTCCAGTCTGTGGAAAACTTACATCCTTTCACGAACATTAGATGAGGCAGACCAGAATTACTTTCTACGACGGAAAACCTCCATATCTTTTGCCATGAAAACACAGATCTTGCATTCTTTGCTGACTGCTTTTAGTGTGTATTAGTGTGTTATTAGTGTATATTAACATCATCTTGCGGTATCTGCACCTTAATGCTTTAATTTTTAGTCTTTGTAAATGCAGCCAATCCTGCATTTAAATGAGGATGAGTCGTCCTTAACATCAGCGCTTACCGCGCTTTGATGCTTGACTTGCTCTCTACACAGTAATCAGCTTCAGTGACAGCGCCCCTGCGGTTTAAAATGTGTATCGCGATTAGTTTAACATCTCAACCGACTTGAATTGCCACATTTTTTCCTTGATTTTCAGCCGACTCGCTGTGCATCGTTACATCCCTAGCAATAACCAAAAGCAGCAGCAATAGCAGCAACAATAGCAGCAGCAGTAATAACCAAAAGTAGCAGCAATAGCAGCAACAACAGCAGCAGCAGCAGCAATTCTTCTTCAGAAGTAGCAGCAATAACCAAAAGCAGAAGCAGCAGCAGCAATAACCACCAGCAGCAGCAATTCTTCTTCAGAATCAACAGCAGCAGCAATAACCAACAGCAGCAACAATTCTTCTTCAGAATCAGCAGCAGCAGCAATAACCAGCAGCAGCAGTAATAACAGCAGCATCAGCAATAACCAACAGCAGCAGCAATTCTTCTTCAGAATCAGCAGCAGCAATAACAGCAGCAGCAGCAATAACCAACAGCAGCAATTCTTCTTCAGAATCAGCAGAAATAACCAGCAGCAGCAGTAATAACAGCAGCATCAGCAATAACCAACAGCAGCAGCAATAACCAACAGCAGCAGCAATTCTTCTTCAGAATCAGCAGCAGCAGCAGCAGCAATAACAGCAGCAGCAGCAATAACCAACAGCAGCAATTCTTCTTCAGAATCAGCAGAAATAACCAGCAGCAGCAGTAATAACAGCAGCATCAGCAATAACCAACAGCAGCAGCAATAACCAACAGCAGCAGCAATTCTTCTTCAGAATCAGCAGCAGCAGCAATAACAGCAGCAGCAATAACAGCAGCAGCAATAACCAACAGCAGCAATTCTTCTTCAGAATCAGCAGCAATAACCAGCAGCAGCAGTAATAACAGCAGCATCTGCAATAACCAACAGCAGCAATAACCAACAGCAGCAATTCTTCTTCAGAATCAGCAGCAATAACCAGCAGCAGCAGCAGTAATAACAGCAGCATCAGCAATAACCAACAGCAGCAGCAATAACTACAGCAGCAGCAGTAATAACAGCAGCATCATAGCAGAGCAACAATGTCATATCCAATACCATGCCAAATACACTCAGAGAGTTGTCATGAAAGAATTAAGGGCAAACATAATGAAATACTACTATATATAGACTGCATAAAGCAGAATTATTGCAGTTAGCTGAAACTAAAATCATGAAAAAATTGTTACTTGAAATAAATTAACAACCTTAGAGATAGAGAAAATAAAAATGAACAAAAACTTTGAAAAGACATTAAAAAAAAATTAATTCAAATTTTTAATTAAAACTATAATAGTATCTCAACAATACTAAAACAACGCTAGAAGGAGAAATTTACCATTATTTGACCCATCCATCCATCGATCTGTTTACTAAATGTAAACAGTTTTATGTGTGTAGAATGAGCGCTGTCACTTGTTTAATCTGTATGTGCACCAAGTATATGCTTCTATTGCATTGATAACAGTGTGAATACAGCAACCTGTTAATATAAGCACCGCAATAATGCTCGCTGCTATTGCATTGCATAAGTATGCAGAGTGAATTCTGTAACCTGTTAATATGGGCGTCGCAATAAATGCATTGTGCTATTGCCCTTCTTATGCATGTGGTGTGAAACGGGCTCGTTCAACCCAACACAGAGCATATGAAAGCTGGGGATGAGAGAGAGAGAGAGTTGATGGATTTTAGGAAGGGTGGTGGGGGTGGGGGGGACAATTGAAAACTGCGCAATAATCCTTCTGTAAGGACAGCCATGTGACAGCGGTGTTTATCCCTGTGACAGCGCTGCCCAAAACGCTCTCTGGCTCTCTATCCCTATATCTTCTTTACCCTCCATTTCTTCACCTGACCTTCCATTCACAAGATTGTGAGGTCTCCATGTCACTCTATGATGTAGTGCACATAGTAAACTCTGAAAACTTTGAATTATGTGCTTGGTGTTCCTTTTAGTCCAGACCGGATGACTATGGGAATATTTATGACTCTGTGGAGGGCACCAGAGCTCTGAGATAATGCTGCATGCCAAATGATCTAACGAATGATGGTTCTAAAAGCACGCATCGCCACATCTGCGCAGCAGCAGCTGTCTTGTGCATGCTAAAATACACCCCACATGAGCAAGTGAAAATTCCACAATGTTTCAGAAACATTTAATGCTGTCACTAATATTATATTTGCACTGCTGAAACTCTGCTATGCATTAGAATTTTGTTTAAACAACCTGTTAATATGGGTACCAAAATCAATACACACTGCATGCAACTGTGAAACAAGCCTTTTGTTATCAATGAAAATGTTTCCATTGAGGTCATGAGATGCTTCTGTAACTTGTCCATTCAGATCCATTTATCTAAGGTCTTGAGTTCTTTTCATGTATATATCAACAGCACCTCTTGAAACTGAGCACAGCATGAAACTGTGGCATGGTGATATTTGTGGAATATTTATATAAATTATAGGTATAGATTCAATATTTTCCATGCACAAGCTAAATATTTTACATGCATCATAGTTATTTTATATTTGCATACTTTCATTCATATTGAGACAGTAATGCAACTTGAAATTGCATATAAATTCCTTAAATTGAAGCTTTAACTATAAATTGAAGGGCCACTTTAACATGTGGAAAGAGCTTTGAAACGGTAAAAACTTTGTATTGTTTGTATTTTACAATTTTACAATTGCATAAATAATGGACTGCTATTACATAATGCTCTTTTGTGCATCATGCAGCTGGATTAAAGAATCTCTTTGGCTTCATTCAGTCTCTGGATCATGAAGATCTGCATGTGCAAAATACTGTAAATCCACAGCTAGCTAGTTAGCTAGAAATAGCGAGAAAGTCAGAATTGCGAGAAAAAAAAGTCAGAATTGCGAGAAAAAAAGTCAGAATTGCGAGATGTAAACTCAGTTGTGAGAAAAAAGTCAGAAGCATTGCTCATTGCGAGCAATTCTGACATTTTATAACTCGCAATTGCGAGTTTATATCTCGCAATTCTGACTTTATAACTTGTAATTGCGAGTTTATATCACGCAATTCTGACTTTATAACTCATAATTGTGAGTTTATATCTCGCAATTCTGACTTTATAACTCGTAATTGCGAGTTTATATCACGCAATTCTGACTTTATAACTCATAATTGTGAGTTTATATCTCGCAATTCTGACTTTATAACTCGTAATTGCGAGTTTATATCTCGCAATTCTGACTTTATAACTCGTAATTGCGAGTTTATATCACGCAATTCTGACTTTATAACTCGTAATTGCGAGTTTATATCTCGCAATTCTGACTTTATAACTCGTAATTGCGAGTTTATATCTCGCAATTCTGACTTTATAACTCGTAATTGCGAGTTTATATCTCGCAATTCTGACTTTATAACTCGTAATTGCGAGTTTATATCTCGCAATTCTGACTTTATAACTCGTAATTGCGAGTTTATATCACGCAATTCTGACTTTAATAAATATTATAACACAAGCTTCCATTCAGTTGTTTCTAGATTGTTGTGTAACGATTTGTTTACTATGTTTTCCAGTATTACAGCGACAGCAGCGAGCATCGGTGCAGCCGGAATCCCACAGGCCGGTCTGGTCACCATGGTAATAGTGTTGACATCCGTAGGACTTCCCACTGATGACATCACTCTCATTATTGCTGTTGATTGGGCCTTGTAAGTATCGACATGTGCTGTATATTATATGTATTTATTGCAGTGCTTATATAAACAGGTTACTGTGGAAGCTTGTTTCCGCCACTGAATAAAAAATAATGTTTTATGTATGTTTATAATGATAAACATCCATTTCTTTCTTAACTGTTTACGTTCACTTACGACATAACCGACTGTGTTTATGAGAATGCTCGCTGAGATGGGCATTTTTACAATTTTATGTGTTGGCTATGTATCCAACCGTTCAGGCACAAGAATATGCGAAAGAGGAATCAATTTAGTCTTTGCGCTTTTGACAATGAAATTAATCTGTGAGTCACACCGAACCTGGTCCGTATGGATCACGGATCAACTATGATCCGTTACACCCCTACCTTTAAGTGAATTTTAACATAATGTCTGTTTGCCCTCACCTCTTCAGAGACAGATTTCGCACCATGGTCAATGTGATGGGTGACGCTCTGGCCACAGGAATCATGGCCCATATCTGCAGAAAGGATTTCATCAAAGAGGGAGATGGGGTGAGTTACCTAAAAACATCATATCATATCTGTATACACACACACAGGTTTGTTTTGCTATCTTAGTGAGGACTCTCCATAGGCGTAATGGTTTTTATACTGTACAAACTGTACATTTTATCCCCCTATACTAACCCTACTCCTAAACCTACCCATCACAGAAAACATTCTGCATTTTTACATTTTTAATAAAACATTGTGTAGTATGCTTTTAAAGCTATTTTAAATGAGTCCTCATGTTTCATGTCGTAATACCAGTGTAATACCCATGTCATTATACAAATTTGTGTCCTCATAAATCACAAAAATGCACACACACACACAAAATACAGTATAACATGTCACACTGCTTGAAATTTCATGTAACCAGCCCAAATACATCTGGAAATTTAATGCATGTTCAATGACAATTTAACGTATTGGATTTAGATGGAAGAAAACAACTTCAGGGAACCTTTTACACACACTCATACCTGCATATATTTCCACAAACACAAAAACCGAGTTTGATCCTCTCAAGGTTTTTCTCTGCCATTGTCTCCTCTCTGTGGGGTTTGTGAACTGCTATTCTTTGTAAAGCGCCTTTGGAAATAAAATGAATTGTAAAAACTACACACATAATTTCACTGAACTGCAGTAAATTTCTCAGAATTACAGGTTGCATGGAGACAGTCCTCTCTGAATTATATTTTATATGATACATGATACAAATGACACCACAACGGACCCTTTTCACAGACTGTGATGTGTTTCCACAGCTAACATTAACATCATAAATACAGCAGAAATGTTTTAATTAAAGAAAATGGGAATGCAAAACATCCATTTTTGTGGTTTTCATTGCAAATGGTTAAGAAAAAATATAATTTGTCTTTATTTTTTGCTAAAGCCTGATTGAAGGCATATGTGCACCAAATGTTGAGGGCCATTTCTAATTATTCTTCAGGACATGTGAGTGCTTCTGGGACTGTGATGATCTTATTTTTTCTACTCTTAGTAATTAAGAAGTCATTTAGCAGACGCTTATATCCAAGAGCTACTTGTAGTTCAAGGAGTATTCAACTGGACAAACTAGTTCAAAATGATGATAGCTTATTTAACCCCTATACACCACACCACCAAAAGATGGTCAAGTGCCCTCACTACACGATGTTTGCTTGGATTCCACGACAAAAAAAACATATTGTAGTCAAATCAGCACTTATCTATATCTGATGCGTAACCCACTGCCAAATCATAGCCATGCTGATATTCAGTAAACAGTGCATTTGTTTTAATAAAAATTTTGCTTAAAAACTTGTGTAATCAAATGTTTAGTGCATATTTGCTTTTTCTTATAAAAGCAAATATGCACTAAAAAGTCAAAATCTTCCTGAAAATTGACACTTCATAAATAGTTCATTTTAGACACTGATTCGAGACCAGCTGCTCATTTCTGGAAAACTCCAACAATTCCCATTTCAAAAAACAGCAATATTTGCACCATATTTGCCAATTTCCAGGAAGTGACGATTTTGGTCTCTTGAACACGAGATGGAGATGTCTTATATGATATTTCAATTTTGCGCAAAGATCGCAACTTTGGATAGAAACATAGCTATTGTTAGTTCATGCTAGTTAATGCATTAACTAATGTTAACAAACAGTGTTAAAAGTAATGTGTTACAATATTGCGTTACTCCCTAAAAAAGTAACTAACTGCATTAGATAGTTACTTTTTATGGAAAGTAATGAGTTGCGTTACTTTTGTAATGTGTAAGTAATGTTACAATATTGCGTTACTCCCTAAAAAAGTAACTAATTATGTTAGATAGTTACTTTTTATGGGAAGCAATGCATTACGTTACTTTTATAATGTGTAAGTAATGTGTTATTGCGTTACTCCAAAAAAAGTAACTAATTACATTAGATAGTTACTTTTTATAGAAAGTAATGTGTTGCGTTACTTTTGTAATGTGTAAATAACTTTACAATATTGCGTTACTCCCTAAAAAAGTAACTAATTACGTTAGATAGTTACTTTTTATGGAAAGTAATGCATTGCATTACTTTTGTAATGTGTAAGTAATGTTACAATATTACGTTACTCCCTAAAAAAGTAATTAATTATGTTAGATAGTTACTTTTTATGGAAAGTAGTGCATTACGTTACTTTTGAAATGTGTAAGTAATGTGTTATTGCGTTACTCCAAAAAAAGTAACTAATTACATTAGATAGTTACTTTTTATAGAAAGTAATGTGTTGCGTTACTTTTGTAATGTGTAAATAACTTTACAATATTGCGTTACTCCCTAAAAAAGTAACTAATTACGTTAGATAGTTACTTAGATAACTTTACTTATAGATAGTAATCACTGTGTTACTTTTGTAATGTGTAAGTAATGTGTTACAATATTGCATTACTCTATAAATAACCTAATTACGTTAGTTACTTTTAATGGAAAGTAATGCGTTACGTTACTTTTGTAATGTGTAAGTAATGTGTTATTGCGTTACTCCCTAAAAAAGTAACTAATTACATTAGATAGTTACTTTTTATGGAAAGTAATACATTACGTTACTTTTGTAATGTGTAAGTAATGTGTTATTGCGTTACTCCCTAAAAAGTAACTAATTACATTAGATAGTTACTTTTTACAGAAAGTAATGCGTTGCGTTACTTTTGTAATGTGTAAATAACTTTACAATATTGCGTTACTCCCTAAAAAAGTAAGTAATTACGTTAGTAAAGTTATCTAAGTAACTATCTTATAGAAAGTAATCACTGTGTTACTTTTGTAATGTGTAAGTAATGTGTTACAATATTGCATTACTCTATAAATAACCTAATTATGTTAGTTACTTTTAATGGAAAGTAATGCGTTACGTTACTTTTGTAATGTGTAAGTAATGTGTTACAATATTGTGTTACTCCCTTTAAAAAAGTAACTAATTACGTTAGTTACTCTTCATGGAAAGTAATGAGTTGCGTTACTTTTGTAATGTGTAAGTAATGTGTTGTTGCGTTACTCCCTAAAAAGTAACTAATTACGTTAGATAGTTACTTTTTATGGAAAGTAATACATTGTGCTACTTTTGTAATGTGTAAGTAATATGTTACAATATTGCGTAACTGATTACGTAACTCGCATTACTTATAATGCATTACTACCCCCAACACTGTTAACAAATGAGACCTTATTGCAAAGTGTTACAGAGATTTCAGTCGAACAGAGCAATAAAAGAAATGCTTTATTTGCCTTTCCCTATTTCTCCATAGGTCCCTCTCATCTGTGAAACAAAGCCTGTGACTAACCAGGGTTTGCCAAACTGTCAGCAGAACAATGGTAGTTTCCAGCCCCCGCCACCAGAGGGCAAACCCGAGCACATCCCTCCAGATGTGGCCCGCCTCATGCAGCTGGAGGAAGGGGTCCGTCCGCCGCCTCCAGATCGGAAAAAGCCGCCCATACCACCGCGGCACCTGAAACACAGAGACAAGGACCATTGTGCCATCGACATGAACGGTCTCGAGACTAACGTATAGCGACCATCAGAACCTTTCAGGGCGCAGACTGAAATCGACTGGACAAAAAGAGTCCACATACATGGGAACGGACGAACGGACATGTTTTATTTCCTTTCCGTTTTTCTCTGAAACGTTCATGAGGCAACACATGGTATGATCCTGCACATATGGGCCACAGTAATGCCACTGTTGGCAGCACATCCCAGTTGACCCATTCAGTGCATTAGATAATGTCAGGATGGAAAGAGTAACCAGGTCAAGGTCCACAACACCAAGCCAGCCTGTTTCTTTGGGTTCATGACCTTGAGAGCGAAACTTTTCCTGTAGCGTATCTGAAAAATGATTTAAGACTGTCAAAAAGCATGAGTGAATTGTAAATACAACATAGCTATGTACTCTATGCGGTGTGTTTTTTATTTCTCAAGTTTATATATAATTTTATATCTTATAATTGATTCTTGTCTCTTTAAGCAGGCCTAAAAATATTGTAAAGATCGCAGGTGTGTGTGAAAATCGACATTTGCTGTGATATTGAATGTTTTATGTTATCGGACACTAGAAAAAAATGATGTTCTTCCTCAGTATTTTTGTCTTGTTTTCCAGAAAAATATCTAAATATTCTTAAAATAAGATAAATTTACTTGAGAAGCAAAATGACATTAGATTAGACTTGTTTTCTGAAAAATTGATCAAGATTAAGTGACTTTACAAGAAAAAAAAATCTCCGCTGGTGGGGTCAGAAAAATAAACTTTTAAAAGCCACTTAATTTTGATCAATTTTTTGATCAAAAAGACTTGTAAGATGTAATTTTGCTTCCTAAGTAAATGTATCTTGTTTCAAGAATGTTTAACCCTTATGTTGTGTTCAGGTCATTTTGACCCGGAGAGAATTTTCTTTTTCACGAAAATGCTAGTTAACCTATTTTTTGAGAATTTTAGCAAATGTTTGTGTTTTTTTTTTACGCTTGTGGTGTTCCTGGTCAAAAATGACAGGCCTACAAAAAATTGCTTATAAATCTCTCTTACTCTATATCAGGGGTGGCAAACTCTGGTTCTGGAGAGCTTCGGTCCTGCAAAGTTTAGCTCCAACCCTGAGAAACACTCACCTGCCTATAGCTTATAGCAACCCTTCAGACCTTGATTAGCTTGTTCAGGTGTGTTTGATTAGCGTTGGAGCTGAACTCTGCTGGACTGAGGTTCTCCAGGACCGACGTTAGACACCCCTGCTCTATATTATTACCAAATATTGGATTCAATATTTTTGTCAACTTGTTTTCTTTCAGCTACTGATCATAAGCCACCTTTATCTGAGCTTATGAACCTCAACTTTTGAAAAGAAAAAGAAAGAAAGAAAAAGAAAAAACATTATTTGTGGCAATATTGATTTAAATTAAAAAAATATTCTGAACAATTTAATCACACTAGTGTGCTTTAATGTTTAATTAAACAAGATCTACACACACACACAAAAAAAGCTTATAAATCTCTTATGCTATATTATCACCAAATATTGGATTCAATCTTTTTGTCAACTTGTTATCTTTCAATTAGCACAGGTTTTGTATTTCTTTTTGAAACTGACTGGTTGTAGGCCTCATTGATCTGAGCACACACGTTCATGTAAGTTTCAAAAATAAAGACAAAACCTGTCGTAACTGAAAGAAAACAAGTTGACAAAAATTTAGAATCCAATTTTTGGTGATAATATAGAGTAAGAGAGATTTATAAGCTATTTTTGTAGGCTGGTCATTTTTGACCAGGAACACCACAAGTGTGACTTTTTGTACAAAATAAAAGCATTTCAAAGCAAATTTACTCGTTATACATTAAAACAAACAATTTTTTTCCCCATATTTTGTTAAATATTGACAAATTTATCCACAAATAATCGAGACCTACGATCAATCAGTTCCAAAAAGAAATGTAAAACCTGTCCTAATTGAAAGAAAACAAGTTGACAAAAAGATTGAATCCAATATTTGGTGATAATATAGCATAAAAAGCAATTTACAAGCAATTTTTGAAAGGCCGGTCATGTTTGACCGGGAACACAAAAGGTGGTCCAGAGTTTTTAAAACAGCACAAGGGTTAATTATTTGTACCAGAAAACAAGACAAGAACACAGAGGAAGAAAATAATTTTTGCAATGGATATTCTCCTCTCCCGTTCTTGTGCGAAACGCATCTGGGTCGGTCCTACTGTAAAGCGTTCAGTCAATTACTGCTATGACTAACTCAAAAAGCACTGAGTAAACCACTTAAGGTAAGCAGTGCGAGTCTGGGAAAAAAAATAAAAGTGTGATCCCAGTCATATATGGGCCGTGAAACTGTATGATTATTCAAAAACAAATATTGGTCTATAATATAGCATGCACATCTCAGAAAGTGTGCTAAATTAGGCCAGAAACATACTTTACGCAAGTACAAATGCTACATGATCTCATCAGATGTACACTACCAGTCATAAGTTTGGATTTTTAAAGAAGTTTCTTCTGCTCACCAAGGCTGCATTTATTTAATTAAAAATACAGTAAAAACTGTAATATTGTGAAATATTATTACAATTTAAAATAACTGTTTTCTGTTTGAATATATTTTATAAAGTAATTTATTCCTGTGATCTAAGCTGAATTTTCAGCATCATTACTCCAGTCTTCAGTGTCACATGATCCTTCAGAAATCATTCTAATATGATGATTTGAAGATCAAGAAACATTTATTATTATTATCAATGTTGAAAACAGGATTCCTTGATGAATAGAAAGTTCAAAAGAACAGCATTTATCTGAAATACAAAGCTTTTTTAACGTTATACACTACCGTTCAAAAGTTTGGGGTCAGTAAGAATTTTTATTTTTATTTTTTTGAAAATAAATTAAAGAAATTAATACTTTTATTCAGCAAGGATGCATTAAACCGATCAAAAGTGACAGTAAAGACATTTATAATGTTACAAAAGATTATATTTCAAATAAACACGGTTCTTTTGAACTTTCTATTCATCAGAGAATCCTGAAAAAATAAATATTGTACACAATAAATGTTTCTTGAGCAGAAGATCATCATATTAGAATGATTTCTGAAGGATTATGTGACACTGAAGACTGGAGTAATGATGCTGAAAATTCAGCTTTGAATCACAGGAATAAATTACTTTATAAAATATATTCAAACAGAAAACAGTCATTTTAAATTGTAATAATATTTCACAATATTACTGTTTTTACTGTATTTTTAACTAAATAAATGCAGCCTTGGTGAGCAGACGAAACTTCTTTTAAAAACATTAAACATCCAAAGTTTGCAAACTTTTGACTGGTAGTGTATATTATCTTGTAGAACTTACATCTGTGTGTACATTAACCTTTATAAGCTTTTTGGTCATTTTTGAACAATTTCATATAGAAATGGTTAACTCAATCTGAGTGCTTTAAAACTTTGTGACCTTTTTTAGATATGTAATCTGAACAAACAAACAAAAACTGGGCGTAACATGATTTTGACCTGACATTATGTCATTCTTCTAACCCAAATACATTAAGCGTCTTTCATAATTCTTTGATTCAACTTACACGAGCGATGCTGGGAATGTGGTGCAGTTGAATCGCATTATGAATGTGTTCTGGCACAATTCAGAATGCATGATGTGCGAAATCATGCTTGCATTGCTAAAAGGGGTTTTTGTTCATGTGCACTGGTTACAAACCTACTCAAGGGGGCAACTGAGTTAGCTTCATAATGTATATCTGTGCCAATAAACAGGATGTTTATAGCCAGCTACCTGAAAAATAACTCATTGATAGCTTATCAAAACCCATTACCTGAGCAAGACTCTTTCTGGAGTTTACACTATTCTTCTAGACATTTTATGCTAATGGTTACTTATAGGTTGCACCTTCACTCTTAAAAATAAAGGTTGTTTACTGGCATCTACAGTTCCATGAAGAACCTTTAATATTCAAATAAAAGTTCCAAATGTCTTGCCAAACTGCTGCAATGTCATAGAAGACCCGTTCTGAGTTCCCCAAAGAACCTTTCAGTGAACAGTTCTAAAAAGAACCTTTTTTTTTCTTAGTATGAAGAACATTTTAATAATCTTAAGAAGCTTTTTCACTGATTGTGCAATGAAAAGGTTCCATTGATGTTAAAAGTTCTTCATGGAACCACTGATGCCAATGAAGAACCTTTATTTTTAAAAGCATGGAATAACATTGCACAAAATATTCTTTATAGTGAAACAAGGTTCTTCAGATTATTAAATTTTCTTTACACTACCTTAAAAATAAAGGTTCCGTATCACAGTGATACCATAGAAGAAACATTTTTTGGTTTTCCAAGGAACCTTTTCCACTATAAAGAACCTTTTGTGCAATGGAAATGTTAAAGGTTCTTCATGGAACAATCAATACCAATAAAGAACCTTCATTTTTTTTTAAGAGTGTGGAATCTTTGCATTGCACAAGATTCTTTATAGTGAAGAAAAAAATTATTTAGATTATTAAAATGTTATTTACACTACACTCTTTAAAATAAAGGTTCTTTTCACAGTGATGCCATAGAAGAACCACTTTCAGTTCCCTAAAGAACCTTTCAATTTTAATCTTAAGAACCTTTTCCACTATAAAGAAACTTGAATAGAAATGTTTCATGTATGTTAAAAGTTCTTCACGGAACCATCAATTTGCCAATAAAGAACTTTTATTTTTAAGAGCGTGGAATCTTTGCATTGCACAAGATTCGTTATAGTGAAAAATGTTATTTAGATTATTAAAATTTACACTACACTCATCAAAATAAAGGTTCCAAGAGAGGGTTTTTACAGCTATGCCATAGAAGAACCATTTTTGGTTCCTCAAAGAACCTTTCAGTGAACAGTTCTTAAAATAACCATTTTATTCCTAGTGTAAAGAACATTTTAATCATCTAAAGTACCTTTTCCACTATGAAGAACCTTGAATGGAAAGGTTCCATGGATGTTAAAGGTTCTTCATGGAACCATCAATGCCAATAAAGAACCTTTATTTTTAAAAAAACATGGAATTTTTGCATTGCACAAAAGATTCTTTATAGTAAAAAAAACTTTATCAAAATGTTCTTTAAAAATAAAGACTCCAAAAGGGTGTTTTTGCCATACAGAAGAACCATTTGCGGTTCCCCAACGCAAAGAACCTTTGGTAGAATAGAAAGGTTCCATGGATTTTAAAGGTTCTTCATGAATCACTGACGGCAATTAAGAACCTTTACGTTTTTAAGAAAATGGTTCTTTTAAAAACTTTTAAGAAAGGTTGCAAAAATGGTTCTTCTATTGCATCGCTGTGAAATGACAATATTTTTAAGAGTTTTGAAGCAGCACTGAGAATATGACAGTAGTTGACCTGAAAGTGTAAGAAATACCAACTCTATCACCTCTTGCGCCAATACTGAGTATGCAACCTACTGTATGCTTGCATTTGCGCTCACGTACGTGCGCAGAGCATATTTCAGGTCTAACTCTGCAGTCAAACGTGTATGTCGCTGTCTTTAATCTCTGCTAAAGTGCGTCCCACTCTCATTTGTGCTGATTACGAAGGCCCATCTCCGTAAAGCCGTGGCACGCGGGGCGGTTCATGGCCGACTGCTGTCATCTCTCAGAGCTGATTAAAGCGCTCAGCTGTACTCACAGCTTTTCTCATTGACATATATAGAATGTTCCATGTGCTCTTTGTGATTAACTGAATTAGGTTGAAATCCCTCTCTCAGAGTTTGACATTGATGCACAGAATCTGTTCTCCACGGGTAAATGCGGACAGGATTTCCATGCATGGAGGAGAACTGCATCAGGTTCTGCTCCACCTAAGAAGAGAGAAGACGTATTTATTCGACAGCAACTTCATTGGCAACGCCACACAATTTTCTGTCTTGTATTCTTGTGAACTTTTTCATAAGGCAATAAAAATAAACTGCACATCACTCACCTTTTTCTCAGATGCATTTAATCATTGCTCAAGTTGGCAGGCAATGAAACTGATCGCAGTGTTATTATTAAGAGTATTATTTACCTTTAGATTCACTGGCCATTAATATTTCAACCAGCAATGAAACTGTATCGTGCTGTATTTGCTTGATATATTTTTGTCAAAGGAATAGCCATTTTCAGTTTCGTGGCACGCACTGATTCATGTCGGCACATTTGAAGCCTGCATTATGTTGAGATGCAGTTTCTACAAAAGGTAATGCATTTTTAATTTACTCACCAAATCCCATATTTTACTTGCATTATATTTGGACCATTGAGGAACATCTGTGAACCAATAAATATCCCCACTTCCTCAGATCATATCTGTACAGTTGATAATTAATGATATTTTGTTAATACTGTGGTGATAAAAGCATCAATAAAGCAGTTTATATACACTCATTTGTTCGTGATGATTAGACAATAACGCAAGGGACTGCAAATTCCTTTCAAATAATTCGTCCTTGTTTCAGTGTTGCCAAGAATTGGGCTACCTTTACACTGTTGCCGCGGGTTGCTTTTAATATCCGCGGCTTGAAGCGATATCAAATAATATGATATTTAGCCCCTGGGATGCGATTTTTACCATGGGACCCCCCAGGTTTTGTTGTGAAAACCTGGCAACCCTGCCTTGTTTAATAAACATCACTGATAAATGTGCTGTAATACCCAAACCTGACTTAACAAAATATGTCGAGTTAGTACAGTGATTATAAGCGGTGTTTGCACAATTGGCACTGGAAAGCACAAAACAAGTACAACTATCTATTCTAAACCATTTGCGCTATATGAGAAAGAATTAGCTAATCAAATATTTTGACGTGCTAAGGGAAAAATAGCAGTGTTGCTATTCTAAATACGAGTATTAATATGCAACCAAACACAATCGTGGACAGCTGCAAAAATAAATATCAATGGTTAAACACTTACACCTTTTGTTTTGGTGCGAAAGGTTGTGTGTCCAATCAAAACCCGAGGGCATTTTTACAAATGTATCTCTCACTTGCTAGCAAAATTAGCCAGATGCTAACGTGTATGCTATTGACCTCAAAAAACACGAGGTAAAAGGAAATACGACTACGTTAAATAAAGGATAAATATTTTGTGTGGTGAAATATTAGCTGAGAAGATGAAATTTGGAAACCAATTAATACATTTTTAACATGTGATTTTAACCATGTTGCGTTCCGGTCATTTTGACCCTGAAAGGATTTGCTCGTTAACGTTATGTTATGTATCGACTTTACTCACACAGGGGATATCAACTTCCCAAAAACATTTCAATATTTTTTCCCCCTCACCCTGTTCCCTTTTAAAAAGTGCTTGTAAATCTCTCATGCTAATACTTGCACTGAGCCTCGTGACGCACATCCGGTTTGAAATATTACGGCTCAGTTGTTTCCGGTTATATATATTTTTTATCACATAGCTAACTAAACGCCTCCTAAAATGAGAGGCCTCTGGATGATTTTAAATTCCAGACATATTCAGAGACAAGAGAAAAGATATTCTGATGATTACCATGTACAGACCTTTCCAAACTCAACAGAATTTTAAGTTTTAATCTAACATAAGCCGCGATTCTTTCACCACAGGGTGTCAGCGCTCTATTAGTGATCGTGACGCTGCGGTGTGAGACGTGATGAATAAGATCAGAATAAACATAATATTTTAGTCACTTTTATGTGCCATTTTTTCACTGAGAGTCATTTGTATGTAATTCACACATTAATGCCAAAAATCCTAATATTCAAAGTTGTAGCGCTGTCATTGCGTTATTCTTTAAGATTCATTAAATATTTAACATCGTTAATGCAGTTATCACATTCATTCAACTATTTCAAACACTAATAAAAGAGCACCAACGCAAGCAACGAAAATTAACCATAGTTACTACACTCTTACTATAGTAAAACCATGGTTCGCCTTCATAAGTATTTGATTAATCCTAACTATTATATGAAAGGTAAGTTATACTGCTGTTTAATCGCCAGCTTGGTTTGTTTGTACATGCATTGTACGCTCTTCTGCTTGTTTACAGTCAGAAAGCAGCTAGCACGCGGTGCTAATGGCGCTAGTGGACTCAGTGATTGTCATTAACAGATTGTTAGGAGGGAATCAGCGATGTTCGACAGTTTTAACGTGTTTTTGTTTGCAGTGCAATTGTAACTGTAAGGAAAAATAGTCTGGCCATCGTGATAATGCGTTGCCGCCCATAGTTACTACACTTACCATAGTAAATGCACTTTCTTAAGGGTGTTAATCAGTCAAATTCATTTAAATATAAATTTAACAGGTATGAAATATGATGACTAAGAGAAAAACACTGCTAATGAGAAGACGAGCACTTGACGGCGGCAGGTTAGTGGGGAAATATATTTATTTATTATTCAGAATGCGCATTTGGAAGCGAAATATATTAATAAACATTTCTGCAGGTTGAAGATAATTAATGTTAATCCAGAGAATATAATTAATTTTTAAAAAAACATTTTGCAGCCCTAAAACGTAGTAATAATCTGCGTTTTCACGAGAAGCTCTTTATTTTTATATTTAAGTGTGCTGAACGCTGACCGAAAACGCTCGAGCAGTAATAAGTAGAACGCGGAAGTAGATGTGCAAGTAGTCCAGTCAATATAATTTAAATAGGCTATATAATCAGTCAGTGCTTTTGGAAATTATAAATTCTGGCTGCTGACAGAATGTGATTATTTCCTTTATCATTTCAAACGGTTTGTCGGGGTTTTTTGAGGTGAAGCTCGAATGAACTGTTTTTCCACACAAAAACTGGTACATAAGCTCAGATAAATATGATCAATATCAGTTTCAAAAAGAAATACAAAACCTGTGTTAATTGGAAAAAACAAAAAAACAAGTTGACAAAGATTGAATCCAATATTTGGTGATAATACAGCATAATAATGAGAGATTTACTAGCAATTTTTAAAAGGCTAGTCATTTTTTTTTTGGGAACACCAAACGAGGTCAAGGGTTTTTCAGCACTTTTTTGCTCAGGTTTCCCATTTGCTTTTTAATGTCTGTTATTGTTTTCACTCAGCTATGATCTCTGAAGTGATTTTATTACAATTAAAACTGCAAAATTTATGCTGTTAAAGAAAATGTTCTAAATATTAAATGAAACGAACTGTGAGGATGACAGGCTCACAATCTTGAGCTTTTAGTTGAAGGGAAATTAGAGCAAATTATAACTGTGGGTGAGATTTCAGTCTTCACTGGATGCGTTCGTCTACATATTTGCGTTGCATGTCACGTGCAGTTATCCGTCGCTACATGTTCATTAGTTTAGAGAGGAAGTGAACATAATTAAAATCTTTCTGGGAACTGGCTGCTAGTTTAAACACCCTGTCTGCTACAGAAGAACTTTCTTTTCATTAAACTCTGAAAGCGATTTTCCCAGAAAATCACTGCATTCTGTATGATGATAGAAGAAAAGCACAGCCCAAATATGTCTGCACAAGAAGTAGGTAGTTTTTAAAACTTTCTGTACATGATGATGAGAAAAAGGAACAATCGACTGGCTCAAAAGGCCAAGTTAAAGAGTTGGTTCACCTAAAACTGAAAATTTTGCCTTGATTCACTTACTCTCATATCCTTCCAAACCTGTTTTCCTATTGAGCACAAAAGGAAAACTTTTGAAGAATCTTCATGCAGGTCTTGAGTGACCAAGTCTGTCAAGAAGAATTGTGCAAAATTCGTAAATTAACAATTAATTCTCTTTTAATTAAGTTTTCAGTTGGAATGGAATTGGTCTAACCTGTCATGGCGTTGAATTGAAATGACAGGAATTGACCGTTCGCAAAGACCCGCCCCCTTTAGTTACTGTCGCTACGTCCGACAAGCCATGCCGATCTCTCGCCGCACATCATGTTCTCACACAATGAAAAATATATCGCGGAGCAAAGAGGACACTGACGACGCGTCGACAGACAAGACAGAGCAGGTTACATTTTTTGATATGAAACAGTCTCAAATTTTGTCATTTTTAAAGAAGTTTAAACAATAAATACAGTTTTTGGCTCTTTAATGTGTCGTGACAGATCGCTGTAGTGACTCATGAACCGATCATCTCTTCCTACTAGTTCATTTATAGCATCAAATAAACATGAATGAACATCATAAGGAATATTGTTTCAGTCACGGAAAGATGTCAGTACACGCCATTTTTCAAGTTAATCTGCTAACTCCCCTGACTGCTTTGTCGGACAAAATGGCGGATTCGGCGTTATGACTGGTTAGATCGCCTGTCAATCAAACTCCTGGCGAAGGTATGTATCCCCGCCCCTTTTCAGTGCTGCGCTCGTTTTGTCTTCCGGTTTGTATTTCCACAGCGATCTTACATATTTATGAATGAAATGCACATTTTAAAATCTTTCCGTTCCACTGACATTTGTTAAGACATCTGCTTCAAACATTACAATGCTCATGATAACTTACATTAACTCTACAACAAGTAAATACACTTCACCAGCTAAATATTCTTTGACAGTGATGCCGTAGAAATGTACGGAGCTACCGCAAAAACGGAAGTTCAAAAACAATATTATAAAGATGGCGTTGCGCTTGTTTCTCTGGTGCATAAGGTCTAAGTTTAACAGGAAATTGGAATTTTGGGTGCATTCTGGGAAATGAAGTGTTCTTTCTTCAACCATGGTCAGTACATCTGTCTGTAAGACCTATAAAACTTTAAAGGTGCTGTATGTCATTTTTTTTTTTACTGTACTTTAGTATAAAAACCCTGTAGTATGTTTGCAGATATTTAGGAAACATGCTAAGTTCTTATACTTGTTTTTCCGCTACAGCCAGTTATTCTACTTTGAAATGTGCATTCAGCGACAGAATGTCTGTTTTTATTATGGTCTGTAGAAACATGTCAGCGCATAATGACGATTTGACATGTAAGGGAACCCGCAGTGTATGTAGATAGAAATGGCTCATTCTAGGGTTATAAAAACATAACGGTTCATTATGTAAGGTCTTTATACACCACTGAAAACATAGTTATGTATATTATAGATCCTGTCAATAGATCCTCCCAAATTTTACACATTGCAGAGTGTTTCTACTTAAATTGAGTCTGTTCCTCACACAAAGCTTTCACATGACTTCAGAAGAGCTGGTATACGTCATACTTGTTCAGTCTTCCTTTACAGAAAAAAAATACTCAGATGAGCCTTTTCTCTGGAGAAAGAAATTATAATTTCATAGCACAAAATGGTTTCATACACAGACACAGTGAGCAATGAGTCATGATGAATGAGCAAACACCACAAAAACAAAAAATAAAAGACAACCAATAAAACTTTCCGGTATCCTGCACCAGATATTTACATACTGTATATGACACTTGTTTTCTTACTATTGCATCCGATTACAATATAAAGCCAAATATTTGATGAAAACAAAAAAGAAAAATTTGTAGTAGCAAAATTTGTATTTTCCTTTTTCATATCTGAAATATATTCCCATGCACTCGGATGTAATCAGTCAATGCTTTCGGAAATAATCACATTCTGTCAGCAGCCAAAATGCATTTATGATTTCAAACTGGTTGTCATTTTTATTTTATTTTTGAGTGAGGGAAAGTTCAGGGCATGAATTTTACTGTTTTCTATTCCTTCCTGTCTCATGAGCGTTTTTCCTCCACTTCATCATATGGTAAGTCCTCCTCCTCTTCTTCTCCTCCTCGTCCTCGATTGGGAGAGATGTTACCGTGGCCAATGTCCAACACCTGAAGCTTGGACAGGTGAGAAAAAGACTCTTCGGATACCGAATGAACTGAGAGACGATTAAATCTGTGGGAGAAAGAGGATGAGAAGCAGAGAAATGAGTTAAGATGTTATGTCTTGTTTTTGAATGAAAGAATGAAAACCTGTTCTAGTATTCTTTTTACAAAGTCTTGTTGTTGTTTTTGGGCTCTACTAGAACAGGTTTTCATGCTTGCTTGCAGCTCCTCTCTTCCCAGTCTGTCAGTAACGCCCTGTTTAGTTCCTGTCTCTATGAAGCCCCTCCTTCTGAAAGCACAACGTGCTTTGATTGGTCGGTTGGACCAGTGTGTTGTGATTGGTCAAGCGTGTTTAGGAAATGTCCCGCCCCTTACCATAACTGCCAGTTTCAACACACTACTAACTAACTCAACCAGGCCCCATCCTTTTATTCTGGATGGGAATTATTTAAATGCGGAATATTGTGATGTGTTTGGAGACTACAATGGAGTACTAAGGAAGAACATAATTTTTTTGTAGTGTGCAAAGTAAGAATCACATAAAAGTTCATTTTCGAACATGCTGTCTCATTCCAGTTTAGATGGCGAGCAAATTCTCAGAAAAGATGTATGGTTCAATCCTGGACCGTCAGATGTTCTCAAATCACAAACAGGAATTCAGCACTCCAGCCCATTTTGTTGTTAATAGACTAGCTAAATTGCTTAAAAGTTACCCTGACACAGGTTGTAATGGCTCAGGCATGTAACTTCCATCAAGTCCACGACGTCATCCACCCACGCACTTGAAACTTGAGTGTTTTATTGATGCACATGAATCCATCATTCTCATTTTCTTCCGTCTTTCCATCCGCCTCTCCCACATGAGCATTAGGTTTGGGCAATCGACTCAAAAAATCAGAATTTGACAATTTTCATGTTCACTTCCACTTCCGTTCGGTTCTTGAATGCTTCTGTTCTTCTGCCAACGTGAAGGACCATTTTCATTTTTGGTGAACTACTCCTTTCATATCAATTTAATAATTAATTTATTCTTGAACATTGTAAAAGTCCTAAACAGCACCTAAAATAGTCCAAATCACAGTGCTTCTCGTGTTTCTGAAACCAATAATCAGGTCAAGATGGGGAAACTATTTTGAGAACTGTTCTTAAAATGCAACACTTCATTCGCTCCACATGCTCCCCGACTCAGTTTACAGTCTGAAGGCTGTAATGTTACTGTATGATTTTATGGGAAATGTTCTCACCTCACATTATGTGGGAGTAAGTACAGCTGTGAAAACGCTGAAAAAAGTTTGTTATAGCAGAACAGATCCAACAGACCACAAAAATGAATCGCAGAGTTTTTAGAAAAAGAAACCCACAATCAAACCACTGATCTGATCACAAATGATCATATTACCCAACGAGTGTTTGCATGTACAACAAAACGCATCAGCTCATTAGAAAAACCAGCAATGCAAGCAAGGCACATTTATATGCGATTTCGAAATCATCTGGGTTTCTTTTCAGTTTTGTAACCAAAACACAAACAGACATGCAGACATTGAATAAGCCACCAGAATGGTGGTAAACCATGTTTACATGCAAAATCAGGAGAATGGACAAAAAAAACAAAAACAACAACAACGTGCCGATCTGGTTTTACAGACAGGGCTTAGATTAAAGGGTTAGTTCACCCAAAAATAAAATTTCTGTCATTAAAGGGGACCTATTATACCCCTTTTTACAAGATGTAATGTAAGTCTCTGGTGTCCCCAAAATGTGTCTGTGAAGTTTCAGCTCAAATTTGCCCCATTTGGGTGTGAGCAAAAACGCTGTTTTTGTGTGTTCCTTTAAATGCAAATGAGCTGCTGCTCCCTGCCCACTTTCCAGCAGAGGGCGGAGCTTTAACAGCTCGTGCTTCGGGTGCTCAACAACAACAAAGCTGGAGAATCTCACGCAGCCAAAATGAGGATTGTCAGTAACGGTGTTCAGCCTTACATTGTTCAAACCGGAGTCGACACTGATGGAGAGACTCAGGAAGAAGTTACAACTTTTAGAATGAAACTGGACGTTTCTGAATGGTTAGTGGATAAATTTATGTAGTTGCTGTGGAGTTGATTCAACTCATCCACTAGCATGTGCCGTCATGTTAATCTTTTGTGCAAATCCAGCGTTGAATTGACATAATGAATTAATAAATGCTATAGAAGTATTGATCATTCTTAGTTCATGTTAACTAAAGTAGTTAACTAATGTTAATTAATGAAAACTTATTGTAAAGTGTTTAACTGATTAAAGCACCATTTAAGACCTTTACATAACATTAAATGTTGTTGGGTTATTAACAGTTCATTTATACTTACAAAATTGTATCACAGTTTCCACACAAATATGATGCAGCACAACTGTTTTCAACATTAATAATAATCAGAAATATTTCTTGAACAGCAAATCAGCATATTAGAATGATTTCTGAAGGATCATGTGACACTGAACACTGGAGTAATGATGCTGAAAATTCAGCTTTGATCACAGGAATAAATTACAGTTTACTATATATTCACATAGAAAACAGTTATTTTAATTTGCAATAATATTTCACAATTTTACCATATTTTTGATTAATTACATGCAGCCTTGGTGAGCAAAAAGTTCTTTCTAAACATTTTATAGTTTTGAAGAGAGTGGGATGTCGGCCTTACTACTGTGAAAGTACAAGCAATACACAAAATCATGAATGAAAGAGAGAAATATAAAGGAGCAGAGAGTCACCTGAGGAAGATCCCTTTGATGTTGGGTGTGTTGAGGAAGGCTGTGCCGGAAACCGAGCTGATTCTGTTGCTCTGCAGGTGAAGGAACTCAAGAGACTCGGGCAGGTCAGGAGGAATGTGTGACAACATATTACCGGAGAGATCCAGCGTCTGAAACACACATAAAACAAGTTCCAGCATCCATTTTACCATTCAGGAAACATCAGCAAAATCTGTAAAAACATTGAGTCTGCTTTTCTTATCCAGCTGATAACAGAAAGACAAGCTCTCTTTCCACAGGAATAATAAAGGTCAAAGTGATCAGATAATTTCTAAAGGGGTCCAATTATGCTTTTGTTTTTAAATTGTAACTTTTTTATGAAATTTAAATTTTAAATCAACAAGTTATTACAGTTTATTATCATTTAAATGTTTATATTTCACTAGCAAACTGGAGAAGAAACAATTAAAAAGTGCAATTTAAACATTTGTACAACTCGTTTTTAGCTATAAGTACTGATTATTAAATAAGTTTGATTAAATAATTGATTATTAATTTATTTAACTTCGGTTTTGGCCAAGTGCATCCTGAATTTTCGGTTTCAGCCTATAATTTTTATTTAGGTGCATCCCTACTTATTATAAATAATTTATCTGTGCTCATATATATATTTTTTAATATATTATTGTTGACTGGCATGAGGGCGGGGCAACCTGTCACTCACATGAGATCCACCAATAGCAAACCACAACCATCCAATCAATTCCACATGGACAAAATCAAGCCCCGCAGTACATTTGTTCTTGTTTGAGAAGCAGTTTCACTCGGATATACATCACAATAGGGAAGAAAAGACTATCGCAACTTGCGTTTCATGCCAACACAAACCGTCACTAGTCTTTTGAGCGGTGGGCTTATTGGGTTTTAACAAAGCGAACAATCAGGACAAACTATCGCTATCTCTCACCGTGAGCGCGCTCAGCTCCTGCCAAGCTCCCTGGTAGATGGAGTTCAGCTTCAGTTGATTGTTGGATAGGTAGATCTCCCTCAGTGAGGTCATTCCCAGCAGAGCTCCTTCCGGTATCTCAGTCATCTGGTTGTCCTTCACCTTCAGAATCTGGAGGCTTTTGGGAAGTCCCAACGGCAGCACCTGCAGCTTGTTTCCCGACAGATCCAAGGTCTCCAGAATCCTGAGCTTCCTGAAGGCCTCTCTGTGGAGCTTGGCACTGGTGAGGCGGTTGTAACTGAGGTTGAGCTCTGTGAGGGTGTAAAGCGTGATCAGATCGTTGCGTCCGATCTCGCTGATGAGGTTGTGGAGCAGCATGAGGGTTTTTGCACGGCGTGGAAGACCACGGGGAACTCGCTCTAGGAGGTTGTTGTACATGTGGACGGTGTGGAGACGTTTGAGGCCCTGGAAGGCAGCCGGATGGATGGAGCGGGAGCGGAGGCGGTTGTTGTGGAGGAGCAGGTACTCCAAGTTTCGGATGGGCGTCAGAGCGTTGATTGTGATGCTCTGGATGTAATTCTTCTCCAGGTGAAGCAGGACGATATTGCGGGGCAGCCCGAGGGGAACCGCGGTCAAGTTGTTATTGGACAAATCCAGATATTCCAGACTGTTCAAGTGACTGATGAGAGAAGGCAGGATATTTTCCATCAGTTATAGCTGAGTTTTTACAAGAAGATGAAGAAGGAGAGAGCCGTGCAGAAGAAAGAGTGGGAGGTAAATTATGGTTTTCTTGGTTTATTCAGTCATTCTGACCTGAAGGTCTCGTTGTCCACGCCATCATTACTCAGGAAGTTGTTTTGCAGGTAAAGTTCTCGAAGATGAGACAAATTATCGAATGCACCTGCGGGAATCTTCTCCAGCTTATTGTTCTGCATATAAACAGACAAACAGTCATATAAACAATTCATGGCTGTTTATTTTTGTATATACTGAAGCAATGATGCCATTCTGTTTCTTAAACAAACTTTATATTTGCTTTTTGTTATAATGACATCCTGTTGTTATTCTTATGATAAAGAAAAAAAAAACGGTTATTAAACTGTTAGATTGCCCAAAACTAAAAATTTGCATTCAATTAAAATATGGCGCATCAAAGGTTTAAAGGGGTCATGAATTGAGAAATCAATTTTTCCTCGAGCTTTTGATATATAAGAGGTCATCGTACTATAAGAATACCCTGTAAGTTTCAGAACTGAAAACTTCCTTGTTAAAAAGCTTTTAAAACCTAAAAGCTTTTATTGACAACGGGCAAACGATAGGTGAAATGCCTCCTCCACAGAAGAAATCAACGCCTACTTCATCATTGCAACGTTAGCCCCGCCCACTGGTGTGTTAGTGAGATGAGGAAGAGAGAAGAGCGATACAGGACTAAAAATAACACTACCTTTCAAAAGATCCTAAACTAGGAATATGGTTATTTATTTTCAACAATGTGAATGTCTCAGTTGAGCTTTATTTATTTGTATTCGGTACATTTCACTGTGGATTCTTTGGTAAATCAAATTCTTTGGTATGGACTCGACAGTAATGCATTAACATGTAAGTAACTGAGTTACTCCTACTGTTCTAATGCCTGATCTGATATTAATGATTCATGTACAGTCAGATGTTCTTTGTCTATGTGTCAGTAAATCAAACCAGTGACTAAACAGTCAACTTCACGTTGTTTCTCTTAGGAGGATGAAAATAATCTGTTATTTAAACAGTGAATAAATTATATATAGAAAGCGATCAAAAAACGCTCCCTTTACAATCTCTAGAGCTGTCAATCAAACAGGACACGCTGAAGCTGTCAATCAAACAGCACGAGTTTATCAGTGACTAAGTTCTGAAGTCACGCCAAAACTCACGTTTTATTCAACGAATCTCTTAGTTACATCGCGTTTGCACTGTTAGTTATGATGAAAGCATTCGCTAATGTGCAGAAATTGAGTTGTAATGACGAGATCACTGCTTTCATGCGCTCAACAACATCGACTACAATGTTCATCACTGCAACCTTTCATGCCACGATCTAAACCATTTGCCACACACACTTTTTATGTGTTGCGATTAATCGTGATTAATCGTTTGACAGAGCTAATTTTAAGTAATTTTAAAGGCTCTTGTTCACTTAAGTCTGGTTTTATTACCGCAAAAAATGTCAGATTACTTGATTAATCGTCAAAATAATCGACCGATTACTAGAGTACCAAAATAATAATTCACCACAGCCTTAGCTTAGTTCAAATTTTTTTTCCCCGCATTTTGTGACTTTATAACCTCCTTTAAACCAGAGCTGCATTCAGCCCTGACAAAATGTTGCAAAACAAATACGTGTTTAATACTGCAAAAAAAAACGTTGATGTATATACAACGTATATGCTTATATATATACACGTTAATGCTGATTGGGCTGGCATTTTTGACACACCCACCAAACAAGAGAAAACGTATCACAAACCCCGTTGCACACCGTTTTCAGGAAACATGTTGTTCAACCCGGAAACCGTAGCAAAACGTTGCGAACCGGTTTGAGCTTGAACGTGCCCCAGAGCAGCTGTGAGCAATGAGTGCTCGAGGGCTCTGATTGGTGGAGGAGGATGAGGGGGCGGAGACCAGAACAATAAAATTAAATAGTCTCTCAATCCAACAGCTGCTGCTCTCTCAGGTCAAAACTCTCTATTCCTCAAACAAAACTAACTAGTTTCAGTAGATTTGAAATATAGTGCATATTGACCACTTTTATAGTGCTTTTTGTGAAAAAATACCACTTTAGATTTTCGACTATGCATATCTGTGTTTCATAGAAGACAGAAAATGGTTTAGAACAACCTGAGTGCAAGTAAACGATGACTGAACATCTGAACTCTTCATATAATGAGCTCCGCAGTGGTCTCACCTTCAGGTGTAGGCGGTAGAGGGCAGTGGGTAGAGCCTTTGGGACATAACGGAGGAAATTACTGGACATAATTAGGATCTCAAGATTGTCTGATCCATTAAACATATTCTCTGGCAGACCGGCATCCGTTAGCTTGTTGTTGTGGAGATACACTGACCTGAAGCACAGCACACAGACCGTTAACACTGAGTCACAAAGCAACACATAAAACAAGTGAAAAGAGCATTTTGGGCTTACTTCAGAACAGGCTTCTGACCAAATGTGTTGGGGTAGATTTTGTTGAGCTGGTTTGCAGCGAAATCAGCGCTGACCAAAGAGGGAGGGAGGTGTCTGGGAGCTGCTGTGAGCTGCAAGCACGTTTAAAGGATAATGTCAAATCAAGTCGGTCGTTATGGCAAAATGAACACTGACACAGACTTGCGTGGTAATGAAGCGTAAAGGGTTATTTACATGGCTAGTTAGCAAATAAATTTTAAAACATGGACACAAAAGATTAATTTGAGTTGAAATGATTTTATTATGTAAAGGGAGCACAAAGTGATACCAGAGACATTAAACTAACGCTCTGCAGTTCAATGATGCATTTATTTGATCCAAATTGACGTAAAAACAGTGAAATTGTGAAAAATATTATTACAATTTAAAACAACTGTTTTCTATGTGAATATATTTAACCCCTTAATGGTCACCATCCTGCTATTGGCACGCTTGCCGCTCTTTTTTTTGTTTTATTGCCTTTTTTCCCTATCACATATTTTAGAAATCATCATAAATTAGTATCATTAAAAAGCTTAAAAACTCAAAATTGTGAAATCAGACATTTTAGCAGGGCTCCTCCCCCTAGTGGGCGGTGTCATGTTTGATATAAAAAAAATATTTTAAACTATTTTATAATCAAAATGTTTCTAATCTTGACAAAACACATATCGTCAGAAAGGTCTGAGACTCAAGAATACATATTTGGCAACTAAAAATTCAATGGAATGTGGCTGTCACCCGGTGGCTATTTTTGGTATTACGTCTAAACAAAGTCTCGTAGCAACTTTAATTTTTGTAATATCAACTTCAATTTTGGAAAACAACTTGGTTAGAAATATGGCTTTGATTATATAGCAATTTTAAAGTAAAATTTAAAATTAAAATGTAATTTATTCCTGTGGTCAAAGCTGAATTTTCAGCATCATTACTCCAGTCTTCAGTGTCACATGATTCTATTATCAATAAAAGGTTCAAAAGAACAGCATTTATTTAAAATATAACTCTTTTGTAACATTATACATGTCTTTACTGTTACTTTTGATCAATTTAATGCATCCTTACTTAATAAAACTATTAATTTGTTTATTTTTTTAATCATATTGATCCCAAACTGTTGATCGGTAGTGTATGTTGGAAATTGTTTGCCTGAGGCAATAAGTAAATTACACAAATTAGCAATCAATATTTAAAAGTATTTGACTGTAGAAAGCTGATGTCGACCAATCAGATCAGAGAGTTCCAATAAGCCATATAATATATAGCTTATATTATAATATATGGCTTACTGGAACACTCAAATCTGATTTTTTCAGATTTTATATATATATATATATATATATACACACACACACACACACACACACACACAAACACAAAATTACATAAAATACAAAGAAACAGCATAGTGATATGATATTAGATCAATATCTGAGTCATAATATAGTGATATTAAAATTATCACAAAAAAAAAAGAAAAAGAATCTTAGGATATCATTACAGCATGGCGAGGTTAAATATTTCAATACGTTGAAATATACATTTCCTCACCTCTAGTAACCAGGACTTTACCCACGCATCACAAAGAAAAAGCACACACAATACACTGAATACAACTCAGGATTTCCAATGCCATTTGGTGACGCCAGCTGCGATTCAACTCTAACATACTCAAGGAGAAATATTTTACATTGACTGAAAAAGTTGTTTTTATATTACAGTTATGCGTGCAAAGGAAAGATTAAGGGAGTCACGGACCATGAGCCACTAAAAGAGCTGAAGTGTGAGTCTTAGTGCAGCAGTCAAGGCCTCCAGCAGGAGTCCGGAGATTGAAGAGGGCTGCAGAAAGTGAGACGTTGTCCGGAAATCCTTCTGAGCGCAACAGTGTGAAGCAAACAGATTGAAAAGAGAAATGATATGAGCAGAGAGTTGACAGAAGACATAAGACCAATTTCACATGCTTCAGAGGCTTACAAGCTGCAAGGTCAAACCATTATTGGTGTTATGTTTTATTTGAAATGTTTTCAGCAATGAGCTTTAATGATGTGTTTCATTATTTTTCATTATTTTTCCAGATTTCATTTATGCACACATTACTTTGGCTTCTCAGGCTTTTTAAGGATCTGTGTGAATGACACCTCTAGCTAGCAATACGTAATGCAATGCAAGTTAATGCTGCACTTGCCACAAGGAGCACTATAGCATGTATTTGCAAAACCTACAGCTGCATCCAAAATCATATACTTCCCTACTGTAGAGAAGGCAAAAAACAGTATGTGTTGTAGAAATTTATTCCCTCACTATGGCAACACTGTTCAAGATATAAAATATCTGTTTACAATTTAGCATCTTCAGTGTCTTGGTATCATGTGGAAAAAGTTTGGTGTGAATCGTATAAACCCCCAAGGAATTCAGTGCATGATTTTTTTTTAAAAATCCACATTCAAACCAAAATAGCTGACATCCTGTTGGTCAGAGCTAATGACTGTATATTAGAAAGTTGATGAGACCAATATATGTACCAATTTTCGTGACTAATACCCCACTTTTGTCAAAAGGTGGTGCTATAGAGGCCCTCCTCTTTCCCCGTTTCTAAGGCTTTGCCCATGTCTACTGGCCGACAACTCTGATGTGTGTGATGAGTTTCATGCAATTTGAAGCATGCTAAGAGTCTGAAAAGCAGCCAAAAATATATTAAAGTTTGATTTGTTGCCATGTAAACAGTATTTAAGATATCAAGAATCCTTTCACATGTCTACATTTGCCATTTCATGACATTATTCTGATGAAGAGGGCGATTTCAAAGCATTTTCTGTTGGTGGTGCTCTAACTTTGACTCACAATAGTCACATCCATGTGATCGGCCTCCTACAACGAACCGGGTGTGCCTCATACGTCCTTAAAAGTGAAGCTGTGGGCTCTTTGATCGCCCCCTGGTGGCTGGATGCAGTACAGGCCATAAACCCTGCCCTCTCAATGTGAAAGAATGGCACTTGAGTCAAAATAAAAAAATAAATTACACTTCCAATAAAATTTTCCGAAAGATGGTTTTGGTCATTTAAGGTAGTTGGTATCACGCTGATATATGTTCAATTGTTCGTTTTTGTGATAAGTTTTATTTTAGCCAGCAATTTGATGCTATAGAAATAGGGTGTGTCGTTACTACTCTAATTAATTACAGAGCACTGTCTACAGCAATCGATCTGTAACGTTAGTTCAACTTGATTTAAAATGGCAGGACTGTTTCTGACATTTTAGAGTCGTTTCTAGTGGCATATTATTAAGTGTATCTACTGAATTTGCCGTTTCAAAAATATTATTGCTCTAGAAACAGAATATTATTTTACAGGTAGAATTTTAAATTGTGTATAATTTATATATTTAAAGTACATCAATTACGATGTTGTTTTGACCTATTCCAATGTATTGTAGTTATCACTAGTAATTTATTTGAAAACGAACAATGTACATTAATAAACATTCAAATAAATGTAAATTCCTCTTTGCCAGATGTAATTAAACCATCGTTTAAGCCAAATGAAAAAAGGAAGGAGGAAAAGAAAAATATAATGAACAATAGATAATAAAACAATTAGGTGATCTGTTCTTGATGATGCAGACGTCTGGGCGGAAGTTTGATAAAGCGGCTCCACTGACGATTCCTTCTGCGCATGCCCAGGCTCCAAACTGACATTTTTGCGTAACGTCAACGCCCATCGTTGTACGTTTTACGTTCAGTTCATTACAATGGAAGGAAGCGTCGTCGCGTCGTCCATCTTTTTCTACAGTCTATGCAACGAACACAGCTGAAATTTCATCAAAATCAGTCGCACTTCCTGTTTAACTTTTTGCCATAAATTCGTTGCCTCGCTACTGCCAAACTTCGAGATATCAAAAATCCATCGGCAATTTAGCATCCTCGATGTCTTCGCTTCTTGTTGAAGGCGATCGGATGAATCCACTAGGAGGAGTATATCAAATTCCAGAGCATGCGATTTCCAAACAACCCTAAATAGCTGACTTCCTGTTGGGCAGAGCTAATGACATGCAGTGCGGAAGTTGTTCAGCTCAATGAGATCTATCAATTTATTATTATTTATTTTAACCTAATTGAATCTATTTAATAAATTAAAGGCTTGTTCA
Source organism: Elopichthys bambusa (assembly GCA_037101425.1). NCBI lineage: Eukaryota > Metazoa > Chordata > Actinopteri > Cypriniformes > Xenocyprididae > Elopichthys > Elopichthys bambusa. The sequence continues at coordinate 3,363,770 of CM074451.1, forward strand.
CACTGGGACGATTATCGCGCACACTTATCGCCGACATTTAACGCCTCGTGACTAAACAAAGGGCACCAATGTGAGTGTGCAAAACAGCAGGTGTAAAAGCATCATTTAAAAAAAAAAAACGCCTCGGGTTCGTTTTTTTGGTTTGACGCACAGCGTTAAAAACTGGCCGACCAATTAGATAAGCGCATTTGTTCACGTGTTGAACCCCTGTTATAAGCCACAAAGCTTTGCCAAATTCACTGATTATTTGTTTTTCGCAATCACTCAAAACACTGACTCAGTGCTGCAAGAATGCATGTAACACATCCAATGGGATCAACAGCAAACATTCACATCAGCGCGTATGTTTCTGCCATTTGCTTTGCCTTTTATGGGTGTGTCTTTGTCTTACTTTTCTAGCACGACAGTGAGATTAAAATCTCAGTAGGATCTCTTTCTCTTGCCGTTATCCTTTTTTAAGTCCATCAGCTACAAATCTGTCCAGAGCACACTCTGGAGGTCGTCAGGACCGCTTTAGCTCCCACCGCCTGGCATGCACAGCTGGGTGATTAACAGGGAAAGCTGGCACGGTATGTCCAGAGACGAGGGCGCGCTAAAGCCTGTTGCCACCGTGTCGCTGTTACCAGCTGGCATAAGAACAATCCACTCCGCTGACGGAACGAGGGATTGCCGGAGTTAAACGGCAAAGAGCCAAACTGGCTCCCGATAACAAGACAACCGACTGTCTCATGACCAACATAAACATCAAACCCACCAAGTTCCCACCAGCCAGCGTTAAACAGACCTGGGAATGGCTTTACTCTTGGAAAACAAACGTTAAAACTCAAAAGTGAGTCACTCTCAGGGGCTGTGACCGAAAACCCTGGCCTTTAAATGAAACTCGGTCTGGTTTAATGTCGAAACAACTATTTCTGCTGTTTTATGACTGGCAGGAACAAGGAGTTTGTTATGAAAAGTGTGTGCACTTGCCAAAAAATGCTGCAATTAAATCACACCACAGTAAATCTCATTACATGATAAAACAGAACAGTGCAAAACAGAAACACGGGTTTGGTTTTTAGCACAACATGCTGAAACCTTGAGAATAAAGGCATAACTTGACATGCAAACGTGCTCTAGATGTGACAAATGATCAGACGCACCATTTTCACCTGACTTTAAAAACAAGACTTTTACAAAACCAGACTTTTAAAATAATCCTCAAAAACCATTAAGAACATTTTAGCAACCACAAAGCAACACTCTAGCCTTGTGACAATGAGAAAATGAATAGATATAAAAGTGAAATTTGGATGCAAAAATGGCTTGTTTAGAATTCTTTGTAGTTAAGATGCCAGAATCATTAGCTGATTAATATATGACCGCCCATATTTTGACAGCTACTGGCTACGCTTAAGTCCAGATTTTTACCCTTCCCTCACTAATTTCCCTCCATCTCGTTCACTTGGATTTACATCATCGCTTACGCTGAACAAGAACACCCTAAACACTTGATCACTTGTGGGTAAATTAAGCGCGAGCGCTGTGAGTTGCTGTTGTGATGTCACAATCGTGTTGCATTGTGGTCTATGGATCCGCCTGAAGTGTGCAAATTGAGTAGACAACTTTTTTTGGTGCAGAAAAATCTTTCTTAAAATTATATGTACAGTTTAAAAAAAAAAATTCTACAAAAATGTGTCCAACCTGCACGTAAAAAAAAAAAAATCAAAAATCCGGCGGTGAGCTTACAATACGCAGATACTCTTCTGATGACGAAATTTACATTACGTGCGCTGTATGCTGACCCTCGCGTACGGGCAAAAAGAAGTAAACTTTGGGCTTTAGCCCCATTATACACTAATCATGAAAACTTTACATCTAAGCATTGAAGTTAGACAGTGAAAAAAGGGGAGCGAGAGAGAGAGGAGAAAGAGAGAAAGAGAGAGATGAGTGTTTAAGAATAAACATTGGTGACTCACCTTATTATTTGCCAAGTATAAATAACTCAGCTTTTCCAGAATATGAAACCCTTCATCGTCAAGGCCTGCACACACACACACACACGTTATTCTTGAGATGCTGCACATACCTTAATTTCATATTTCATGAATTATTCATGTTTGTGTGTGTATATATATATATATACACACACATATATATATATATATATATACACACATATATATATATACACACACACACACATACACACACTCTATAGTTCAATATTTGCGGCTGGTAAAAGTCTCTTCTGCTCACCAAGGCTGCATTTATTTGATAAAAAATACAGTAAAATCAGTAATATTGTGAAATATTATTTTAATTTAAAATAACTGTTTTCTATATATTCATATTATATTAATATGTTTTAAAATGTAATTTATTCCTGTGATCAAAGCTGAATTTTCAGCATCATTACTCCAGTGTTCAGTGTCACATGATCCTTCAGAAATCATTCTAATATGATGATTTGCTGCTCGAGAAACATTTATGGTTATCAAAGTTAAAAACAGTTGTGCTGCTTCAAACTGTGATATTTCAGGATATTTTGATGACTGGAAAGTTAAAAAAAATAGCATTTATTTGAAACAGAAAAATATTTTGTAACTTTGCTGGATAAAAGTATTCATTTCTTTCTTTCTAGAACAGTGGCGTGGACATTTACAGGAATAGTTCACCTACTGTACTATTCAATAGTTAATTTACTTTATAAGTCGTTCCAAACCCCATGAGACCTTTTGAAATATCACAACATGTTTGTGAAAAATAATGTTTGACATCAATAACACCTTGAACAAATTATGGCTTCAAAATACTAGGAATTTAAAACACAAGTCATATGGGCAGCTTATACGGTGATTTTTTTAGCTAATATGCATGAATAGAGCAGCATGTGTGTTTGAACAACTTGAGGGCGAATTTTTATTTTGGCCAAACTACTCCTAAAAAAAAGGAATCTGATATTTCTGCTGATTTATTTAAATAAAAACATCTTCCACTTCAAACAGTCATGTTGACCACACATGCAGGAAAGAGTGAAATCCAAACACAGCAGCTCTTTCACCACCCTTCCCCTCGTCATCCCTCCATCCTGCTCTCTCTTTCATCCTGACCCTCTGTAACAGATTATTCTGTGCTGTTTTCAGCTGCTGTCCTCCGCTGACCCCCTCATCCCCCTCCCATCAGCTGTACCTTGTGTCGTGAGGCGGTTGTTCTGTAAGTTTAGTGTCTCCAACTGCTGAAGATGTGACAGATGCTCCAGCGTGACCTCAGTGATTTGGTTATTCTGGGACAGAGCAGAAAAATAAATGGCATTTAACCCTATAAACACACAAGGCCTCTGAATCAAAACTTTGCTGAAAAACCTGTTGAACGGTCATCTGATCGATACTTTTTAAGCAAGTCAAAGGCTTTTTACTACAGGCCTAACTGTCAAATCATCCCCCTTCAGGTCTTCACGTCTTTTTGCTGGGAAATATTTACTGACTTTTATAAAGTAAGCGTAAAAATAACTTTAGTAGGGATGCACCGATATGAAAATTTTGGCCGATACTGATAACTCTTTATATTTGAAAGCCGATAACCGATATATTAGCCGATAAATCTAAATCCAAATTTGTATAACATTTTTGAGAGCCTGATTACAAGACAAAAGTCTCACCATTAAATCCATGCCCCAAGCACACGATTATAATTTAATAATTATAATGTTATAATTTTATGTAGCCTATATGACAGACTTGTGCTGCACATGTTGCACTTAACTGTATATTCGTTTTTGAAATGACTCCAGTCATATTTCAAGCAATTCAAAACCATCATTGCAAACAGTGCAATGTGAAGTGTCTCAGCTGAAGGAAATAAGCCATTACTTATCGGCTTTAATATATCGGCCAAATTTTCTTATCGGGCCGATAGCGATAACATTAAAAATGAAGATATATCAGCCGATACCGATATGGTGGCCGATATATCGTGCATCGGCTGCATCCCTAATTTTTTTAGTAATATTTCAAGACAAAGCAACTTAGGTTTACTTGATTATACATACTTTTTTGGTAAAATCGTGTTAAAATGTGAGTATCAAATAAAATAATATATTTATTCAGCAAGCAAGGATGCATTAAATTGATCAAAAGTGACAGTAAAGACATTTATAATGTTACAAAAGATTTCTATTTCAAATAAATGCTGTTCTTTTGAACTTTCTATTCATCGAAGAATCCTGAAAAAAGAAAATATATCAAGGTTTCCACAAAAATATATAGCAGCACAACTGATTTCAACATCGATACTAATGAAAAAGTGTTTCTTGAGCAGCAAATCATCATATTAGAATGATTTCTGAAGGATCATGTGACACTGAAGACTGGAGTAATGATGCTGAAAGTTCAGCTTTGCATCACAGGAATAAATTACATTTTTAACATATATTCACACAGAAAACAGCTATTGTTAATAACACGATTCTAAACAGTTCGATTTTGTAATAATATTTCAGAATATAACTGTTTTTACTATATTTTTGATCAAATAAATGCAGCCTTGGTGAGCAAAAGAGACTTCTTTAAAAAATTATTTTGATTTATGAATAAATTAATCAGCTCGAGAACACCAGACTAAACTCCTATATACTTAAAGGGATAATTCACCCAAAAATGAAAATTCTGTCATCATTTAATCACCTTCATATTGTTTTAAACTTGTATGAATTTCTTTCTTCTGCTGAACACAAAAGAAGATATTTTGAAGAATATGGGTAACCAAACAGTTGATGGACTGCATTGACTTCTATAGTATTTTTTTTTACTATGGAAGTCAATGAGGCCCATCAACTGTTTGGTTACCCATATTCTTCAAAATATCTTGTTCAGCAGAAGAAAGAAATTCATACAGGTTTGAAACAACATGAGGGGGAGGGTAAATGATGACAGAATTTTCCCTTTAACATTTCAGATGCTTCAGTTTGATTATTTCAGTCTGATTTTATCATATTATATCATATATAAGAAACAAAATACTAAGAGAAAATGTGCTGGGTAAACAATCTGCAAGCAAACCCACGCACCTGCAGCGAGAGCTGACGGGTCTGTTCGGATAACTCGTGTGGGAATTCATTTAGGCTCGCTCCGTTACAGTCCACCGCCCCCTCCTCGGTGCAGCTGCAGTTCTCCGGACAAAATATCTTTTGCTCCACATTTTCCACTATTCCAGGGGCGTCCTCCGCCTCTCTGTCCTCCTTTAAGTCTGTTTCCGCCTGACCGCGAACCAGAGTCCAGCCCAGCAGAACCAAACACAGCAGCTCCAGCAGGCTGCGCCGCTGATCCATATCACTTCCGGGCCTGGATGCGTTCGCTCGGGCCAAAGAAGATCTGAAACCCTCGCCCAACTCTGAATGCTGTTTACCGATCCAGCCAGAACCGAACCAGATCTGGACCTCTGGGTATTAACACACACACACACACACACACACAAAAAAGGACTGATGCATTCTGAATTATTCACCAAGTGACTTTTACTAGAGAGATTTCCTTCTTGTAAGTGTGTTTATTTGGGCTGGGCATTGACACAAATTTGGTGTCGGACTCACAAGCTTGTGATTCGATTCAAATTCCATTCTGTTAGATTCAATATCGATTAATTAAGGTAATTATCTGGTACAGTACATGGCTAATTTCCTCGAGGGAAAAATATCTCTCAAGGGATGATGCAAATTATACAGGGAATCCCAGTTAGTACATTTTTAAGGTTGAAATTAACTGATTTGTGGGCTACTTACATTTAAATCGCACATAAGGAAGTTTTTATATTAATAATTACATAATGACATAATAATTACATAATTATGCTTCTACTCGTTTTTTAAAAATAGGTCTATAAACATTTAAATGGTAAAAAACATTTATTAAAAAATAAAACATAATCCCCGGTTTCACAGACAAGGCTTAAGCTAGTCCTAGACTATGCATGTTTGAGCCGTTTTAACTGAAAGCAACTTGCTCTGACATATCTTAAAATATGTCAGTGCCATTGTTTTGTCTCAAGATGCACACCAGTAATGTTTCTTTCTAGGGTACATTTATAAAAGCTACTTAAATGCCTTAATTGAACTAAGGCCTAATCCTAGCTTAATCTAAGCCCTGTCTGTGAAACCGGGCCTAAATAGATTATTTAAGAATAGGTAAAAATGTAATGAATATGCAATAGTGCATATATTTAGCGAAATACTCTATAGATAACTTTCCTAGCTGACTAACGCGTTTTGAATGGCTTTGAGGTAAATGTAACATGTAACAATAAAATTTACATAACTTTAAAGGGGTCCTTGATTATGATTTCACTTTTTTTAACTTTAGTTAGTGTGTAATGTTGCTGTTTGAGCATAAACAACATCTGCAAAGTTATGATGCTCAAAGTTCAATGCAAAGGGAGATATTTTCTACAACGAGCTTCTTCCCGGGTTGGTGACATCACTGACCCTAAAATTTACATAAACCCCGCCCCCGAGAACACACAACAAAGGGGGTGAGGCCATGTTGGGCTGCTTTAGAGAAGAGGAAGAGTTGTTGTAGTAGAGTGTTGTTGATGCTGTCATTTTACGCCGGACTGCTTCACAAACGAGGGTCAATTCAACGCTGGATTTGCACAAAAGATTAACATGACGGCACATGCTAGTGGATGAGTTAAATCAACTCCACAGCAACTACATAAATTTATCCACTAACCATTCAGAAACGTCCAGTTTCATTCTAAAAGTTGTAACTTCTTCCTGAGTCTCTCCATCAGTGTCGACTCCGGTTTGAACAATGTAAGGCTGAACACCGTTACTGACAATCCTCATTTTGGCTGCGTGAGATTTTCCAGCTTTGTTGGTGTTGAGCAACTGAAGCGTGAGCTGTTAAAGCTCTTCTGGAAAGGGGGCCGGGAGCAGCAGCTCATTTGCATTTAAAGGGACACACAAAAACGGTGTGTTTTTGCTCACACTGCTTCATAGATGTTTCTGCTGAGAAAAAGCTCTTTTCTGGAGGTTTAAATAAAATCAGCAATGTTTCAAACTGCACTCAGGTTTGCCAAGAAACCAAAGTCTGTGATCAAAAGTCAAATATTTCACAACAAATTCAGAGACCAAATAAATACATTGAATGCTGACAGCATACAACTCTTGTAAGTAAAAAAAATTACTCGTTGGGTTATTTCTCCTTAAGGAATAAAGTTGCTATCCATTCGGTCTCCTGAGCAATGAAGCAGCAAATTCTGAACAATATCATTTTCATTTGTGTGTTATGAATAGTTTAATCTCTAGACAAAAGAGTAGCATTATTTTTTTTTTTGTCATCTTTCCTCGTTAATCCTATTAAACCTGTATTATATTTCTCAGACAACCATAATTATTTGTATATCTTACAGTTTTTCATTATTCATACATGTATTCTATATGCATTATTTTGCTCTATGGCAAACACCCAAACAACAGCAATTATTGTGGCGCTTCAAATGATAATGCGGCTTATTTCGCTTCAGCAAATAAACATAGGTCTGGATTCATTCACCATGTAAAACACCTCCAAACCACTGATCTGAGAGCAGTTTTTCTCCAACGTGTTCATTCAAAGCCCAACATTCCACATCTGAAGTCTCGTTTTAAGAATTGGAAGGAAAATGAACTGGGAAAAAAATTCTGGAATGAGTTCCAACAATCTCAAACAGGTGTCTAACATAAACACGGGTCACAGAGCTGGAGGAGCTGGACTGAAGCGGGAGCTTGAGGGAAAAGACTTTCTAGAAAAATCTCAGTCTAATAACCAGTGCATGAGAACAGCTCTGAACCAGTGTTATTTTAGTATTATTTCTATAGCATTTATTACAGGCATAGTTAAATAAAACAAATGTTTTGATATAATAAATATAATGAAATTTAATAACCTTTATATAAATAAAATATAAAAACCTAAAAAAGATTTCAGCTACTTGCCAAGGCAACATTTCTCATTTTCATTTAGTTTAACTTGATCTAAAATAACAAAAACTAAAACTGAAATAAAAATTAATTAAAAAATATATATAGACATATTTTTAAAAAAAACAGCAAACAAAAAAACAACTATAAAAACACAATAAAATGATTATAACTTTAAAATTTAAATATAAAAATGTAAACTAATTCAAAATATGAATAAAAACTATAATAGTTAAATGATAATAAATTATAATGAAATACTAAAATGATACAAACTATAATAAATTATATAAAAATGACTATGAAAAATTATGCTAAATCTATAATAAAATTATACTAAACACTGATTTATTATTATTTTCCTTTAGCTTTTATTTTTATATATTCAGTTTTCACTTTAATTTTAATTTGTTGTATGTGCTTTTCTATTTATTTTTAAATATTTCTATTTAGCTTTAATTTATTTTCATATTTCCAACTTAAACTTATTTCAGTTACACTAAAAAAAATGGTGTAGGATGTACTTTGATACAATCTTCAAGTAAATTTCACAAATAATTTATTTTAAAAATATTTTTTTTTAATTTATACTTTTATAATTTATTATAAAAGTAAATTCTGAAGTAGAAAGACTTAAATAGTATTCTAAAAAAAAATCTTTGTTTTATTTACAACTTTACAGAGCAATTTTCAACTAAGCTTATCGTGCGATATTTATATTCAGCTTTATTTAAATGAATTAAAATGATTTCAATGTTTCAGTCAACAACAACAACTCCAAACCTATCATGACTCAAACAAGTAGGACATGTTCCAGCATCATAATGTGTTTTCAACATCCTAGTCAAACAAACATAGTTGTAACCAACCGCAACATTAACTAAAATCAAGGGAAATGATCTGGTCAAGATTTAACCATGAACTTAAAAGCTGACAGGAATTTTTTTCCAGTGTCAACAAGGATGTTGATCCAGAAACATGTCCAACTTGGCAAATTCGTGGTTATCGCAGAGTCTCAGCATCCCAAATATCCTGTTCACTGACTAATTTATATACAGTGAGGTCCAAAAGTTCCAGACCACAATAATCTAAACCAAAGAAAATCAAATATTTATCATTCTGCACTGTGACATTGATCACGTGATTTCCTTGCTTACACTGATGCTCTTTGGATCATATGAAATCACGTACTCTTATGCCGAGTTCACATTGCACGAATTTTCAAAGTTGACAGATCACTGTTCTTTTCACACTGCACGACTATCTGGGGTAGCATTCAGTCACTGCTGTGTGCACACGATTGATCGGCGACACATTGCATGACTTTACAATAGGAAGAATCGCCAACAAGTCTGTTTAGTCTGCAAACTACGTTCCACAACTAAACACACATAAAAAAGTGATAAGGAAATAACGCAAGGTCAAGCGTGAAGTAGAAAGACTTAAATAGTATTCTAAAAAAAATCTTTGTTTTATTTACAACTTTACAGAGTATTTGCCAAGGCAACTTTTGTTATTTTTAACTAAGCTTTTTGTGCGATATTTATATTCAGCTTTATTTAAATGAATTAAAATGATTTCAATGTTTCAGTCAGCAACAACAACTCCAAACCTATCATGACTCAGACAAGTAGGACATGTTCCAACATCATAATGTGTTTTCAACATCCTAGTCAAACCAACCACAACATTACAGACAGGGCCACATGAATCACAGACAGGACCACATTTAGCATGCCAAATATCTCACGGCGTCGTTGACGCATCGTCGATTCTCTCAGATTGCGTCTTTGATAATTCACACAGTGAAAATATTTTTTTTAATTTATTAAAATTGTTACTTTAAAGTGCAAGTTTTTGAAAACAATACCATTATAGTTTCCAGGTTAAGTAAAAAACAAATTTGTGAGAACATATAATGTGTTCAGTCTATAGGTGCGTAGTGATATCGCCATCTACTGGCCTGGCATGAATAATACTACTACTAATAATAATACTACTAATAATAATGTTTTTAGTCACTTTCATGGATCAATGTGAACAGAGATCATTTTGACAACACTGTCGTCTGTACGCAAAAAACGCAAAGGAAAAATGTTTCCGTTTTTTAACATTAATTACTGCTAAATCTCCCTTACCATTAATCTTGCACGAAAAACATTATACAACATTTAATTTTAGCATTTATTCTCCCTTCTGAATGCCACGGGTAAAGCATGCTGGGAAACAGGAATCCCAGCCCAGTTTCAGTTAAACTTAAGTTTGTCTAAATTAAAAGAAATTAGTTCATACAACTCAAAACAATGAAACGGTTCAGTTTACTTGAAATATATCAGTGCTGTGAACTCAAAAGAAAAAGAAAGTTCGAAATACTCACAACAGTTAATTAAACTGAACTAATTTGTTTAATTTAAGCTTGTCCTACTCAAACCAATTAAGTATTTTGAGCGTTAGGGTTTACAGTAGCATTATATTTTATTTATACTGAACCTAAGAACATTTTTGGCATAAAGAGTTCTTTAAAATTGAATAAAGAACCATAGGATTCTATATAGAACCCCACTGAACCTTTTTTCTAAGAGTGTGGAGAACATGATCATCAGGTTTTGTTCATGCTGTTGTTATTAAAGCCAAAGAGACACCAAATACTAAAACATTCTCAAATTCACTCAAATTCTTATGTCAATAATATAATTTTTTTTAAAAAAGCTTGTATTAAATTCGAAAAGAAGGCAAAAAGGAAGCATTTTTAAACTTTTGGACCGCACTGTTCATATTTAATTCTCAACTCTTTTCTTAAACATTAAAAAAGCAGAAAGAAAAGCAGACATTCTTGTTCACACTTTCCATAAGGCTCACTGTTATGTAACACTAACTGTAACTCATGGGTCAGATACTATAAAACATACAGTAGTATGAAAAACACATGACGCCAAGATCACACCTGCTCGACGTCAAAACATCAAAATCAGCTGGAATCAGTTCACATGCTCTGGGTAAACTCAATGGATCTGGAGAGAAAAAAGCATGTATGCATATTTAGAAAGTATAGATTCATACCTCAGTTCCCTCTGAAAGTATCCAAACAGAGTTAAAGCAAAAGTCCAGCGTGTCAAAGCTTCCTGAAACAGCCCAAACACATCATAAGATCCACAGCGCTGGAGAGACGCGGCCACCCGTTGTACCTTCCAGATGTGTAAAGAGCCAGAGAGGGAGAGAACGCAGAAGAGGAAAGAGGAATAAGTGGTGTTGCCAAAAAATTAACGTCTTCTGTTCCCCTTGAAAACAACTTTTCCATGATTGTAGTTGATATATGAGGTTGGTGTAGATTTCATCTTCTGGAAAACATATTTTGCGCATTCAGTGAGTAGAAATGTTCTCACTTTACTATATAAACAATATAAGTTTTTCATTCACATCAAGAAAGTTCCTGAGCCATTGGGAGACAAATAGGTCAACCCAGAAGAACATGTGTTTTTTATTTGTCTCTTGGGTTTAAACTGCATCATTTATAAGCATGCAGATCTTGAATTGCATGTTGTTTTAATTCACTTCTGACTGTTAATTCACTATAATCTGTAAGATAAGGTCAGGGTTTTCATTAATAATACATTTTAGAGGTGAATTAACCCTTTAATACAACCTAAAAGGGACTACAAAGTAGCAAATCATAGTTCATGGCCGTAATTGGTGCATTGTTTAACAAAGAGGTGTGAGCATTGCCATTTGTCCCACCCGATCGTCCAGTTTCAAAATAAATATATGTCAGCACAGCAGTGTTAGTTTCGTTAACGAAAACTATGACGAAAAATGTTTGTTGACAACCTTTTTTTCCATGATTAAGACGAGACGATGAGAGACGACACCAATGTCATTTAACGATAACGTGACTAAAACAACACATGCCAAGACGAGACTGAAATGTGGCTAAGAGACTAAAAACTTTTCCTAAAATCACTCTTTTGAAATCACTTTCTGTCTTTGTCGAATAAAGGAGACAAAACATAACAGACTGTTTTAACGAGCGTTCATGCTTACACCGTGGCCTAACCAGACGCGACGCTGCGACATGCGATAAAAGGTATCTTTTCCATGTTAATCTGAGTTTTTGTCCTAACCAACCGTGTCAGCGACACGCGAATATTCTATTTTAAGCCCCGTTCACACCGCCAGCGACACGCAGCGACAAACCGACAGGATCCCATTCATTTCAATTGAGCGCTGGTGACTTCCGGCGACAAGAGTAGCAGTGACCGTTGGCGACAGAATGTAGGCGTGTCAAGCGACGGGAGACACGCGGCGAAAGTTCAGAAATTTCAACTTTATGCAAATGAGGAGCGAATTTCGCAAGCCGCAACCAATAGGAGTGAAGGCTCTTGAGCTCACGCCACCGTCTCGAGTGCAGGCAAGACAGACAGGAATAGTTCCGGAGCGATTTCACTGTTTTATATGATTTGACTGTACATACATGGGTATAATAAAATGATGCGTGGAAAAGAAACTGTCGGCAGTCTTGTGAGTTTGAATACATTTTGTGTTGTTAATTATATGATGTCGTGAGCAGTTTAGCACTGCTGCAGTTCATATTACAGTTTCCCCTGCATTGTGTTGATTATTAGGGACAAGAAAATTGATTATTTGTCAAATTCTAATGACGTTTTAGTATTTTTTGACAGTATGAGTGAGTTTAATTTGTTGATAGATCAATCGAGTTAATGATTTAATGCACTGAGCTCTGCAGTCACAACACTCTACAACAGCAGAATGTTACTTTTAATTATTTTAATCCTAATTCCTAGTCCAATTAGAATGATTTCTTAGTTTTATATATCATTTGTGATTGCATTTTCTATAGATATGATCATAGGTGCAGTCTACCAATGACATTAAAATGACAGCACTAGGAACGCCCACAAGCGACTTCACGGTACAGAGATTAGCGACATACAACGAAAAAGTCGCTGGCGGTGTGAACGGGGCTTTAGAAACGGTTTCTATTTCTTCGCGACGTCGCGGCTGGAACAGCAACACAAAGTATGGCAATGATAATATCAGGTACTGTGTATGTGCTTTATTTAATGTTAAAAGCGTCTAACGTGAGTTTGAATATTGTTCTGTGTTCCCAGCTTTTTGTAGCTGTAATGAAAACAACACTGGCTAATTCACCTCAGATCTTGAAAATAAATAAATGGGCACAAGAACGATAAAAATGTCAACTCAATGCAGACAAACAAGTGTATTCTATGACAATGATTGGTTCAGTCACTCAGTATATACTTTAAATAATGTTTAAATTATGTAATATTTATGAATTTTACTACGTACTTGCCCATTTCATTGTGTCCGCTGTGCTCTTGCCAAGAGATCCCGCCCACACTCTCTTCTACATTGACTGTGGTTTTTGATTGATTTAATCGCTTCTCATTTTCGCGTCGCGTCTAGTGTGGACAGTCAAATTGCTCGTCGCTGGAATCTTGTGGCATCGCGTCTGGTTAGGACACGGTGTTACGGTTGCCAGATTTCCAAAATTTAAACCACCCATCAGACCTTTTCTGTTAAAAGAACACGTTTTACTTCATCTTTGCAATCTGGCAACCACGCACGCTCTCTCTAGTCTACACTGAAGAAGCGCGGATGATCTGAAAACACAAGACAAGTAAGCTGAAGTTCAGCGATCTTCATTTGAGATTTTAAATTATAAAAGTGTCATTCAAACGGTCTTTATTGCGCTGCTCGTTTGCTGACTAAATCTGCGACCAAAGTGTAGGAATATTTAGCAGTGGCTCTCAAACTGACGTACGCGAACAAAATGCTGAGTTAAAATAACATAAAAACTGAACATGTATTTCTAGCAGGTTTAATTCCGTAAATACACGACATTCAGTCAAATTACCGCGGTAAAGATTTCGCGGTCAAAATTGACTGCATCCACGCCAGCAAATCGCGCTACATTAGAGCTGTTCTCGACAGTATACCTTTGTGAAAATTGGGATTTAGCATTTACTAGCATGAAGAACAAATATAGACATAGACTGCATATAGATTTAAGATTAAAACTCTCTTCAATACAAAAACATTCCCTTGTTTTTAATGTTGATCATATTACACAAGCAAGAATGTAATGTTTCCCGAATATTCACACGATTTCAAATGTGACATTAATTTTATACGACACTTCAACAAACAAAAGGGCAACATTAAGTACTTTTTAAACAGTATTGTGAGTATTTTGCTCTATTTTGCAACGAAAGCCACAGCAGAACTGCAGCACACAAGCTGTGTTTTGTGAACGAATCTGTGGCTTGAACGAATAGTCAACGATTCAATGATTCAGTCATAAATACAGCTGCTTGCTTTGATACTGAAATAATTAATGACTCGATGATTCACTCATAAAAACAGTGACTTACCGCTACCCACTGGCGGTTTTAATGTAATATTTAAAAGTATCACTTTGTTTTTATCATCATTGTATTTATTGAATTTTTTTAAAAGCAATATTTATTTTATAAAGATATTTATAAAGGTAAAAAAAATGCACTGGAAAAATCGATTTAAGAGGGCAAATATTGTTCCTTAATGGAAAAGGTGAAACTGCAGAAAGTGGATATGAGAGGGTACGCATGGGGGTACGACACTCAAAAGTTTGAGAACCACTGAAAAGGGATATGTAGAATTGCACGTGCTACTGCTAAGAGTGCAATGTCAATACAACCTTGATTTAAATTTTTCATAAGCTTAAATTAATTGGTCTAAAGAGAAAAATTATGACTATTTTGTCTAAAGATAAAATAGCTATCAAAGTTAATGTTGGTAACTATAGCTTGACTGAAAGTAATGACTAAGACTTGACAAAAATGCAATGACTTTTCATTGACTAAAATATGAAAGACAAAAATTACTAAAATGTGACTAAGACTAAAGAGCATTTTCGTCTGAAGATAAAGACTAAGACTAAATCAAAAATGGCTGCCAAAATTAACACTGCAGCACAGGACAGAAAACTGCACCTGTTTCATAAATTTCATGGGGTCTCTAAAGTTATAATGAAAGAGCATTTAGAATGCAGTTAAATTCCAAAATATGTATTTCTAAGAGAAAAAAAAATGTAGGCCTTGATTTTATCCATGGATAATTAAATGGATGATGTAATATGGCCTTTCATAACAGAATGGACAAAAAAAGCTTTTTGACTGGAACAGGTCAAAATCACTTCAAAAACAAACAATAAAATAAATAAGTTGATTTTCCTTTTCATAATACATGTACATTCAATGAAAATATTCAGAAGAAAACAAATCATTTTTTGAAACCTTCAGAATCGGCAGATTATGAATAGAAACAATTTTCTTAGGAATAGCATGCTGTAAAAAAAAAAAAAGATATATGAGTCATGGCAGTATATGTTTTTACATGACTAACTTAAACTAATTTAAGCAATTTCAACTTTTTATAAGTTATACAATATTCAACTTGATTTTTAGTTTAAAGTAGTCCTTTATTATGATTTCACTTTTTTTTTTTTTTTTTTAGCTTTAGTTAGTGTGTAATGTTTATGCTCAAACAGCAACAACATCTGCAAAGTTACAACGCTCAAAGTTCAATGCAAAGTGAGATATTTCTTTTACAGAAATCGCTTTTTAAGGACTACAACAAACGGCTGGTAGGGACTACAACAAGCTTCTTCCCGGGTTAATGACATCACTAACCCTAAAATTCAGAAACGTCCAGTTTCATTCTAAAAGTTGTAACTTCTTCCTGAGTCTCTCCATCAGTGTCCGACTCCGGTTTGAACAATGTAAGGCTGAACACCGTTACTGACAATCCTCATTTTGGCTGCGTGAGATTCTCCTGCTTTGTTGTTGTTGCTGTTAAAGCTCCGCCCTCTTCTGGAAAGGGGGCTGGGAGCAGCAGCTCATTTGCATTTAAAGGGACACACACAAAAACTGTTTTTGCTCACACCCAAATAGGGGCAAATTTGACAAGCTATAATAAATGATCTGTGGGGTATTTTGAGCTGAAACTTCACATACACATTCTGGGGACACCAGAGACTTATATTACATCTTGTAAAAGGGGCATTATAGGTCCTCTTTAATATAATTTAAAGGTAGCCTGCACTATGTAACTTTTTAAAAGAACAAAATTGCATGCGTTTTGCAGAAGAACATTGTTTTTGGGTGTGCTTCGGCTCTGTGTGGATGAATATGGCTCTTTCTCATAACTAAAAATAGAGAGAGAGAGAGATTACCCTACTGCTCATAAAACATTCACTACTAGGCTTCAGAGATATAACCCGTTTAGATAGAAAGGATCGCAAGCTGATTAGCTGAAGATGTTACTGTAATTATACCCATTGATAGACACAGATAGACACAAATAAATTCCAGCACAGCGCTACAACAACCATAATGAAACGACCCTTCACAATAGATAATGCTTTACAAAGAACTCTTTTAGAGAGCTACATATGGCAATCTGTCTGTTCAATAAAATACCTTATTTCACCTGTTGAGTAATAAAAACACCATCATCTCTGCATCACTTTTACAGCATTTGAAATACCTCAGTTCTTGCCATCTCTAAAAAGCCAATGTTGATTCTTGTTTTATTACGAGCTCAGTCTCGTTCTGTTTTTGCCAGCAGACTCTCCTCTGTTCAGCGTTTGTTTAAAATGGGCGATTCCCCGGAGTTTGGAGATTTAGCTGCTCCATATTAACCTTTCTTGCTCATTGTGATACGAATGCCACTCCCACAATGGACACGCGTCAAAGTAGCCGGAGCAACTTTTCTCTATTTATGGATATGAGTGACGCATGTACACAATTTCTCACGAAAACCAACCCGACAGGTCTAAAATATGAACACTTACAATAGACTTACAATAATGAATCAGGGTAAGACAAAAACACATTTTGGAATTATATGTAAAAATTTAAGGCAGCAACTCAACGTTTTTAAGTTGAAATAAGTGGACTTTTTTTTTTACAAGGCTAATTTGATTTCATGTTGACTTAAGTGTAGCATATATCAAATGTATTAATGTACAAAAATTGCAGATACTGGCATAAGAATTCTGCATGTTTTTAACAGGAAGAAAGCACTCCTCCTTCTAAAACTGGACTTGTTTCTGGGCAGAAGCACGCAAAGTAAGCGGATACAGAATTCAAGAGCACACCAAGGACAAACTCTGATGTTAAAAACAAGGAGCGGCTCTCTTGTAAACACATTTCACATTCATTAACTCGACTGCACTTGCAGACTTTTTGAACGCACTGAAATTTCTTCTTAATGGCTATAAAATTAGACAATGGGGGAGACTAGGGTCTAGACTTAAGTGTGATGTTCTGATTTGTGCTGCATGAAAAGGCAAAATAATCTTCTACAAGCACTTTAACCACAACCTAAAAACTGAGGCACTTACATGAGAGAGAGAGAGAGAGAGACAAAAAAAGAAATCTCTTTTCTGCATTTCACCTCTGCTCAAATATATATCTAATATATGCAATGCATCCACAACTAACAGGGCTTCTATTTACAAGTTTCAATAAATGTAATAAATTAGTCAGTAATTCATCCAATAACATCTGCATAGTAATGTCATTTTCTGTCTGAATGCATACATACACACACACACACACTCTCTTATTTTATTATGTAATAAATAAAATAAATACTATTATATAATACATTTATATTACATTCATTTTGTTGTCCAGCTTTTGACATATATACTTAGAATTATTTTCTAGTCGCCAAATATCAAATTCACTATAGATTATATAATTAACTCATTAACACAAGCTCTCCAAACATGTTTTGGCACGAAAGAGTCAAATAATTAACATGCATTCTTTAACACAAACAACACAACCTTCAAGGCACTTCTGAGTCAACTTGCATGATTTGGTTTGATTATTCATCAAGAGTGGAAATACAGTACATAATCATATTCTTTTGCTTCTGGGATGGTTCATTATCATTATCATCATATCATAGTCAAAAAGAGCCAATAATGAATATGCCTGACGCAGGTACACCTTATTCTAACACACGCAAACATACACAAAATTGCTGAAACACTTGCATTGAAGAAAACAAGACCTCCTCATTACAATTTTCCTTCTTGTGAAGTGATTAATTCATCAAGGTTTACATAAGAAGAACTGTGGATGAAGCTACCTCACACATTACACAGGTCTTGCAATCCAGGCATCACTAATTAATCACACTACATTACCTGAAAAGACCTTTTCTGGGAAAAATAATTAATACATATATCAGTGCATGTTAAAGTGAGTCAGACTCCCCTTCAACAGCCCGAACACTTGAAATCTCTTATGAAAGCTGATGAAACCTTCAAACACTGACTTAAAGGGATAGTTCACCCAAAAATGATTAATGTTACGCAGCACATATGAGCTTCCTCAAGAACCAACGAGGTTCATTCTCGAGTGTTACGCGTCACATTTGAGCTTCCTCGAGAGGTTTATTTTCGTGCGTCAAGCTGATTCGGTTAAGCTTCTGTTTATGTTCGCTGATCAATGTTTATATGTGTGATCATATAAAGTGATCGAGTCTATTCAGAAAATTTGGACTAAATCACTTCATATGGATTCGTTTTACAATCTTTTTACGTGTCAAAGTCGTAGCTGTCAATGGAGGGACAGAAATCTCTAGGATTTAATCAAAAAGATCTTCATTTGTGGTCTGAAGATGAATGAAAGACTTACGGGTTTGGAACAACATGAGGTTGAGTAATTAATGACAGAATTCTCATTTTTTGGGTGAACTATCCCTTTAACCGCCTCCATCCAGTCTAGACACATTTTTCTTTCAGCCGAAGAAACTGGACTGAACACAGCTGCATTCATCCTACAGATCACTCACTGTGACCGTCACATATTGAAGATGAATTTACAATATAAACATTGGCTATAACGTAAAATATGACTCCAGAACTCGGCAAATGTCTTCACTCTGCCCCAGTTTAAAAGATTTATTATCAGATATGATGCATGCTGTTTGTTAAAGTGACACATCATCCAAAGTTCACCGCAAGATATTTTCACGTTTTATTCCATGACATATATTACATCGTAATACGACATTGTAAAATACAATACCTTGTGATTTTACTTGTCTTGAACAAGGCAGTCGCTACCAAGTGTCTAAATGGGACTAAACATCATCACACTGAACAGATAAACTCATCTATTCACTAGTCGCTTACACAGCCTCACCTCATTTATAATCGAAGAATCACTGGGTTTTTGTTAAGGGAAACAGTGATGGAAACTATAAGCTTAATGTGTAAATATCGTCATAGTCGATAATTCTTAAAGCTGAAGTGTGTCATTTCTGTGTCATTTTACTTACAGTCTCTGTATATTAAACTAGGATAGAAGAAAGTAGTTTTGAAAGCGTTTTGTGTGGCCAAACACCTGCTCAGATCCGCAGTTTAATAAAATTCTCTTTCCTTTTTACTCCTCTGTGTCTGGTGGATGTTATGTTGGATCTGAGGAAACACAGAATAAAACTGAAGGCCTAGAAATGTATTGCTTGAAAAAACTCTTCCTGGAGAAGCAGCAACGCTCCGTCAGTCTGACCGGGAAACACTCCCTGAGGTCAGGCAACAGATGAGACCTACAGCACACATTAAACTTGATTTCCTTCTTTTTAGCTCTTCTCTCAGTGTTGTCACAATACTGGAATTTCCAACTTCGATATATGATACAGTGAAAAATATCGATATTCAATACCATTTTAGATACACTCTCAAAAAAAACAACAAAAAAAACGTACAAAAGCTGTCACTTTTTTGAAAGGGTACCGCCCCAGTGATCGCTTTTTACCTTTTTTCTTTTTTTGAGAGTGTACCATAGGGAAAACTAAGATAACCTATATACATACAGATAATTTGTTATTATCTCATAATTCTTTGATAATTTGGTTGCAATAGCTTACACACAGAGCAGGGAGGCTTTATTTGAATCGGTGAACTAAATTTACAAAAAAGTAAACAGTCAGTAATAAAATAAGAACAAATGGCAAAGATAGCACAAATAAATACAATAGAATAAAAAGACAAATTAAATAAACATGGCTTTTTTAGGTTGGTCTAACAATAGTATTCAGGTAATAAATACTACAGAAATTAAAAAAGAAGTCAATTTGGTACTCGCAAGCTGTTTGAGAGGCGGCACTCGCTTTTTGTGTGTGTGCGAAACCTGTGGGAATACAAGCACTATTAAACCTGAGCGAATGAGTGAGTGACAGGAGGCGGGTGTGTGTCAATTGACCAAATGCACGGAATGTTCCTCAATAATATAAGCAAGCTGGAAAACTTCCGGTGAAACGTCACTTGTTGGTGTGTTTATATCTTTAATGTCCTGAGGTAGCTTTAACAGCATCAATAGTGTAATACTTATAATCAGAATATATTCACTTAATCAGAATATACAGTAGTCACTTAAATAGTCAGGTCTAGCGTTACTTTAGTTATTCAAATGTAAGATGACTTAAAAAAAAGACGTCTCAGTGTTCCTCCATTTCGACCATCAGTTTTCACACTTTAATGTGAAAAAAAGAATCAACACACTGTAAATGAAAGATTTATTGTGCACTTTTTTGAGCTTGCGCCGCACTGACAGCTGCTGTGATTAGAAAGGGAGAGTCTGGTACTCGCTTTCTGTGTAATTCACTCACAAGAAAAGTTATTGTTTTTCATGAGATTGTGTGAATACTTTATACTTCATCTTGACAATATGTACTTTTTTTTAAACCTAGTGATTTTATAATGTTTAATATTTATTCAGAAGCGAATCTGAGTAAAAAAATATTACAGGAAATGGCTAATATGAGCCAATAAATGCTCCTCTGCCGCCATCTGATGGATATAATGGTAATAATGTCTTTTTTATTTTTAAATAAAAGTGTTTTCTATCAAATGCTGGATTTCCTACATCTTGAAACGTTTAGTTTTACAAACAGGGACAATCTCAGAAGGATGCACAAATGATTGTTTTTGGTCATCACATTAAAAATAAAATTTGAAGTGCTGGAAAAATGTTGCGTGTGCGTGTCTAATTACAGACACCGTGTTTCTTATTCAAGCCTTATGGAAAACTTCCGGTGAAACGTCACTTGTTGGTGTGTTTATATCTTTAATGTCCTGAGGTAGCTTTAACAGCATCAATAGTGTAATACTTATAATCAGAATATAGTCACTTAATCAGAATATACAGTAGTCACTTAAATAGTCAGCTCTAGCGGTACTTTAGTTATTCAAACGTAAGATGACTTAAAAAAAGACGTCTCAATGTTCCTCCTCGGCAAAATTCATTTCGACCATCAGTTTTCACACTTTAATGTGAAAAAAAGAATCAACACACTGTAAATGAAAGATTTATTGTGCACTTTTTTGAGCTTGCGCCGCACTGACAGCTGCTGTGATTAGAAAGGGAGAGTCCGGTACTCGCTTTCTGTGTAATTCATTCACAAGAAAAGTTATTGTTTTTCATGAGATTATGTGAATACTTTATACTTCATCTTGACAATATGTACTTTTTTTAAACCTAGTGATTTTATAATGTTTAATATTTATTCAGAAGCGAATCTGAGTAAAAAAATATTACAGGAAATGGCTAATATGAGCCAATAAATGCTCCTCTGCCGCCTTCTGATGGATATAATGGTAATAATGTCTTTTTTATTTTTAAATAAAAGTGTTTTCTATCAAATGCTGGATTTCCTACATCTTGAAATGTTTAGTTTTACAAATAGGGACAATCTCAGAAGGATGAACAAATTATTGTTTTTGGTCATCACATTAAAAATAAAACTTGAAGTGCGTGTCTAATTACAGACACCGTGTTTCTTATTCAAACGTTCCCTTTAGCTTCGTCTTTATTGCAATCAATAAAACTGGTTTATTGGCAAATTAGGTAAGTGTGATAACTGCATTAAAATATAAATACAACATTAAAAACTCAACCATGGATGATTTTGTGTCTATGTTCTTCTACAAAGAAGACCTTTGGGTCGAAACGTTCAGTAATAAAGTTTAATAATAAACTGATCTTTGGGAGCAGCAGTGGCAGTGTTTTGTTTGTCTTTAGTGAAACAGGACACATTTTAAACACCTATAGATGCACCGAGTTCATGAAAGGCGCATTTCATGCTTTGACTTCCGCTCTCAGGAGAAGCTACAAAAAAAAAAAAAAAAAAACATTTTACAGTGAAGGACGCTGAGAAACATCAGATACAATAAAACGCCTACAGAGAAACGCAGGGCTCTTAACAGTCATTTCACGTCAAAAGCTCTAGGACACTTTATGAGTATAAGCATCAACAGCAACTATTCCGGTCTAAATGTGCATTACTTTCTCAGTGTTTCTTTAACACCAGAGAAAAACAACATCTAGCTGTTAATGTAAAAATTTCAATCAATTATGAAGTTCTACATTCCACTTATATTTCTCGTGTATGCAGGTTTAAAAAGTTTCAAAGCACCTGTTCACAGCTTAATGTATGCTAAACTCACTAATGTCAATGGCTTGTAATAAGAGTACTGGAATGAGCAACA
The DNA here is from genome assembly GCA_037101425.1 of Elopichthys bambusa. NCBI lineage: Eukaryota > Metazoa > Chordata > Actinopteri > Cypriniformes > Xenocyprididae > Elopichthys > Elopichthys bambusa. The sequence continues at coordinate 3,386,293 of CM074451.1, forward strand.
CATTTATAAGCTATTTAGTAAAGCAAAAAAAAATGAGGGGTGTTAAGCATGATGCAAAGCGGAAACACATTAAAATCAGTGTAAAGTGGAGCCTCAAGTCACATATTGCTTTACAAAATCACTGTTTTCTGCGGAGCTGCTTTATAGATGAATTGAACTCATTTGATTAACTTTACACAGTTACTGAACAGAACTGAATCAACACTGAACTGACTCGAGCTGAACAATGACTCTAAGAGCTGCTTTACAGCAGAATTCAACTCTTTTTGGATCATTAAATCGTGAATGCTGTACCACCTGACCACTGAGTGTTGCCATTGAAACGCATAATTCCCAGCCTGAGGGCATGAACAGCTCCAAGTAGAACTTCATGTGTTGTCATCTCCAAACTACGGTAATTACGACATGATGTGAAAGCAGCATAATAGCAAAATAGTGAGCAAATAAGTAATGGCGGTACAGACAGAAGGCTGTTTTAATTTTACGTCCTGTACCTGGGCGGTTGTTTAATATTAACGTAAGCACTGAGCGGAGTGGAATATAGAAAGTGATCAGCATGAATGATATTCAAAACTGCTGCTTTGTTTACGGTATGTGTATCTGCTGCCTGTGGTTTCTGAATTATGAATATAGACGAATATATATGCAAAAAAATAGACAGCTGTATCTTTCTATCTTTATGGAAAGTCATGTAAACTCCATCAGGGATTTTTTTTTCTTTCACTATCGCTATTTATTTGCAGTTGTTTGCTATTCATCGCTATAGAAGTTTACAAAACTGTGATGACCTCTGCTTCTGAGAAGCCCGGAAATGTGAAAAGAGTCCATTTAGCTCCAATTCAAAAAGACCTAATAACAATAATAATAATACAGTATTTCGCCAGTAATGCATGTGATATGGAAGAAATAAAGGTTTCAAATGAAGCAAAGAGAGAAAGTCTCAGCTGTGGAATGTAGGTCAGAGCTTGTTAACAGTTTCAGGGATTTAGTGTTTCAGCTGACGTTTTCAAAGGAAAAACAAAAGCGTGGCAGGCTGGACACCGGCCATAACTGTGAGTGGAAACTTCTGAGTGCTGGAACGCACACTTACACTGGATCATCTCACAAGTAGAGCAAGAAAAAGATATACAGGCAAACAAGCTTCAATATGATCAGAGCACTTAAAAAGAAAGGGCGTTGGTTTGAATTTTTTCTTGCTAAATCAAACTGGCTTTCTGAAGCATTGGCCTCCATATTAATAAGTAGTTATTAAGCAGACCTGTTGTGGCAAGCAGTGTGGGGCCGAGAGCTGTGGGAATGGAGTGAGGCCGGTGGCGTGAGCGTTATGAGCGTCATCTGCAGCCACACCGGTCTCGAGTCCCGCGCAGGAGCTCCGGAAGGATAAAAGGAAAAACAACAACAGCGAAGGACGAGAAATTTTAGCGGCATCTAGCGGTGAGGTTTGCGAATAGCAATATAGAGAAGCTACGGTGGCTGACATAGGACAAAGATGTCATCTTTTGAGACAGAAGAGAGTAGCCAGTCAAGCAAATGCAGTCCGTAGAGCAGTTTGTCCATTTAGGGCTACTGTAGAAATATGCCGGCGCAAAATGGCGACTTAACATGTAAGGGGATCCGCGGTGTATGTAGATATAAATGGCTCATTCTAAGGTAATAAAAACATAACGATTCATTATGTAAGGTCTTTATACACCACTGAAAACATAGTTATGTATATTATATTGCATTTCTGTCAATAGATCCTCCTAAATATTACACACTTGACCGTATTGACAGTATTGGCTATGACTCAATGACAAATGCTACACTAATAAGACACACTTCTCCACTCCTTAAATACATAAAACATTAGTTTTTATATATAGTGTTTCTTGAGTAAAGAAAACGCTGTACTTATTTAAACAAATATTGTAAACAAGCAGAGATCTCTCTCTCCAAACAGCGTGCGGCACGTCATTCATGGCGTATGGAACAAAGACGTGTCACACGTATTGTTTTGAATGGGAGAATGTGCAACAAGCAATATGACGGAATAAGTCCCGCCTTCTAAATAAGAGCCAATCGCCGATTGGTAAAGTCATCGTGTCACTGCAGCGGCCGTTAGAAGCTCCGGTTCCTATAGAAACAGTCAGACGCGCGCTTATAGAGACGCGCAGTTACGACAGCGCATGCGCATTAGCTTGATCTAGTCTGAAAAAATGTCTTTTTATATCATGATTTAAGCGTTCAGAAACTAAATTTATGAGATAGTTGTTGTCAGATTTCAAATATTAAATTTAATTGAAAGCTTGGCAAACAGCTTTAGAGAAGCTGATGTTTCCCCATTCAAAGAGATAGGAGCTACACTTGCATGCCCGAGAGGCGTTTCAAAGATGGCCGCCGAGTGAAATGAAATGAAGGGACTTTGGTATGGAGTTAAGATTTGACTGACAGTTTGAAGAGCCAATGGAGTTACGAGGTTTAGTCAGAAGCTCTTTTTAATACTTTTTGCTGGTTAAATATTTCAAAACCCAAAGAGAGACGTAAAGGGTGACGAATAGCAATGATGTATGAAAAAATAAATACATAAAAATTTGGAGATACAATGTTTCTGCACGACAGCGACAATATGAATTGTTTAGAATATTTTAACTAAAACGATAACACTATAAATGTTTGTACTTACCTTTGCATGTCTGTGAGACGATGGGGCTTCTGGTTAAACACGGTGATGATCTCATCATAATCAGTTGTCTCTGTTGTGCGTTATAGGAAATGCGTGGTTTCATTGCTTGTTTTCTTGCAGAAGTAGTACATATCCAAATTAGGCTTTTAAAAGTATCGACTGATTGATATTTGCTCCACTATTTTTCAATTCAACTCCACATTCCACAAACGCACAAATCTGGGCGGGACTAACAGAAACTGACGAATCAAATCTTCCATTTTGACAAGCGTGTGAAATGCACCTATACGGAGAGGGGAAAAACCTTTATAAATGATCTTTATCTTGACCTATAACGCCGCCATCTTAGTTTGTCCCGCAGTTCGCAGAGTCCTGTCAGTCGGTTTACAGCAGGTGAATTCTATCAGTTTCTCCTAAAATATATGCAAGTAAGTGGCTGGTGAACTGGAAGAATAATAGAGTAAACTTTATAGTTACTTAGGCCCATTATGTGTGTCTGATATGAATAAATGTCAGCAAATTATATTTGAATGGATTGTTATTGCTGCTTCCACTTATGTCTGACATCAGTGTGTATTTCATAAACTTTAATAAACTCTAAATGTATCGTTTTACTAGTGCTTATGCATATTTAAATATCTGAAACCTTAAAAAAAAACATTATGTGGCTGAAAACACTGCATAGCTGTGATATATGACAAGAGCTGAGCACGTCCGTCTCACAACCCTGGACTGAATATGAGCATATTCGGTATTTTCGGCCTACAAAAATACATCCCTGCCGCACTTTATCAGGGATCGACACGGTGTGCTTTGAACCAAAGTTCAAATTAGTTCGTTTCGGCTTGATTCGAACTTACAACCTCCCGCATGTCACAATCTCTTAGGATCCGAAAGCAAAAGAAAGTGATAAACACCAGACTGAGGGCTTTTCTCAGCTTATCATAAAGACCATCATCCATCTACACAGACACTGAAAAGAGACACTTCACATTTTCATGAGAAAGATTAAGTTTATTTAGTACAAAAGTATTTTAGCATTCACTGGCGTGCTTGAGAGACACACATGAATGCTCCAATAACACCTGAAGGATACTATAAAATATATCAATGCACTGATTTGATGGACATATTTATAATTGCTGTCTGTTTTATCAAAGCAGTAAAACAGAATAAACCAAGAATAACTATAAAGATGAAAGAGAAAGAATTCCAATGTTGTTGTACATTTTAACAAGACATCCATCCATCAAAGCCCAACACCATGCAGTGTGTGTGTGTTGATAAGTTTTGAGTTAGGCGCGCACACACACACTCACACGCACTGCAGCCACTTTACACCAGGTCTCACTTCCAATAAACCATTTCAGAGCAAAAACACACAATTTTTAACACCACAGGTAGGCTTTTGGGAAATTGATCCACACACACATATAATTGAAACCGTAATGGGTGCCAGTCAAAGGAAAACCGTATCAAAGATATCAAATTGATCTTAAATAAGAACAGTATTAATTACACAGTACTTATCAGTATCTATCAGTGATTCATAATTAAATAATTTACCCAAAAAAATAGATTCTGGCATCATTCACTCACCTTCATGTTGTTCCAAACCCATATGACTGTTCATAACATCTTTCGTTTGTCTCCAGAAGACTGTACTGCAAAAAAGTCTTTCTTCCTCAGTTTATTTTATAGTCGTTTTCCAGTACTAATATCTAACAATTCTTAAATTAAGATGCAATAACTTGAGAAGCCAAATGACATGTTTAATTTTCTGAAAAAAATTATCAAAATTAAGCGATTTTATGCTTTAAAAAAAGGCAATGGTACTAAAAATGATCTTGTTTTTCATTTAAATTCAGTTTATTTTTCTGACCCCCATTGGCAGATACTTTTTCTTATTTTAAAGTCTTGTTTTATGAAAAACAATGCTTTTCAAGTAAATGTACCTTGACTTAAGAATGTTTAGATATTTGTTCTGGAAAGCGAGAAAAAATACTGAGGAAGAAATCAGTTTTTGCAAGTAATATGGACTACTTTTATGGGAACCGACAGTGAGTAAACGATGGCCATTTTATTTCTGGGTGAACTATCACTTTCCCTTGTTAGAAAGAGGCTGAACACTACAGCGCAGAAACATTATTCAGTCTCTGACTCCTGTGCAGCTACTCTAATAGAGTGAACTCTATGGGAGGAGCTACTCAAGACCCCGCCCTCTTTCAGCTTGACTCCGCCCCTTACAGCTTGGCTTTGCCTGGCTGCAGCTGCAGGTTTTGAAGTTTCATGGCCATGCCCATGTTTCCAGTGATCTTCAGTTTGCCTTGAAAGAACGCCTGCATGAACAAGAAGACGAGAAAGATCTTAATCCTGGGACACAGCAATTCATTTGTGGGTTTTTTTGTAAAGTATTTTTCTGTGACTTTACATGCAACATCTCGCCCATTTAAAAAAAATGCCTGAAAAACAGTGATGTTGAAATTATTATTTGTACCTGCTTGATATTCAAATTGCTTCTTGATATTCAAATTGCTTCTTGATATTCAAATTGCTTCTTGATATTCAACATTGCTTCTTGATATTAAAATATTAATTTTAAATTCATTTATCATTCATTCATCCATCAATCATTTATTCATTCATCATTGATTGTTTGATTCATTCATTCATGCATTGATTCATTCATTTGTTCATTCATTCATTCATTCATTCATTCATGTATTGATTGATTCATTGATTGATGAATGAATCAATCATAATGAGTGAATGAATGATTCATTCATTCATGATTGACTGATTCATTCATTCATCAATCAATCATTCATCATCATTCATCCATCCATCCATCCATCCATTCATTCATTCATTCATTCATTTATCATCCATTCATTCATTCATAAAGTTGTTCTACATTTCTTATGCAGGGGCATAAGACATGTTAATGAAACAGTATAATAAATGAAAAAAAAAAAAAGGTTTTCTGTTGTCCCAGAAGAGAAACAATTCACTAAACACTCAAGGTACAATGAAGCTTAACCTGATTAACCTTCAACTTTGTGAAGAAGTTTTCAAGGTCAAGTGAATTATCTCATCTGCTCTCTAGTCACAGAAAGACATTTCGTGATATGATTGTTACTGCATCACAGCAGTGATGACGAACTACAATGAAACAGAAATGCTCCTCGCAGAAGGAATGAACCCTGAAGTAGGTTCAGCGAGAGAATCATTAAAGAGCTTTGACTGTAAGAGCTGCACAACCGTGCGCCTCAATAACTGCTAACAGGAAGAACTCAGGTAGAACTAAAGAGTCACGAGTGAACGCAGTTAATGACTTCTCGCTTCAGTCTGTTCCCAAACATCCGTTACCAGCTGTGTGCAATTACACAATATAAAAATGAATTAAGACCAGATAAATATAGCCAGAATTCACGGTGATGGATATTACTAAAAAGTGCAGCATGAGGAAACACAACCTTACTACTTAACCCTTTGATGACTCAAACTCTCACTTTCCCCACTCAGCTGTATTTGAAGACATAATGGAGAGAAATGGGCTCAAAAAATAACTATAATCAAAATTGTTCTTTAACATGTTTTTGATGGTTTGAGTGGATTGGAAATGGTTTGTGGTCAACCAATCAGAATGAACCTTGAATTAATTATGAGAATGAGTACTGAACATTCAGAGAGAGTTAGGAAGTTTCTTTGTGTTGAATTGGCTTTTTGGTGGCATAAAAATCACAATTTAACACTAGATCTGCATGTCCTTAAAGAAAAAAATTAATAAATAATAGGCCTAAATAATAATGAATGTAAAGGTGGTTAAATTATGGAAGCTTGTTTCCTCCACTGAATAAAAAATAAAAAAGGTATAATTGCGACTTTTTATCTCACAATTCTGAGCAATTGTGAGTTAGAAAGTAAAAATTGTATTTATATAAACTCACAATTCTCATAAAAAGTTTCTTCAGAATTGGACTTTATAACTCGCCACTGTTTATAACTTGCAATTCTGAGAAAAGACAGAATTGTGAGTTTATATCACAATTGGGAGAAAAAAAGTCAGCATTACGAGAAAAAGTCAGAATTGCGAGTTTATATTTCGCAATTGCAAGAAAAAAGTCAAAATTGCGAGTTTATAAAGTTTATAATGCACAACTGTTAGTTTACAACTCGCATTTCTGACTTCATTTCTCGCAATTGTGTTTGAGAATTAAGAAAAAAGTCAGAATTGCAAATTTAATCACAATTCTAAGAAAAAAAGAATTGCAAGAAAGATGTCAAAATTGCGAGAAAAAAGTAAAAATTGTGAATTTATCTCTCGCAATTGTAAGTTTATCTGGAAATTCTGACTTTATTTTTTCGCAATTTTGAGTTTATATCAAGCAATTCTAAGAAAAAAAAATTAAGAATTGTGAGTTTATATCGCAATTGTTAGTTTACAACTCGCAATTCTGAGAAAAGACAGAATTGTGAGTTTATATCACAACTGGGAGAAAAAAAGTCAGCATTACGAGAAAAAAAGTCAGAATTGCGAGTTTATATTTCGCAATTGCAAGAAAAAAGTCAAAATTGTGATTTTATAAAGTTTATAATGCACAACTGTTAGTTTACAACTCGCATTTCTGACTTAATTTCTCGCAATTGTGTTTGAGAATTAAGAAAAAAGTCAGAATTGCAAATTTAATCACAATTCTAAGAAAAAAAGAATTGCGAGAAAAAAGTCAAAATTGTGAATTTATTTCTCGCAATTGTAAGTTTATTTCGAAATTCTGACTTTATTTCTCGCAATTTTGAGTTTATATCAAGCAATTCTGAGAAAAAAGTCAGAATTGTGAGTTTATATCGCAATTGCTAATTTATAACTCGCAACTCTGAGAAAAGACAGAATTGTGAGTTTATCTTGCAACTGTGAGAAAAAAGTCAGAATTGCGAATTTATATTTCACAATTGCAAGAAAAAAGTCAAAATTGTGAATTTATCTCTCGCAATTGTAAGTTTATCTGGAAATTCTGACTTTATTTCTCGCAATTTTGAGTTTATATCAAGCAATTCTAAGAAAAAAAATTAAGAATTGTGAGTTTATATCGCAATTGTTAGTTTACAATTCGCAATTCTGAGAAAAGACAGAATTGTGAGTTTATCTTGCAACTGCGAGAAAAAAGTCAGAATTGCAAATTTATATTTCGCAATTGTATGTTTATATCTTGCAATTCTGACTATATTTCTCACGACTGTAATTTTGTATCTCGCAAAGAAGTCAGAATTGTGAGATAAAAAGTCACAATTACCTTTTTCATTTTTTATTTAGTGGCGGAAACAAGCTTTCATATTAAATAGATGCAAGAAAGAAAACCCATGTCAAAACTCCATGTATTTGTTAGCAATATGCAAACAAATGCAAGAAAGAAGACCAGTTACTATTCAGCCATCACAATTCATCATACAAACATTATAATTATGTCATCACTGTCTGAACATTCGATCACTGGAACTCTTTGGGAAACTTTCACATTTAAACGAAAAGCTGAAAAAAGGCTTAAATTTGAGAATAACGGCACTTTTTATAGTTTAGTTTTGACCTATATTGACCTATATTTCCCAAATATTAAAAGATAAATATCTTACAATAACATATGTAACAGGTCGAATGGTTGAAAATCACGAATGCAGTTAACACTACATTATTTAAAAATCACTAACATAAAAAAAAATGAATAAAAAAAAGTTCCAAACATTTAAAGCACATTTAAAATGTGTCTCCTGCAAACAAACAAAAAAAGACATTTGTGAACTTGGATACTGAGCCAGTTGAGCATCGCCAGGTTAAATGGTCTCACTTGAGCTAGTTGATTTGTTATTGGTCAAAAATGTCTTACGCTCCATCTGTGGCTTTTCCATGAAGGGTGAGGAGCTTAGATTAGAGGAAGCGTGGAAACTCAGAGGCATGGAAAATTGCTTTGATCCAGACGGGAGGCTGCACAATCTCTCCTTTCTCAACATGGGCCATTAGCATTAGAAAAGGAAAGCGAGTGGGGAAAGTGTGTTTTTGAGTGTCTGTGGAGAAATTGTTCATGGAAAACAGTAGGTGGGTTTAAGACAATGTACAGAAGGAAGCTACACAATGCTCAAACTTGAGGTCCCTGAAAAGACAGACCTTGAAAAACCAAAATAAGAGCGCATTTGTAGCTAAAAACAATACTGCTTTGAATTCACCACCATATGCAGGTGCAGCGCTCTTACTGCAAACCTACGCAAGATAGTGTCAAAGAAAGAAAACCACCGGGGTTATGTGGGATGAGTCTCTGTGGTTAATCCAAATGAGGAAATTGAGACAGAGATCAGCCAAAATTATAATTATAACCATACAAACCACTTGGAAATGTTAAGAGATCTGCTTCCCCACTCTTTTCAAGACATCATTTTCAAGGATTTTATTTTATGCAACATATGCTTAAGTCTGGATAAAATGACATTCTCAACCTATTTAACTTGTATAATTTGGTGTACACTACTGTTCAATAATTCGGAGTCAGTTAGATTTTGTAGATTTTTTTTTTTCTAGCTTGTAACTGACAAATTGGATAGACGATTCGTTTTATTTGAGGTTACAGACAGAGGGTTGTTTTGGTGATTTGGCTTCATCACTACTTACGGTCTGTGGATTCATCTTTCCAGTCATGAGGTCTAGCAGGTCTGAGTCAGCCATGGCAATAGTGCAGTCTGCTTTCTTTTCTGAGAAACACAAAAGAAGAAGAACATTGAAGAGCACAATGAGAAAAGACAGAATCGAAGAACAAACTGGTGTGAAGACATTTCGAACAAAATCATGCCAAAACTAAGTTTGAGTTTGAAACAGTGTTCAATTTTGACAGCAATTTTTGATTTAGTTTCAGTCATTGTCTTTTGACTAAAATGCCATTTAGTTTTAGACATACTTAAGTCATCTGAATCGTTTTAGTCAACTAAAATCGAATGGGTTTAGTTAAATTGTAATGCATCAATTAAGCAGTTCTCTAAAGTTTCCAAACTCATTATATACACCTGGAGAAAACATCTATTAACCTGTTAATATGAATGATATTTGAACATGCAATACAGACACAGCTATAACTGCTGTGACATAAAACATGTCTTTATTTATCTTAAAATTAAATAAAACCACTTCTCATAAAGAAACAACATGGTATTTTCAATTATTATTTATGCATTCTTTATAACAACTTGCATTCAACATTCTTCATTCTTTCAAGCAGACATATGTATTTGTATAAATTAAATATAGATTAATACTTATTAAAGCTATTAAAGTTATTCAGTCAAGTAGTTAAGTTAGTTAACTACTTAACTACTTGTTAAGTTAGTTAAATTCAGTTAAGTAGCAGTGAGTGATTTTCTTTTTCTTTTGTTGTTTGATTAACATTAATGACGGAAAGCAGCAGGTTTATTAGACTGGTGTCACTTTAAGACCGAATGCACAGATCCAATATACTGATACACACTGGATATTCTCCCAACTGTTTATTTTCACTTAAGACATAACCAACTGGGCTTAGATGAATTCTCACCAAAAATTGATATTTTGACATATTTTGTATTTGTCTGTTTAAGTGTGAAAAGTTGTGAAAGAGAGCTCAATTCAGTACTAGTGTGCTGAGAGGCAGCTTTCTGTGTGTACAGAAAACCGTACCGAATTTTCTTTTGTTGTGTCACGCTTTTTCAGATCTATCCATATTGTCTGCTCTTCTCTTTTTCCTAAATGTTTACATTTTTGAATGTTTTATGAGACATGTAGCAAGTGTATGCCAACGGCAGTATATTGCTAAAAAGGATGAACATTTTTACCCCAGTAAAGTACAAAAAAAGAGCTTCACCATGACTATATTGGTGTCTATAGGGGCAAAGCTTATGGAAGCATTTTTTCGCCACTAAATAAAAAAAATAAAAAAGGTCATTGCAACTTTTTCTCTCACAATTCGGACTTTTTTTCTTTCGCAATTTGCGAGTTTATAACATTCAATTCTGACTTTACAACTCGCGAATCCAACTTTATAACTCGCAATTCTGACTTTATATCTTGCAATTCCGACTTTGTCTCGCAATTCTGACTTTATATCTTGCAATTCTGACTTTATAACTTGCAATTCTGACTTTATATCTCGCAATTCCGACTTTGTCTCGCAATTCTGACTTATATCACGCAATTCTGACTTTATAACTTGCAATTCTGACTTTATAGCTCATAATTCTTTTTTTATAATGCGCAATTCCGACTTTATAACCCGCAATTCTGACTACAACTCGCAATTGTGAGTTTATAACTCAAATTTTGAGGAAAAACTCGCAATTACCCGTATTCCATAGCGGAAACAAACTTCCATAAAAATTAACAGGAGTGAGAGGTAAAAATAGTCGGGAAACAGCCTGACAATGCAGCTCAGCACCTGTGAACACTTGTGCTCCTATCTATCTATCTATCTATCTATCTATCTAAACTTGCTTTGCAAGAAAAACTGGGTTTGTCTAACATTATCTAACCATCCCTTTTTATAGAACATGAGGCTAATCATAATGGATGTTTTTTAATAAACGCTGTCAAAAAAAAACTGTTTTTGGGAAGTGTGTGTTCTGATAACGGTTTGCGGTTTTCAGAAAGACATGAAAATGTCAAACTTCTAAAGGGTAAAAAAAAATTTAAACCTCCCCTTCAACCTTAGAGCTATTTTCACGTAAACTAACTACACCTGGTCCGATGCATTCAGCCCGAGACATTGATGATGAACTAGGAAATGTCAGCTGTTCGCAGCATCTGCATCCTTGAGTTTATAACACACTCACCGGCGTCATTGTGAACGGAGCCTTTTCCGTTTTTAACGTCAACGATCCAGGTGGCTTCTTTTCCATCCGGCCCGTCCTTCACCTTGAAGGCAAACACACCTCCGATCTTCTTCACAAACTGCTCTCCATCCTGCACACACACACACACAGGTCAGAAAGGGCATAAGTTGCACACCCACCATAAACTGTGTGAACCGCAGCTAAACTGAAATGGAGAGATAACGTTTTGTCCCCTCAAATAGATATGAATGTGTACATTTTATTTTGAGCCATTTATTTATATACATTATATGGTAACACTTTACAGTAATGTTTCATTAGTTAAGTACATTAGTTAACATAACCCAAGTATGAACAATACTTCTACAGCATTTATTAATCTTAATGTTAATCTCAACATTTACTACTATTTGTAAATGTATTTATCTGTTAACATTAGTTAATGCACTGTGAACTAATATGAACATGCTACATGAATGTTTTAACTAACATTAACAAAGAATAATATATGCTGTAAAATACATATTGCTCATTGTTTGTTTATGTTAGTTAATGCATTAACTAGCGCTGTCAAGCAACAAAAAATATTAATCTAATTAATTAAACAATCGCACATCAGATTTGGCTGAAAAATTACCTGCAAAAGATCATTTAAAATCATTATTGTGTTAAATGAGAAAAGCATCAAATAGACAAAAAGTAGCTTTAGAATTTTTTTTATTTGATTCAACAAAGAATTTATTACACAAACTTTTAGGCTTCAACGGCCATGAGGGTGAGTAAATGATGACAGAATTAAAATTTTTGGAAAAAAAATTTTTTTTTTTTTTTTTTTTGAATGAAATGATACTCTAAATAAGAAACTAAAACTGCCAGTAGGTGGCGGTAAATGTCTTAATGAGTAAGTCATTGAGTCATTCGTTCATTCAATCCATTCAAACGGTTCATTCATTTGGGAATGAAATAAATGGCTCTCTTTATGAATGGACCATTGAATCATTGATTCACTCGATTGATTCGCTCAAAACGCGGATTCATTCAGAAACTAAACACCGCTGTGTGTTATGCGTTTCTGAGTTTCAGCAAAAGAGTAACTTCTGACCTGACGCATGACTAACTGACGAATGCGGAAGCTCAGAGGATAGAGCAAAACAAAACACTGGTCATGAATTAGAAGTCTAAAACGGAGGATTTCGATATAAGAGAAGAGGAGCTTGAGTTTGTTGCCCAGCCCTATTTGTTTGAACTGCGAGATGCGTCTAAGCTTATATGATACTCCTACATCCTACGTCATACATCGGGCCAGGAGTTACTCTTTTGCGGTAACTCAACTTGCGTAGGCCTTCTGCCGGAAGCTAGTTATTTTAAGTTTTAAATATGGATATTTTTCTTATAAAAACCCCATCGCTTCTCTTTAGAAGGCCTTTTATTAACTCCCTGGAGTCGTATGGATTACTTTTATGATGGATGGATGCACTTTTTTTACTTCAAAATCAGGAGCGCCATTTTACGACCATTATAAAGCTTGGAAGAGCCAGAATATTTTTTAATTTAACTCTGATTGTGTTCGTCTAAAAGAAGATAGTCATACACACCTAGGATGGCTTGAGGGTGAGTAAATCATGGAATAATTTTAACAAAAATGACAAAAATCATAATTGTCGATTATTCTCTTGAAATTGTAATTACGATCATCACAATTTACATTGAATGATGTATTGAATAGCTTTATACCATTGTTTGAAGCAACTGCATGCCATATTTTTGTATAAAAAAAATAAAAAAAATTGTTTTGTTTTTCTATAGCATTAAACCTCAAATGTCAACTATATATTGGTTTGGTTTCTTCTTCAAATAAAAAAAAAAAAAAGTCAACATATGCACGGTATAATAATAGGGGCTTTTGCCACCAGTGTGGCAACTAATGTTCCCCTATGGCCTGAAGTGACGTAAACTGCGCTTGTTGTTGTTACTTTATTTTGACGGCGCAGCAGACTTTTATTTTGACGCCACTAAGAACAGTTCAGGCAGATCCTGAGCACACAGCGCTCGCATTCTCCCTCTTCAATAGTTTACGATCTGTTTAACAGTCCTGTCTAATACATTATTAGATAGAACTGTTATACAAAGAAAGTAGACAGTATATGAAAAAGTATTAGCTTTTGCCATGTGGTTGATGCCCAATGTCGCTAGCTTAGCAGAAATACATAATCATGTTTCGCTTCGTCTGGATTTGCCCTGGATTTTCTCCTGAGCATACAGTTCAGAGGTCCATCTATCACTGTTTTCCATGTTTGTAGAGTTAGTTCCTGGAGTAAATATATAGGCTGTGTGTACATGGCTTTTTAAAAATGGCAGGTGCTGGTGTTTCGCGTGCGTTCGACATATCATCGTACACCTACACCACTGGTAGCTCCTTTTATGCTGGGTTAGACCTTTTACATTCTGAAGTAGTCGTGATTCGCCTCTCACAACGTGACATGCTCGTAACACACCTCTTAAACACGCAGAATAATATAAGTGGATATTTTTCCTTGTAATCGCGCCTTTGAGCGATTACGAAATCGTGGCATCCGTAATCGTAATTGTGCAGCCCTAGATAAAACAGTACTAAACACTTGCATTGCATACAAACAACATTTCCATCGTATTTGTTACACTTGCTGGTTTTTTTGCACAAACCAGAACGGTCATAAACAGCTGAAAATCAACAGCAAAATGTGGCGCTCGTAACATAAACCGCCTCGCTCAGCCTTCCTGCCTGGAGAAAGAAACATTAAATTTCCTCGTAAAATTACACATTGCATTGCAGAGTGTAATGGAGCAAAACTGATCTGAAAGCGCATCGGTTTTCCCCCAGAGTACTTCTGTTGTGTAACAGGCTGTTATTTGAGTAATTTTTTTTTTTGGCAAAAGCTGAAATGTGGCTGATAGTGAGATTATCAGTGTCTCGCCTCTCAAGAGGGTGAGAGTATCACTGATGAACAATAACATACGCACCATTTATCCGCATCTGACAGAACCCAGACCGAATCTGAATACAGCCGAGGCACTGACGAATAAACGAGGGCTTTAAATGGTTAGTTCACACAAAAATTAAAATTGCCATCGCTTACTCACCCTCATGTGGTTCCAAACCCATCCGAAAGGATACAACACTACACAATATATTTTGCAAAGACATTATGGTCATTTTTACTATCAAGCTCCAAAAAGACAGCATAAAAGCAGTCGATACAACTTATTAGGGGTGACCCTGAATAGTCGAGGATTTGATGCTTCGATAGGAGGAGCCTGATTCGACTACCAGTCGAATCTTCGCAGAGGTGTTATGAAACGAGATATGGGCTCAATATCTGATTTTACATAGACCTACAGGTTCTCTCCCAATAGGTTAATATACAGCCTATTATGATAATGCTGTAAATAAAAATGTGAAAAGAAAGAAGCTTTTAATAAATATTTTTAATGTGCGTGAATAAATCCAACCACCCCTGTGACAGATTTAAGTTTCACTTTTCATGATCCGTGACCGACAGAGGAGCATCTTGGCGGCAGGGATTGCATCTTTAACAATGTCTGGGATAAGAAAATTGTAGAATTGGATGCACTTTGAAATGCTAAAAGATGATCCAAAAAACGTAAGATGCAAGTTGTGCCAACAGCTCATGTCCTACCGCTCAACAACGACAAACACTGCGGCACGCTTCTGCCGGGCCAATGTTAACGAGCTGACTAATGTTAGCTGACTAGCGCGCTATTTGAAAAGACTCAAATTTCAAAACATTTCAGCCGGTTTTAATTTGATTTTTGGATGCTGTGAATATTCAGCTAAAAAGGCTGCCACTCCAGTTTAGCGTTTATTGTCTCTGCAGTTAAAAAGACAAAGTTGACAATTCTGGCTATACTTTCGTCATTTTAATAATTTCTTTAATTTTAATTTATTTAATGATCACTCTGGGTTATCTAATTTAACTATTTGTGGCTTGTGTTTTGATGTTCCCCTGCATTTTGACTTGATTATGACTATTTCATTTTTTTTTAAATATTTTTATTTATTAGAACGGTATATTCTATTCTATTCAATATATTGTTTTTTGGTGCATCAATGTTGCGCTGTAGAGTTAAAGCTTGCTCGCACAGGCAATTTAGCCGATTGTATTTGATTTGCCGACATGTGAAATGTATATCTATCTGCGGTGTGGCCTTATTTTTAAGGTTTATTGATCCAAAATGTTTTTATTCATTTTCTTCTATATCTTTGTGTGGTGTTCTGTACATCGTGGCTGTGAATGTTTATCCACATTCCCTTTCATTTCAGTTTAAAAAAGATAAAATCATTGTCAGTTTCGTCTATCACTTGACAGGCAGTTTGGTGGCTTTATTAGAAAGTTGTTTCTCTGTGCTGTGTTTGAAAGAAAATAAAAGTTGTCTTAAGGCATGGGTAGGCCTTACTTCATTTTCCGCGTCCCGCTCTATCTCGTGCACAGTTGAGCACGCGAGCCCTTCAAAGTAGCCGATACTCCTTTGGCCTTGAGCGCGGAAAGAATTTGTGCGCACTATCTAGTGGACTGCTGTTTTTCAAGCACATGATAGTTAAAAAATCAATTATTTAATTCTGGAAACAAAATGAAATGTTGTTTTTAACATATAACTAAATATTTTTCTCACATAGAATAAATGTATTTAATGTAAGATAATAGATGCTTCTTTTTTTTTTTTCAGGAAAAAGTTTGAAAACCCCTGACCCCTAAACTAAATTCAAGTTTGGAGTCTGTAAATCTCTTCTGCTCACCAAGGCTGCATTTATTTGATTAAAAAAAAATATATAAAATCAAAAATATTGTGAAATATTATAATTTAAAATAATTTTTTAAAATGTAATTTATTCCTGTGATCAAACCTGAATTGTTCAATGTCACATGATAATATGAAACGAAAATAATTTTAAAAAGGAGTGTATGTATGTGTGTGTATATACATATATATAACCTTCAATGTATGGAAAAATATGTGGAAAATAACTAGACCCAGATGATGAGGCTGAGCAGGTAAAGGCACTGTCATGCCTCGATTTGAGGTATTAAGCAGGTCATGAAACAGCAGTTTGAGGAGGGGATGGATACATATATTGCAGATTCATCAAAGTATGTGATACACATGAAATGACATGAGAAGGATCATCTAGATCGGACCGAGGGATTTGGGTTTAATGAAATGATGATCCTTTCAGCACCCAATAACTTTGTAGTCTGAATAAAAAGCTTTCACACAAGCCAGCGGGGAAAAACAGGCCTGACAGCGGATCACCGCTGACATGATTAAAGCTGGGTAATAACCCGAATTCAGATCCATCTTGATGTATCCTCGGGCAGAAATGCTGAGGCGTTAAGAGGCTTTACCACTACAGTCAACGAATTCAGATAAATTAACCCAAGCAGCCTTCCCGTACCTCATGCAGCTTTTTATTGATCTCCTGGAAGACAGCGTGAGCTTTGAAGCCTTCTAGACCTGAGGATGCGCTGGTCAACAGCGCCTGGATCCGTGGAGAGCTGGGAATGAAAGATATACACACATGAAAGACACACTCAGAAAATATGTTTCAAGAAATAATTCACCCAAAGAGTTCTTCTGTGTGATCCACACACTCTCAGAAAAAAAAGGTACAAAAGCTGTCACTGGGGCGCCCAGTGTACCTAAAGAGTGCATATTAGTACCTAAATGGTACACATTGGAAAAGTTTTTGTACCTTTTTTTTCCTGAGAGCGCAGAAAAAGGAAAGTTGTACAGATATGGTACTAATATGAGGATGATTTGGGGGTGAACTATCCCTTTAAGAAGTAACATGGCTTTATAAGTACGCAGTTTTATGGAAGCTTGTTTCCATCACAGAATAAAATAAAATAAAGGATAATTGCAACTTTTTATCTCACAATTCTGACTATAACTCACAATTCTGACTTTATATCTCGCAATTCTGACTTTATTACTGGCAATTCTGAGTTTATTACTAGCAATTCTGACTTTATTACTGGCAATTCTGAGTTTATTACTAGCAATTGTCACTTTATATCTCACAATTCTGACTTTACAACTCGCAGTTCTGAGTTTATTACTCGCAATTCTGAGTTTACAACGCGCAATTCTGAGTTTATTACTGGCAATTCTGACTTTATTACTCGCAATTCTGAGTTTACAACGCACAATTCTGAGTTTATTACTGGCAATTCTGAGTATATATCTCGCAGTTCTGACATTATATCTTGCAAAAGTTTTTATCTCGCAATTATGACTGTATATCACTGATGTTGGATGTTGCAAAAGTTTATATCTCGCAATTCTGAGTTTATAACTCGCAATTATGACTGTATATCACTCAATTCTGAGTTTACATCTCGCAATTCTGACTTTATTACTGGCAATTCTGACTTTATATCTCGCAATTCTGACTTTACAACGCGCAATTCTGACTTTACAACTCGCAATTCTGACTTTGCATCTCGCAATTCTGAGTTTATTACTAGCAATTCTCACTTTATTACTGGCAATTCTGACTTTCTAACTGGCAATTCTGAATTTCTAACTCGTAATTCTGACTTTACTACTCGCAATTCTGAGTTTATATCTCGCAATTCTGACTTCATAACTGGCAATTCTGACTTTCTAACTGGCAATTCTGAATTTCTAACTCGTAATTCTGACTTTACTACTCGTAATTCTGACTTTATATCTCGCAATTCTGACATTATATCTTGCAAGAGTTTATATCTCGCAATTCTGACTTCATAACTGGCAATTCTAAGTTTATATCTCGCAATTCTAAGTTTATAACTCGCAATTATGACTGTATATCACTCAATTCTGAGTTTACATCTCGCAATTCTGACTTTTACTGGCAAGTCTGACTTTATTACTGGCAATTCTGAGTTTATATCTCGCAATTCAGACTTTATATCTCGCAATTCTAAGTTTATAACTCACAATTATGACTGTATATCACTCAATTCTGAGTTTACATCTCGCAATTCTGACTTTTACTGGCAAGTCTGACTTTATTACTGGCAATTCTGAGTTTATATCTCGCAATTCAGACTTTATATCTCGCAATTCTAAGTTTATAACTCGCAATTATGACTGTATATCACTCAATTCTGAGTTTACATCTCGCAATTCTGAGTTTATTACTGGCAATTCTGACTTTCTAACTGGCGATTTTGACTTTATAACTCGCAATTCTCACTTTATTACTGGCAATTCTGACTTTATATCTCACAATTCTGACTTTATTACTGGCAATTCAGACTGTTACTGGCAATTCAGACTGTTACTGGCAATTCAGACTGTTACTGGCAATTCTGACCTTATATCTCGCAATTCTGACTTTACAACTCGCAATTCTGAGTTTATTACTGGCGATTCTGACTTTCTAACTGGCGATTTTGACTTTATTACTGGCAATTCTGACTTTACAACTCGCAATTCTGACTTCACAACTCGCAATTCTGAGTTTATAACTGGCAATTCTGACTTTATTACTGGCAATTCTGAGTTTATAACTGGCAATTCTGAGTTTATAACTGGCAATTCTGACTTCATAACTGGCAATTCTTACTTCATATCTCGCAATTCTTACTTCATAACTGGCAATTCTGAGTTTATATCTTGCAATTGTGACTTTATTACTAGCAATTTTGACTTTATTACTGGCAATTCTGAGTTTATAACTGGCAATTCTGACTTCATAACTGGCAATTCTGACTTCATAACTGGCAATTCTGACTTCATAACTGGCAATTCTTACTTCATATCTCGCAATTCTTACTTCATATCTCGCTATTCTTACTTCATAACTGGCAATTCTGAGTTTATATCTCGCAATTGTGACTTTATTACTAGCAATTTTGACTTTATTACTGGCAATTCTGACTTTATTACTGGCAATTCTGAGGTTATATCTCGCAATTCTGAGTTTATTACTGGCATTTCTGACGTTATTACTGGCAATTCTGAGTTTATATCACGCAATTCTGACTTCATAACTGGCAATTCTTACTTTCTAACTGGCAATTCTGAATTTCTAACTCGTAATTCTGACTTTACTACTCGTAATTCTGACTTTATATCTCGCAATTCTGACATTATATCTTGCAAGAGTTTATATCTCGCAATTCTGAGTTTATATCTCGCAATTCTGACTTCATAACTGGCAATTCTAAGTTTATATCTCGCAATTCTAAGTTTATAACTCACAATTATGACTGTATATCACTCAATTCTGAGTTTACATCTCGCAATTCTGAGTTTATTACTGGCAATTCTGACTTTCTAACTGGCGATTTTGACTTTATAACTCGCAATTCTCACTTTATTACTGGCAATTCTGACTTTATATCTCACAATTCTGACTTTATTACTGGCAATTCAGACTGTTACTGGCAATTCTGACCTTATATCTCGCAATTCTGACTTTACAACTCGCAATTCTGAGTTTATTACTGGCGATTCTGACTTTCTAACTGGCGATTTTGACTTTATTACTGGCAATTCTGACTTTACAACTCGCAATTCTGACTTCACAACTCGCAATTCTGACTTTATTACTGGCAATTCTGAGTTTATAACTGGCAATTCTGAGTTTATAACTGGCAATTCTGACTTTATAACTGGCAATTCTGACTTTATAACTGGCAATTCTGACTTTATAACTGGCAATTCTGACTTTATTACTGGCAATTCTGAGTTTATAACTGGCAATTCTGAGTTTATAACTGGCAATTCTGACTTTATTACTGGCAATTCTGACTTTATTACTGGCAATTCTGACTTTATTACTGGCAATTCTGAGTTTATAACTGGCAATTCTGACTTTATTACTGGCAATTCTGAGTTTATAACTGGCAATTCTGAGTTTATAACTGGCAATTCTGACTTTATAACTGGCAATTCTGAGTTTATAACTGGCAATTCTGAGTTTATAACTGGCAATTCTGACTTCATAACTGGCAATTCTTACTTCATATCTCGCAATTCTTACTTCATAACTGGCAATTCTGAGTTTATATCTCGCAATTGTGACTTTATTACTAGCAATTTTGACTTTATTACTGGCAATTCTGAGTTCATAACTGGCAATTCTGACTTCATAACTGGCAATTCTTACTTCATATCTCGCAATTCTTACTTCATATCTCGCAATTCTTACTTCATAACTGGCAATTCTGAGTTTATATCTCGCAATTGTGACTTTATTACTAGCAATTTTGACTTTATTACTGGCAATTCTGACTTTATTACTGGCAATTCTGACTTTATTACTGGCAATTCTGACTTTATTACTGGCAATTCTGAGGTTATATCTCGCAATTCTGAGTTTATTACTGGCATTTCTGACTTTATTACTGGCAATTCTGAGTTTATATCACGCAATTCTGAGAAAAAAAGTCAGAATTGCAAGATGTAAACTCACAGTTGTGAGAAAAAAGTCACAATTACCTTTTTCTTTTTCTTTCAGTGGAAACAAGCTTCCATACAGTTTTGAATCCAGTCAGCATCATATTCTGATCTCTCCACAATACTTTCCTATCTCTCTCTCTCTCTCTCTCTCTCTCTCTCTCCCTCCATCCTGTCATAAACACATTAAACCCCCATATATTCAATCTAAAACAAGCAATGGGGCTGTTTTAAGTTCAGTACAAATACTTAAGCACAGGAAGACATCCAGACACACAGATCTCTGGACGAACTAATCACACAACACACATGTGGAGTTACTCAGAGACTTTCCTCACATCAACATGCTGGAGACAGCAAGATAAAAACAACAAGCTCTTCAACAAGCTACACAAATGTTCTTTTGGATATGAAGAACAATTTTACGACCTTGGATGTTTTCTCATGGGTGAAACAAAGAAAAATATACATTTTTAAATGAAAATATAATACCATTGCACTGTTACAGTGCATTTTAGGTGCTGAATTTGAGCAAACTAATTTGAGCAAAACCAAAAATCCCTTTCAATCATTGGATCAATGCATCAAAACCATCTGAATAATTCATATTAGCAAATCAAAAACTGAAATCCTGTAATAAATTGCTCACACACATGTAAATGACCTACATAAGCTGCTGTCACACTCTCTCAGCTCTGCAGAATCAACAACCACACGGTGTGATTATTAGCACATAATGATTGTAAACACAGGTCTGATCATCAATCATCATCATCATCATCCTCACCTTGACACCTGAGGGACACGCATTTTTCTTGAATATGAACTGCAGACAGTTGATCAGAAGGCCGCTGGCACTCGAACAATCGGCGATACATTCGTTATCCTAACGCTACTTCCGTGTTCTGTGGCCATGAGCCAGGCCTGAATAATCAAACACTGATTGAGAAGCAAAATAAGTTTGACGTTTTTATCCGCATGTAAGGGGACCCGCGGTGTATGTAGATAGAAATGGCTAATTCTGAGGTAATAAAAACATAACGGTTCATTATGTAAGGTCTTTATACATCACTAAAAACATAGTTATGCATATTATATTGCATTTCTGTCAATAGATCCTCCTAAATATCACAAACTGGACATTTCTGGCCTCTGGATAACTGAGTGTACTAGTAGCATATGCAGTGTATTTATCTCAGAAGATAGAAAGATATCGATTGGCTAATTTTGGGATGGCATGCTAGCTTAGCAGCATACTTTTTATACTATTTATTTATTATTATTTTATCTATTATTTCTTTGCGTAGTTCACAAAGAAAGATCAATTAGCACTGCAAGAAAAAGAAAAAACACGATCATAATACTTTATAATGGTGTTATTCTTGTTGAGCACAAAATGTGTTCTTATGAATTAAGAGACAGAAACGAAGAACATGTTCAATAGCATGATTGGCCTACCGCCTGAAGAAAAGAAAATAAGTATTTCTATGATATTTGCTATTGATAATGATAAATTACCTCAAAATTACAAAAAGAGTGTGGCCTATATCTTTCTAGGTTATATTCTTTTAAAGCTAGCTGGCGGGAGAGCTCGATCAAACAGAATAAATCATTTTGTTTTGTTTTGATATATTGCACACATTTTCGTCATGCATTTCATATGAAGTTTAAATAAATTTCGTATGTATTGACTTGGGTGATGTTAAAGCGACTACCTGAGTTTCAAAGAAGAGACGACAAGTTTTATAACACACTCTCAACACTCCCTCAGAGCCTGCGAGAAAACCGAAGATGGCCTTTGCTGCCTTCTGCCGGTCAGATATGGTTATTCCCATTCTTAATGCACATGTTTAAATCTGCTATCTCACTTTTAAACAACTGATTTTCCACGTGACTAATCACTCGGAATGCCTTTCTCGTGGTTTGTCTATATTAATTTTATAAAATTAAATGATGGACTATAAAACGTCATTTCCTCTGTAACTTCACATGACAGGGAAAGACATCGATTTTAGAACATGACGGTCGAATTTTTCTGAATCTTTATTTGGGTGAATCAAGAAGAAATTCTAATTTATATTTAAATTCTAATATAAAAAAAACATTTTGTAAACAAACCGGAACTGTTTATCACGGCTTCACAGCACATGGCAATAATATCGATGTTACACTTATTCCTCCTGCATTTACAGTAGGAATTGAATAAGAAGATAGAATAGCAGTTGTAAATTTAAATATTTAAAACGGTCACAGCGACCCGAACGTGTCACTGTCACGTGATGTTTGAATGAAGCATTTATAAATCATACGCATATATTTAATGTTAACGATTACACTCCTCAAGTGTTTGTTCCAACAGAACAAAAAATTTAATTATATTTAAATAAATACGTTTCAATGGAGGATTGGGAATTTGAGCCATAACGCGCCCCCTGCAGGCGGAACTCCTCTGTGCCTCATATGAACCGTTATTTGCGCCAACGGTATTTACGCACACGTCCGTTTTCGGTGTTGTTTGGCGTTTAAATCGATAGTGAAAATGTCTAATTCAGTGATTTCAGTCATTTCCAGGTTTTTGGAGGAATATGCGTCCAGCACGCCGAATAAACTGAAAGTGATAGACGCGTATCTTCTTTATATCATGACGACAGGGGCGCTGCAGTTTCTCTATTGTTTATTAGTCGGGACGTTTCCGTTCAACAGCTTTCTATCTGGTTTCATATCTTGCGTTGGGTCGTTTATTCTCGCAGGTAGGACTAATTGATGTATTGTTTTGTTATTGTTGGGCATAATAACTATCCAGTTTTGCCATTACAATATGGTTTGTTAATTTTTGGGTTAGCCTAAATCGAAATAAGTTCTTTACTAATTATTTAAATGGCATTTTAATGATTTTCAATGACATCTCTGCTGCAGGTAATTTATTCATTCTTGTTATTTAGTTGTTTAATGTTGGCATTACAGGATGGTGTGTGTGTGTGTGGTGTTATTATTTAGAAATTATTCATTTATAAATTACTTACTGCATTACATTTAGCACATATATAAAGTACTTATTTATCCCTTTGTTTGAATGATTTTCAATAACATGTCTCCGTCTCTTCTCCAGTGTGTCTGAGAATCCAGATTAATCCTCAGAATAAAGGCGAGTTCTTGTCTATCTCTCCAGAGAGAGCCTTTGCTGACTTCCTGTTCGCCCACACTGTGCTTCATTTGGTTGTTATTAATTTCATTGGTTAAGTGTCCACGTGTGCTGATAAAAAGGTAAAGAAGGGTGCACTATTTGTGCCATTTGCAATTTAAGTGTTAAATATTACATTTTGTTATGGCAATAAAAACCTCCTGTACATAATACAGTAATGTTTGCCAGAATCTGTAGTTTTGCACTGTATTAAACCATTTAAAGTGATTATATTTGGTTTTGCCTCATTTGAAATGTTTTCTTATACATGTTTATTAATGAATTTCTTTCTCTTCATGCAGATTGATTGAGGAATGACCAAACCTGGAATGCGAATGCATCTTACAGGAAGCAGAGAAGAAAATTAATGTATTTTCTCCCATCCGCTGACATGCAGCACCTGCAAACCTTATCAAATTTTCCAACACTGCATGTGACAAAACCTGAAACTGGCCAATGCTACTCGAGAACTAAATAATATTTTGGGCCCTGTTGCCTCCCAGTAATCAGATTGAAGAGTATTCAGTCTGTGTAATATATTTTCTTTTCATTCAAACAAACATGTTTCATTATCAGTGTTGTATAGATATATATATATATATATATATTTGTTTTATTAAAAAATAAATTTTAATAAACCATGTTGACTTATGTTGTCTGTGGCCAGAACATAATGTGACCCTGGACCACAAAACCAGTCAAAAGTCGTTGTATGGGTCAAATTTATGATTTTTTTTTTCTTTTATGCCAAAAATCATTAGGATATTAAGTTAAGATCATGTTCCATGAAGATAATTTGTCAATTTCCTACCGTAAATATATCAAAAATGTATTTTTGTGAGTGGATATGCATTGCTAAGGACTTCATTTGTCCAACTTTTAAAGGCGATTTTCTCAATATTTTGATTTTTTTTTACACCCTCAGATTCCAGATTTTCAGATAGTCTCGGCCAAATATTGTCCTTTCAAAAAATGGACCCTTATTACTGGTTTTGTGGTCCAGGGTCACATATATGCAAAAAATATACAAAGAACAGCTAACTGTTATATGGATACAACTAACTTAGCTATCGGATACATAAAGCATTCAATAATGCGTCAAATAATCCATATTTAAAGGAACAAAATAGTGAAAAAGCATTCATGTAGCTCATCCCACACAAAGGTCATGAGCTCGATTGATAAAAATGTATACATTAAATGCAAGTTGCTTTGCTAAATGCGTAAATGGAAAAAGGTGAATAGAAAAAGTCAATTAAATAAAAGCTGAATTCAGCTGATGCAAATTAGTATGAAGCTTTTTTATCTTCATTTATTTAGGCTACTTTTAGCCTACTGTTTACTATGAGACCAACTTACTATGAACTTTCCACAAGGGGGCGCATGGAGGTCTATAAGGCCAAATCCAGAAAAATAACTGTGCTTCTTCGGCGCTGGACAATGAATTAAAAGCGAATAATGACAATTGAGAAGGTTTAATAGCTATTAAATTAAATACGAAGTAGCTATTTGAAATAAAGGAATTATTATTTAAACTAACCCCGCCCATTTTATCACTCCCGTTTCAAGAAAACTGCCTTCTATCGACTTCAATTTCTATTGTTTTCCACGCCCGTGACGTCATCAGAGAGCATGCGCAGTAGAGTCTGTCTGCCCAGTGCTTCCTAAACACGAACGGATTCAAACTCTTGCGGGTAACGTTTCTGTTTATACACTATTATTTCTGGGTATTATTTGAATTGAGTTAGAGTTAGGGTTAGGATTTAGTTTTCTCTACCTACGCACGTACTTATCGCTGTTTTTTCGTATTTAATTAGGTACATTTTGGCGAAGCGTAAACATTCAGCGATGAACCTCAAAACACATACAATCTGTTAGTATAATCTAACATATTATATGTGTTTATTATATGTATTATAATCCTGTTAACATTTAATAATGAATGCAATTACTAATTACACTAACAAAAAAAAACCAAAAAACAAAAAAAAAAAACATGGTATTATCATTTACCATGGTGTTTTTAAGGCTCATTTGTATATTAAGGTATACAAATATAGTAATCGTTCAGTAACATGCTACATATCAAAGTACTATGGTTAAACCATCATTTTACCTTACCTTTCCCCACCCATAAGATGCTGATTGACAGCTGTCAGATGCTGATGACCTCATGGCATCGTCCTCTGAGGTGAACGTACACATGGAGGAGGTGGTGGTGGTTACAACCCCTGACACCACGGGTCAGACTTCATCCAGCGATGAGGAGAAAAATATACTGGTGGCTACAGACCTGGAACAGTCTGGGTAAGCATTATTTCTGACTCCCATCATGCACCTCTCACAGACTCACAGCAGCCTTTGTCATTTCCTGAACAGGGAAAACATTATGGAGCAATCCGTGGAGTCTGAGGCCGAGGCTGAGTCGAGCACCACTATCTCTCTGCCCAAGGACACTGTGTTGGGTAGGAAATTAACTGTATTTTGGAGAATAAAGACATTCTAATAAAGCAATCCACTCAAGGTGGTTCATTACAGTGATTTTACCACAGTAACAGTTGATAATAGTACATGTTTCTTAACAAGTAGTATCATTTTTTGTTATATTTTTTATTAGATTTTTATATATTCTGTTTTCATTTTCATTTTAGTTGAAGTTAGTAATTTTGTGTTAGTTATTTTTATTAGTTTTATTTTTAAATATAGTTTTATTTTATTAAAGTGCCCCAATTATGCTATTTTAAAGGTTCCTAATTTTTTCCTACAACAGGTTTACAGGCTTCAAAAGGTCAAAAAACACTTAAATTTTTCCATAATACACACTGCACATCACCTCATTTCTCGAAGAGTCTGAAAACGATTCGTTCAAAGATTCGGTCTCTCTAAACCCCGCCTTTCCGAGAGCCTACTCTGCTCTGATTGGTCAGATGGCTCAGTCTGTTGTGATTGGTCGATTGCTTACAGCACGTGTCGGAAACTAAACGGCCATTACCATATCTAAATTTCAGCTCTGGATTTTCCTCAGCACTTGATACACAGTGATACGAACAGTAACGATGGCGTCGGTTTTACCGCATTAATTTGAGTCTCATCCTTTGAAAGTGCAGCAAAGTTGAATCACAGCGCAGAAAACAGCGTCTTCTCAACATGCTGACAACACAAACCAAACTCTTCCAGTCTCAGCTACAACTACAGTGTTTGAGGGTAAAGTAGACGTTGTTCGTTGGCAGCAAATGGAGACCGTAGACTGGCATTATGCAAATTTGTTACGTTGTTACGTAGGTTTGTAACAGGAAGTGAGACTGGAATTACTGACGATTCGTTTCAGTAGTTCAGAATCGATTCTTTGTTTTAGGAGAAAATAACTTTCATTTGTTTAACTTTGATCTTTGAAACTTTGTAGACATTTTACCTTCACAAACAACTGTATTACACACAAGATGAAAGGTAATATTCGAAAAAGCATAATGAGGCACTTTAAGATTTCGTTTTAACTTAAAACGAAAATGAGAAATGTTGTCTAGTTTTATTTTATGGCAGTTCATGTTTATTTTATTTCATTTTTATTTCAAAATGTTTTTTGTATTGTTTTTAGTTAAGGATATAGACATGCCATGTAACAATAGTCATGCCATGTTCATATTTACGCAGTGAAAATATCTGACGATACAGATGTAGAGGGTGATATTCTCTACCCAATAACCTGTGGGGACAGCAAAGCTAACCTTGTGTGGAAGAAGTTTGTGTGTCCCGGGATCAACATCAAATGTGTGCAGGTAAATATGTGATGCGTTGATATTGATCTGTTTCAAAACACTACAACACTGTGGAGCGTTTTACTCAAAAGTTTGGACACACTTAAATGAATTTATGTTTCTCATAATCTTTTTGATTTAAAGGCTTGTGCTTAATGTCTGTCGATTCAGATACAACCCGAATTACGGAAAAGTTGGGACTTTTTAAAATTTGAATAAAATGAAAACTAAAAGACTTTCAAATCACATGAGCCAATATTTTATTCACAATAGAACATGTAACAAATGCTTAAACTGAGACATTTTACAATTTAAGCACAAAACGAGCTCGTTTCAAATTTGATGCCTGCTACAGGTCTCAAAAAAGTTGGCACAGGGGCAACAAATGGCCGAAAAAGCAAGAAATTTTGAAAAGATTCAGCTGGGAGAACAATCCCAGGGATGTCTTAGAGAGGCAGAGTCTCAGAAGTAAAGATGGGCAGAGCTGTGAAAGAGTGCGTAAAAAGATTGTTGAATACTTTAAAAACAATGTTCCTCAGCGTCAAATTGCAAAGGCTTTGCAAATCTCATCATCAACAGTGCATAACATCAAAAGATTCAGAGAAACTGGAGAGATCTCTGTGCGTAAGGGACAAGGCTGAAGACCTTTATTGGATGCCCGTGGTCTTCGGGCCCTCAGACGACACTGTCTCATTCATCGACATGATTGTGTCAATGACATTACTAAATGGGCCCAGGAATACTTCCAGAAACCACTGTCAGTAAACACAATCCGCTGTGCCATCTGCAGATGCCAACTAAAGCTCTATCATGCAAAAAGGAAGCCGTGTGTGAACATGGTCCAGAAGCGCCGTCGTGTCCTGTGGGCCAAGACTAATTTAAAATGGACTGTTTCAAAGTGGAAAAGTGTTGTATGGTCAGAAGAGTCCAAATTTGACATTCTTGTTGGAAATCACAGATGCCGTGTCCTCCGGGCTAAAGAGGAGGGAGACCTTCCAGCGTGTCATCAGCATTCAGTTCAAAAGCCAGCATCTCTGATGGTATGGGGGTGCATAAGTGCATATGGTAGGGGCAGCTTGCATGTTTTAGAAGGCACTATGAATGCTGAAAGGTATATAAAGGTTTTAGAGCAACATTAAATGAAAAATATGTCAAAGACAACCACAAACTCTTCAGCAGCTGGAAACATATATCAGGCAAAAATGGGACCAAATTCCAACACAAAAACTCACCATGGTGCTAGATGCTACACCATGGTGAACTTGCCCCCGTCCCAACTATTGTTAGACCTGTAGCAGGCATCAAATTTGAAATGAGATCATTTTGTGCATAAAATTGTAAAATGTATCAGTTTAAACATTTGTTATGTTATCTATGTTCTATTGTGAATAAAATGTTGGCTCTTGTGGTTTGAAAGTCTATTAGTTTTCATTTTATTCAAATTTAAAAAATGTCCCAAATATTCTGGAATTCGGGTTGTAATTAAACGCAATTAGACGCATAAATATATTCTGTTTTTAGCTAATGCATTAATTTCCTTCAGTAATTAGAGAAAAAAAGTAAATAATGCTATTATTATGTTTACATTATTATATTATGTTTGCAGTGCTAAAACCAAAACCATAAAAAGTATTTTTCATTGCTTTGAAATAAAATAAACGTTAACTGAAATAAAATAAAATATACAAAAACTTATTTTATTTCAGCTAGTTGCCAAGTCAAGATTTCTTATTTTTATTTAGCTTAACTTGATGTACTAAAATAATTAAAACTAAAACTGAAATAAAAATGGATAAAAACTATATAGATATATTTTTTTTTTTAAAAGTAATAATACTAATAATAAAAATTTAAAAAACATACATCAAAATTGCTAAAAATATAACTAAAATGAAAATGAAAAGGGAAAATATAAATATAAAAATATGAATTAAAACTATAATGGTACTAAAATATCACTGGTGTTAATTACTCATCTCACATAAAAACAGAATATTCCATATTTCTCAAAATGCATCATGCACATGAAAATGCTAATGTTTTTTTCTAATTTTTTCTAACATGTAAAATGATCTACAGTGGGGAAAATAATTATTTGGTCCCCTGCTGATTTTATAAGTTTGCCCACTTATAAAGAAATGAAGGGTCTATAATTTTTATGGTAGGTTTATTTTAATGGATAGAGACAGAATATCCACCAAAAAATCCAGAAAAAAACACATTATATAAAGGTTATAAACTGATTTGCATTTCAGTGAGTGAAATAAATATTTGATCCCCAAGCAAAACATGACTTAGTACTTGGTGGAGAAACCCTTGTTGGCAAGCACAGAGGTAAGATGTTTCCTGTAGTTGGTCACCAGGTTTGCACACATGTCAGGAGGGATTTTGGTCCACTCCTCTTTACAGATCCTCTTTAAATCTGTAAGGTTTCTTGGCTGTCATTTGGCAAAGTTTCAGCCCACTCAACAGATTTTCTATAGGATTAAGTTCTGGAGACTGGCTAGGCCACTCCATGACCTTAATGTGCTTCTTCTTGAGCCACTCCTTTGTTGCCTTGGTGGAATATTTTGGGTCATTGTCATGCTGGAAGACCCGTCCATGACCCATTTTCAGTGTTCCGGCTGAGGGATTTTACGGAACATATGGCCCTGTCCATCAGCCCCTCAATGCGGTGAAGTCGACCTGTACCCTTAGCAGAGAAACAGCCCCAAAGCATAATGTTTCCACCTCCATGCTTGACTGTAGGAATGGTGTTCTTGGGGTCATAGTCAGCATTTCTCAGCAGTTGAGTTGATGCCAAAGAGCAAAATTTTGGTCTCATCTGACCACAACACTTTCTCCCAAGCCTTCTCTGAATCATTTAGATGTTCATTAGCAAACTTCAGATGGGCCTGTACATGTGCCTTCTTGAGCAGGGGGACCATGCGGGCACTGCAAGATTTCAATCCATTGCGACGTAGTGTGTTACCAATAGTTTTCTTGGTCACTGTGGTCCCAACTGCCTTGAGATCATTTACAAGCTCCTCCTGTGTAGTTCTGGGCTGATCCCTCACCTTTCTCATCATCATCCTGTTGAGATCTTGCATGGAGCTCCAGACCAAAGGCGATTGATGGTTATTTTGTATTTCTTCCATTTCCGAATAATCACACCAACAGTTATCTCCTTTTCACCAAGCTTCTTGCTGATGGTCTTGTAGCCCATTCCAGCCTTGTCCAGGTCTATAATCTTGTCTCTGACTTCCTTTGACAGCTCTTTGATCTTGCCCATGGTGGTGGAGAGGTTTGAATGGAAGATATAGATTCTTTGGATTCTTTCTTAGGAGTGACAGGACTAAACTGTGTTCGACATGGGCACATAAACAATCTGTAGGAGGCAGAATTCTTACTGGTTGGTAGGGGATCAAATACTTATTTCACTTGATCAAATGCAAATCAATTTATGACCTTATATAATGTGTTTTTTTTGGTGGATATTCTGTCTTTATCCATTAAAATAAACCGACCATAAAAATTATAGACTCCTCATTTCTTTGTAAGTGGGCAAACTTACAAAATCAGCAGGGGATCAAATAATTATTTTCCCCACTGTAGACCAATTTACATGTGCTTGATTTAATATAACTGTCTGTACTGAACGACACCTCATAACGCGCCGTATTGACCCCTGCTGTGTTCCAGCTGAACGAGCATCTCATCAGTCCGAAGGAGTTTGTCTATATAGCAGGAAAGTCTACGCTGAAGGACTGGAAGAGAGCCATTCGCCTCAATGGAACCATGTTGAGGTATGTGCCATGGCAGAAAAAGAATATAAATAATGTTTTTATATTAGTGTATGGTGGAATATAAAGCACAAGCACTTGTCCCACTAATGTATATACCATATATTGTGTATATATACCATAAATTCAAAGCTTTCTTTGTTATAAATTCTTTGGAATACTGTGCACTGATGAATTGTTCACAATAAAGACCAGAAACGCATATTAAATGGTGACATTGTGATTTCATGCAGTCTTCCTTATATTGTTCAAGATGAATAAACTATTGTTCAGCTGTAGCTCCTGGTTCTTCCTACAGGAAGATCATGGATTCAGGTGAGCTGGACTTTTATCAGCACTCCAGACTGTGTTCAAACACCTGCCGCAGTACCAAGATTGACCTGGTGGGGTCACGGGTGTCTCTCAGCAGCCAGCAGTCCACAGAAACGGCTCCTGCAACCCCCGCCTCTGTGGACGGTACGAACACACATGTGTAGACTTTCACTTACAGTATGTTTGCACTTCAGAATGTTTTTCATAGTAGTGCTATGTGTATAATAATGTGTATATTTTTCTCTTAGAGCTCTCGTTTTAACACATTAATTTGGTGCGATTAAACACGTTAAAATTATTAATGCTTTTAATGCACCCGGCCCACGGCTGTACTTCATCTTACATTGCATGCAGTTTATTTGCAAAAACAATGCAGGGCAACAACTGACTGCTTGATGAACCCTATTAGAATGCAGTTAAAATGCCACTAAAATTCAAGATATGGGGGCAAAAAATGCCCCTTTATGGGTTTTTATCTTATATTTATATCATATGATATAGTTTAGCAATATCACACAAGCAAGAGTGCTGTTTTTTCCAGAATATCTGCACTATTGCAAATGTCATATTGATTTCATACAAGTTCAATAAACAAGAAGTTCATATTGTGTTACAATTTAGACACAGTATTGCCTGTTTTTGCTCGATTTCGCGGTTGAAAATGGTTCCAATGAAAGCCACAGCAGAATTGTTGTGCGTTTCTGAGCGACAGCTGTTTCATTACTGAATGAATCTCTGGTTTTTAATGAATCTAGTGAGCTGTTGATTCAGCGACTCATTCATAAAGACTGCCACCTGCTGCATTCCTGATCTAATCAGCCGTTTGAATGAATCGGTTGAATGAATGATTCAATGACTCACTTATTAATACAGTGACTTGCCACCACCTACTTGGAGTTTTAGTTTAATATTTGGATTGTCATTTCATTTTTCATTCATATTCACCCCGGAGCTACATTAAACAGTCTGTTTAAATATACTTAAATGCCACTTCAGATGCTGCTTTTGTAAAAAATGTTATGGCCACACATTGTAGCCTTAAAATAGCTATCAAAATAGTTCTGTCTAACACTACGTTTTGTATTGTCTATTCAATGTATTTCTCATCTAACACATTAATGACTTTAAATGATCTTTTGGGGGCTGTAATTTCTCAGCAAAAATTTAAGTGCGCTTAATTTTTGATTCATTTGAATAATTATTTGGCACATCATGTAATTACATGTAATTGCTTGACAGTCCTGATTTATATTGCTGTTTCAGTGAATGGATCTGCAGCTTCGTTTTCCACTGATGGTGACGACAGCACCGAATGGGTCACGGCTATAGGAGGTGAGAGGCCTCGCTAATGTTTCTGACATTTTAAACTGTCTGTGTAGGTAATCGGTTTAACTCTTTCGACGGACATTCTTTTCCATGTCAGAGGACACCATGATGTTCTGGAGAGGACTGAGGGATGCTGGGCTGTTGGAGGAAGTCATGGAGGACCTGGAGAGACAGATCCAGGAGATTCTCAAGGGCCTGGAGGAGCGAATCCAAGACCCACCACTGCAGGTCAAAGGTCAGAGTTACGCCACTAAACCCGTTCATACTAAGCAATCTGATGTTGATGAATCAGTTTGAGCCCACTTACATTGATTTCTCTGCGTAAACTATTGGTCAAATGTTTGTACACACTCAACTGAATTTGTTTTTCATGATCTTAAAACCCTTTTGATCCAC
The DNA here is from genome assembly GCA_037101425.1 of Elopichthys bambusa. NCBI lineage: Eukaryota > Metazoa > Chordata > Actinopteri > Cypriniformes > Xenocyprididae > Elopichthys > Elopichthys bambusa. The sequence goes on from CM074451.1 coordinate 3,420,001, forward strand.
AGGCTCTTATGCGTCAGTGCTTAAAATAAGTTGTGTATAATTAATTATTGCAATATTAATATGAAATATGTAACATGAATATGATGTTAATATTGTATAATTAAATAATATCTATACATAATAATAATAATAATTATAATTAGTGAAAATATAGAAATATTTTAATATAATGTTTGTATATATTTCAGAATATATTACATCAGATTATATTCTTGTTGTTGTACCAGTTTGTGGTACATCAGTTTATATGATTGATTAGATTAGAATTTTTTTTAATATTTTCTGTTTTCATTTTCATTTTAGTTAAATATTAATTATGTTGTGCGTTGTTTTTTTTAATTTGTTTAAATAGCTTTTATTAAGTTTTATATTATATTATTATTTAAAATGAGAAACTAGCTGAAATGAGAGATGCTTTTTTTATATATATTTTATTTTATTTTATTTCAGTTAACATAATTTTAATTTATTTCAAGTAATAAAAATGTTTTTTTAGTTAATGATAATAACTATATATTATAAATGCCAGGGTTATTATCGTTAACTTAAAAAAAATGCTATTAATGTTTTATAACATTATATACATATAGATAATATAAAAAATATAGATTATATTCTTGTTTAATGTTCAGTTTGTAGTCAACGAAAGAACAGATTATATATTGAATAAACATTTTTATATACTCTTATGTTTTAGCTGAAGCATGACATTTATGTAAATATATTCTGTCTGTTTTTTGGGATTCAGTATGTTGCAAATGGACACAAATATTGTATTCCATTACTTGAATCTGTCACTAGATGCTGCTCTGCTCAATAATATAGTCCAGAACTTTGGGATGTTGGACCTGGTGAAGAAAGTTCTTTCCAGTCACAAAAGCCAGATGGACCGCTGTAGGGAGCAGTACACGCGCAGCTTAGTGGGTCAGTACCTGTGTGTATGTCCTTATCCAGCCACAGATTTTTGGTTTATTTTGTGTGGTGGCAGCATCAGGTTTGTAAAAAAATACTGCATACTAGGGCTGTATGATTAAGCGAAGTAATATGAAGTCGCAATATGGCTCAGTGCAATTATCAAATCGCAAAGGTTGCAACCTAATTAAATAAATATATGCATGTTTTGGGAACACAACATGTGCCAGCCATCTTCCCAAACTTGTAATGAGAAGCTTTAAGGGCTCCCTGCACTGCTGTCAAAATAAAAGTTTATTTATTTATTAAAAGTAAAAAGAATTAAAGGATTAGTTCACTTCAGAATTAAAATTTCCTGATAATGTACTCACCCCCTTGTCATCCAAGATGTTTATGTTTTTCCTCTTCAGTCGAAAAGAAATGAAAGTGATTGAGGTAAATATTCCAGGATTTTTCTCCATATAGTGGAGCAGTTACCAACGGGTTGAAGGTCCAAATTGTAGTTTCAGTGCAGCTTTAAAGGGCTCTACACGATCCCAGACGAGGAATAACCACAAATGCACATTGCTCTGCGAAGCACCGCGCATGACGTAATCACGTTGGAAAGGTCATGTGTGACGTAGGTGGAAGTGCTGATCCAGTGTCTACAAAGTGAATGTGCGAAGACTAATTCAAACACCCTTTACAGAAAAAGGTAAAACAACGATGTCAAACATTTTTGTAGTTGGAGGAGAAAATGAGAGTTTTTCACCCTACCGCGGTACTTCTGCCTACTTCTGCGTGACCTTTCCAACATGATTACGTAATGCGTGGCGGGTTGCAGAGCTATAAGACAAGCATTTGTGGTTAAAAAGTACTTATTTTTAATTGTTTTTAGAAAATGATTGATTATTTCTCTAGATAAGACCCTTATTCCTCGTCTGGGATTGTGTAGAGCTCTTTGAAGCTGCACTGAAACTGACATTTGGACCTTCAACCCGCTGAACCCCAGTGAAGTCCACTATATGGAGAAAAATCCTGGAATGTTAAATATTATTGTAATATTACAGTACATAATGATTATTATTGTTATATAGTTATTATATAGCCACATAAAATGTGGCCAAATTGTAGAGCCCTATAAACAAGAACAGCAAACTTGAATTTTTTTAAATCGCAAATTTTATCACAAAAATCCCCAAAGCAAGTTTTTAGGAAGTGATTTTTAACGTTTTGCATTTATAGCCCTGGAGCAACAGTGTGATGAGCATCGCAAACGCGCCAAAGAACTGAAGAGCAAATCGCAGCACCTCAACAACGTCCTAATGACCTTGACCCCCGTGACCTCGCCTCCCACTGCCAAGCGCCCCCGTCTGACCCGTGCCGTTTCGGGCCCTGCCACTGTGGCCGCAACACCCGCCCAGTCCACGCACTTCACCCTGCCTATCACCCAGCTCACCGGCATCCCGCTGGACAAAGTCCTGTCGGCTCAGACTCAGTCTCCACTGATCGGCGGATACACAGTGCTGACGTCACCGGGGGGGACCGAACTCCATCCTGAAGGCTCTAATCTGACCGTGCTGAGCACTGGTGGCGTTCCACAGGGGTCCTCGGGACCCACGTTCGTCAAAGTGGTCAGTCCATTTCAGCTGGTCACGTTGCCCACAGTGGGAGCTGGAGCCACGTTGCAGAACCTGGCAGCACCAGTAGGGGGCACTGCGGGCAACACTGTAGTTGCGGTGCCCGTAAGCACGGTTAACGCTGTCAGTAGCATAAACACTGCCGTCGTTGAGACCGTTGGGCCACAAGCAGAAGCGGCTACAGAACAGAGAGATGACCAGAAGGAGTGAAATTCTTCTGAAACCCAGGAAATAGTTGCGTAACGTCAATGTATCATATACTTTGTATACGGAGGATTAACTTTTTTTGCAGTTTTATGGGGAATTTGCAGCTTTTTTGCAAAAACGGCCATGGTTTGGTAATGAAAGTCTTTTGTTGTTATTGCATTTGATTTAATTGTAATCTAATTACAATGCGGTGAAATACAGTTTAAGGACATTTTATACAAAACATGAGGCACATTTTGTCCTTAACATTTTGTGATTGACCAGTGTGTATAATTTGTAGTTATAATGTGTTTTGGATGTAACGCTCACTTCCTTATTTATACTGTCCACATCATTTTTCCATATTGATGTCTTCCATACTAAGTACTTAATTACAATGGTATCTGTACTTGACCCGTCATTGATTATTTAAAATTGATTAACTCAGACCATCTTCATAATAAATATACATTGTACAATACAGCAAATTGACTTTATTATCAACAATCTGATATCCAAGATTGGGGGATCAAATTACATTTTAAAAATAGGCGGTCGATATATAATAGGCTAAATATTGCTCCATTGTGGACTGTTTTGCAGTCTTTTAACCACTTACCATAGTAAAAGAATGTGTTTTAGCGGTTCCACAGAATAATCAGCATATGCTCTGTGGTGCTTTTTTTGGGTGTTTCTTCAGCAAAGTACTACAGGACTTTTTCCAAGCGTTGAATTTAACTTGTAATTTTGACCAACAGGTGGTGCTGTTTACCTAAACATTATTCTGTTCATTCATAATGAACGGAAATAACAAGGGAACTTTTTTAAGTTGGAGAAAAAAAAAGAAAAAAAAAGTCACACAAAACATTTCCCGAACAATTTTAGCAGGTAATGATGTTCTTGCCCTTTATTGGTCATATTAAACAAGCATTATTTGCAGTAGCTATGTATTGATTGCTTACATGGGGTAAAGTTCATGGGGAAACAAGAAGTTGTCGGTCACTGAAACGTCCTGAGGGCATGATTGACAGGTTGATGGTAGATGATTGATGGCGTCCAGAGATCAGCAGCCATTTGGGGGCAATGCAATGCGTTGGCAAAATGAGTTCTAGTTGAGTTATATATCATACAACAGCCTATAACGCATAGTCCTCGTACGATGAGGGCTCTTCGTCAGAGCGCACGGAGATTTTAAAATGGCGCCGTAAAAAACCGCCATATCGCTTTTGGTTGTCCCACCTCAACTTCGGGCGAATTCTTCGCATAAAACCACCATATCGCTTCTGCAACACCTGCCGGCTGGTGTCGTCCACCAAGACGCTTCTTTTTGGACCGAATTTGCGAAGAAACCCACCGTAACGTTTGACTTCATTTAAAGGAACTTCGTTGTCGTAAACTCCCGTTTCGTTTTCCGCCGTAACATCGTCGCCCTCGTCGTCTTCCGTTATCGACGGGACGTCTCGCTCGCCCAGCTTAGAGATGGATTCTCCGTATTTCTTCGCGAACAATCCTTTTAGTATGGCGTTCTCCTTCCAGGGTGAGCCAAAAAATTTATTTTTATTCTTATCGATCCTCTTGATGAATCCCCCGTATCGTTTGACCAAGTTGGATGCCTTGTCTTGGAGATCCTCCGCGTTTAGCGCTCTTCGTTCGCCGTCGGCGTCTGGGTTGAGGTCCGCTAATTCATCTGAGAACTCCTGTAAAGCTTTCTCGCATCTGTCTAGTGTACTAGAAGATGGGACTACTCCTTCACATTCTAAAGTACAAGTCTGCAAAAAGAAAAGTAGGTTAAACTCGACTGAGCACTATTGAAAATAAAAGTTCAGTTAGAACCAAAATGATTTTACATTCTCATGCCAAAAGTTCCTCAAAGAACGGTTTATTTCTTTTTCTGGTCAGCAGAACCATTTAACATCAAGTACTTTTCAATCTCAAAAGAACTTTACAGAAACAATTTGGGAGTGATGCCATAAGAAACTTTTAAAACATTTTATTCTCTATACTATAATTTAAAAAAAAAAAAATCTATATATTTCTTTTTTTACCGAAACGATATGCCTAAATTGTTTTTAATTGTGCAAAATATCCTTTCTGTAATTGTATTTAATCTTGTTTCTCAGTATATCAGTAGCCTATATAAAGGTTTCCCCAACATTATAATCTAAACGAGCGCGCTATTGTCGCGCTCTCCATGGTGCTGAATGCGCGTGCCCCATTGAGAGTTTAATTGCAAATGACAAAAGATACTACCATTTCCAATTTTGAAATATTTCTATTACAGATAGACATTTCTATTTTTCATTTAGAGCCTAAATACTTGATAATTATTTGACTTTGTTTAAAAACTCATTGCATCTCATTAATTTTAGCTTTCATTTACATTACGCTGCCATTTTGTGCTTCATTTGCTATTGGGACCATCATTTATTTAATGCTATATACTATTAGCACTTCTGATTAGATGCTAACTTTATTTTTCAAAGCCAAAAACGAAAATGTTCAATCAATTTCTATCGGTTTTGCCCTGCTCGTGCATCACGTTTATCACAAAATTGATCGCATGTAAATTAAAAACGGACATAAGTGGTGCAAAATTAGGAGAACTGAGAGTGATCTTACCAAGCGGTTCACTGCAGAGTCCAGGTCGGAGATCTGTTGCGCGCATCTCAGGCATTGCGCTGAACAATCTGCCTGACTCAAGGTTGGCAAGCTCAGCATCAACACCAAAACATACCACTCCATCATTTACAGGGATTCCTGTGGTACGAGAGAAGAACACATAAAAGAAGTGCAGGCTTTAAGTACACTATCTTCCTCACAGGATCCACTTTATCTTCTCTGCTGGGAGGTTTTTCAAGAATTCATCACTGATGTTTGAGGTTAGTAAGTGCCTTGTTTGTATATGTTGTCTTTTTCTTACCAGTTTCATATCCAAAACCTTATGTATACGTGTGCCAACACTAAATCTACTCCGTTACCTTGAGTACCTACAAGAGCTTCTTGTTGTCCAAGCGTCAAGGCGATCACTTGGGGAAGCTGGTTGAAACTTCTTTGTTCTGTCCTTTAATACTCACTCTTTATCCATCCACGGCTCTTATTTGGACTCAACCCAGTCCCCATACTTTTATTCACGCAGCCCACACAGCCAACTGAATGAACGTTTATCTGACCAATGGGAACAACGAGCCATTTGATTGACAGGTCCCACCCACGCGATGCCTTAGCGTCACAGCAATAATAATAACAATAATAATGATAGCCTAATGAAATTGCTACAAAGTGCAAAAGGGTTATGAATGGTTTGTAACATTATATGGATATTCCTAACAGTTTTTAAATATTCACTTTACTGTATTTTAAGGATGAAATTATAAACACACCCACTTTGGGGAGAAGGATGTGCCACGGGTAACTTATTGAGTCAAGGCTGCAGGCTCGTCTTCTCTTATCAAAGATATGACTGCAGCCCCTCGTTTCTATTTTAGGTTCATTCAGCAAGACTTTGTTAAAAAATTCCTAGTGCCAGAAAGCACATTTTTGATTATAATCATAATACGCAATATCCGCACGAGATCAAGGCCCTCAGTTCCACGAATGAAGTCTTTGTCCTCCATTAAACAGAACATGCTGGACTTAATGGAGGCTTGTACCGGTTGGCATTGCGTCCCGTTCACCACGCATAACGCTCGGTTTCTGGAACTCCAAAATCCTGATTCAAGGAAACACGTCCAGCTGCAGTAAATCTTGTAACTAGTGCCGCGGAAATCTCATTTCTAATGAATCTGCCTCCTGAAACCGTTCTTAAACAAAACCCTAGTTTTTTTGTATAACGCTTGTGATATAAAAATCTAGGCTAATAACGTGATAATGGCATGTGTTCATGTTTTTGCTGTATCGCCCAGTAACTCAAAGTATCGTTGCTATGGTTACCTCTGCACTCACTCAAACGTTATTTTTGTTCGCTCTAGCGTTAATTAGCGTCGATTTACAAACAGGTGGGGGAAAAACGCTATGACTAATTAGTCAATTTTGGTGGACTAAATACAAGTGCTAGTGAGCAATTGTGATCTTCATGGGGATTTGCGGAGTCTGTGGAGGTTCCTCTCACGCAACCAAAATTGTCTTTTGCTAATGCTAGCTATCTTACAGACTTTTCAAGTAAAATACTAAAATGTATTATTTTTGTAATAAGTAAATCTCTTTTTTTTTTTTAAAAGTGACAATGGTGGTAAGCCTATAGAGTACAACAGTGCCCGCCTACTTTTTCAGGAAGGCTGGTTCCGGAAATAGGCCTATTTTTTTTTTTATCTTTCCCATAGGGATTTCACAAAAGTCTTCGTTAAAGCGTTATAAGCCATGAACCAAACCAAGCAGCTATGACCGCAACAGTACAAACCTTGATTAGAAGCAAAAAAAAAATTTGATAATTGGACAAAAATACAAAGGTAGCCTACAAGACTGTGTACATAACGACTTCAGTGATAAAAAAAATCAATCCCATGAAGCATTGCAAACAGCATAACCGATTTAAAAATGTTGGAGAAATATAAAACTACTCATTTAAAAATAATGATAAAAAAAACAATAAAGCCTATTTTAAGTTTATTGCAAATTATGCATCAAATATTTAGAGAGCCGGAGACGGTCTCGAGTGGGCGGAGCTAATGAGATCTTTTGGCGCATTTTGCTTGTTTCCACACTGATTACTGGAATTTTGTGTACAGCATCATGGGTAATGTAGTTTTTTCCACCATTAATTCTGCTGTTAAACATGATTATTTTAAGCAAAAAAAAAAAAAAAATTTGATAATTGGACAAAGATACAAACGTAGCCTACAAGACTGTGTACATAACGACTTTAGTGATTAAAAAAAAAAAAATCAATCCCATGAAGCATTGCAAACAGCATAACCGATTTAAAAATGTTGGAGAAATATAAAACTACTAATTTAAAAATAATGATAAAAAAAAAAACCAATAAAGCCTATTTTAAGTTTATTGCAAATTATGCATCAAATATTTAGAGAGCGGGAGACGGTCTCGAGTGGGCGGAGCTAATGAGATCTTTTGGCGCATTTTGCTTGTTTCCACACTGATTACTGGAATTTTGTGTACAGCATCATGGGTAATGTAGTTTTTTCCACCATTAATTCTGCTGTTAAACATGATTATTTTAAGCAAAAAAAAAAAAAAAAATTTGATAATTGGACAAAGATACAAACGTAGCCTACAAGACTGTGTACATAACGTGATTAAAAAAAAAAAAAAATCAATCCCATGAAGCATTGCAAACAGCATAACCGATTTAAAAATGTTGGAGAAATATAAAACTACTAATTTAAAAATAATGATAAAAAAAAAACCCAATAAAGCCTATTTTAAGTTTATTGCAAATTATGCATCAAATATTTAGAGAGCGGGAGACGGTCTCGAGTGGGCGGAGCTAATGAGATCTTTTGGCGCATTTTGCTTGTTTCCACACTGATTACTGGAATTTTGTGTACAGCATCATGGGTAATGTAGTTTTTTCCACCATGAATTCTGCTGTTAAACATGATTATTTTAAAATTAAGCTGAAATAATGCGGGCTGATGGCTTCAACAGAAGCAAATACATTTAATTAACAACATCATAGCTCACATTAGGGCTGTCTTTAAAGGGATATAAGTTATCGTTAAAAATCAATTTCGCTCAATTTTGTTTTTACTTCCAGAACCCGACTGTTGCCATTTATGAGCAAGCCGTCTATTTAGTGCACTCTGACTAGTTGTAAGTTAACATTTGTGGTTGTTAAAGTGTTGAATTAATGAAGAATAACTGGTAGTAAAAGTACAATAAGCGTGTTAACGTTTTAGATAGGTTTTGGTTTTTCTTCTGCATTTAAAAAAAGAAAAGACCAATCACGATTAAAAAATTACATCTAAGTCATTCTAAGTCAGTGGGAGATCTTTAATTTTATATATATATAAAAAAGTAAACTCTACAAAAAAAAAATTTACTTAACAAAAACTAAATGTATGAATCTTGTGTGTTCAAACCTACAAACTTTCTGTTGCTAGCTCATATCACTATACCTCACCCCCAACACAACACCTCTGTAAGAACTAGAGCTATGTGATGTGTTGTGTCGTAGTACAGTGAGAGACACTGTTGTCAGTGATGTTCAATCAATAAATGGCAGTTTCTAAGCAACCTCACCTAACAGTATAATGTGTGTTAGTCTCCTGAGCTCATTTGGACATGTTGATCTTCCTGCTTGTTGCCAAAGAACCAAAGAATTTTTTTTTTTTAATTTAGGTTGTCACGGAGGATGCACAAAGTGATCTTCTCTCCTCGCAGGAGAAGTTCAATGACGTGTATGAGCCAAAAATGAAATGTTCGATCCATATTTATTCACAAATGGTACACGTGAGGTTTTAATAATAATATTAAGATACTGGTGGAACTGGACTTGTATCGTGTGTGTGTGTGTGTGTGTGTGTATATATATATATATATATATATATAGCTCTTATTTTAACAGGTAATACCCGAGACTGAAAGCTGGAACATTCTTCCACACAATCCTGGAGGAGGCGGTCCGGATAGAAGTGTGTCGTGTACCGGCTCTGTTGTAAGTCCTGAATAAATCATTAATCTAATGCTGGGGCCTGTTCAAACACAATACTCAATTATCTATGTGGGCCCGGTGAACACTGTTTTTATATACTCTACTGTTCTACTGTCAGTGTTTATCCTTCCCAGTAACCTGGAAACAAAAGCACGTCAATCCTGAGTCATTACAAACGGAAACATCCTCTTTCACATCTAAAACTGACTTATGAAAATGCTTTTAAATGTTGTGTATGTGAGACATGAACAGTGCCCGCAAATTAGCCTTAATACGAAATACGTTTTAAAAAGAGTATATTAATGGCCCTTTTTCAAACATATAAAGTACAAATCAATGTTTAGGAAGGTCAAAAAAAATGCTAATGTTTCCATGGAGTTATGAAAATTATATTTCTAAATGTTTCCTGAACGTTCAAATTTTTTTTTTTTTTTTTATGTTTTGAAAACGTCTTGAAAAAATCTTGGTTATGTAGGGTAAAGGGTAAGTTCACCCAAAAATGAAAATTCTGTCATTAATTACTCACCCTCACCCTGTAAGACTTTCGTTCATCTTCGGAACACAAATTAAGATGTTTTTCATAAAATCCGATGGCTCAGTGAGGCTTGCATTGACAGCAAGATAATTAACACTTTCAATGCCCAGAAAGCTACTAAAGACATATTTAAAACAGTTCATGTGAGTACAGTGGTTCAACCTTAATGTTATGAAGCGACGAGAATACTTTTTGTACGCCAAAAAAACAAAATAACGACTTTATGACAATATCTCGTGATGGACGATTTCAAAACACTGTTTCATGAAGCTTTGAAGCTTAACAAATCTTTTGTTTCGAATCAGTGTTTCGGAGCGCGTATCAAACTTCCAAAGTCACGCCCCCCAGTGGTGAACCATTGAAATTTCGGAACGCTTACGACATAACGAAGCCTCGTTTACTGAAATCGCGTGACTTTGGCAGTTTGAATCCCTGAAACAAAAGATTCGTAAAGCTTCATGAAGGTATGTATTGTCCATCACTAGATACTGTCATAAAGTTATTTTGTTTTTTTGGCGCATAAAAAGTATTCTCGTTGCCTCATAACATTAAGGTTGAACCACTGTAGTCACGTAGACTGTTTTAAATACGTCTTTAGTAGCTTTTTTGGGCATCTGATCGTGGTATTTATCTTGCTGTCAATGCAGGCCTCACTGAGCCATTGGATTTTATGAAAAATATCTTAATTTGTGTCCTGAAGATGAACATCTTACAGGTGTGAAACGACATGAGGGTGAGTTCTTAATGACAGAATTTTCATTTTTGGGTGAACTAATCCTTTAAGGGAACATTCCATCTTAACATTTTGCAAACATAGGTAGACAGCTGACAACAGAGCAGCTCACACGGTTTTGGAACAGAGCCATTATTGCATTTATACTTATTAATTTGGCAGATTTGGTCATTGAAAGTGGTTAAAGGGGACCTATAATGCCCCTTTTCAAGATGTAATATAAGTCTCTGGTGTCCCCAGAACGTGTCTGTGAAGTTTCAGCTCAAAATACCCCACAGATCATTTATTATAGCTTGTCAAATTTGCCACTATTTGGGTGTGAGCAAAAACACACCATTTTTGTGTGTCCCTTTAAATGCAAATTAGCTGCTGCGCCCTGCCCGCTTTCCAGAAGAGCTTTAACAGCTCACGCTTCGGTTTCTCAACAACAACAAAGCTGGAGAATCTCACGCAGCCAAAATGAGGATTGTCTGTAACGGTGTTCAGTCTTACATTGTTCAAACCGTCGACACTGATGGAGAGACTCAGGAAGAAGTTACAACTTTTAGAATGAAACTGGACGTTTCTGAATGGTTAGTGGATAAATTTATGTAGTTGCTGTGGAGTTGATTCAACTCATGACTAGCATGTGCCGTCATGTTAATCTTTTTAATCCAGCGTTGAGTATATTGCTGAGTATGTTATATAATCAAGAGGGCAATATCTTTTTAAAATATATATCTATTAGATCAAATAACAGCTGCATCAAAGGGCTTCAAATGAGTCTATGATTCATATTAGTGGTTCATTGGCGTACGTGATTTATTTTAATCTATCTGAATCACATTCAACTCAATCTGATTCAAATGAATCTGATTCACTGAGTCATTTGAAGTAAGTTCTTTAAAGACAAGAACTAGATCATTTAAAACTTTATACTTAAGATACTGTAGTTAGTAATTTATTTTAAGGTGTCTGTGTTAGAGTGTAATTATACATTTAAGTACTGAGTAATAATAATTAACATGTACTTACTGTAGGGTTAGGATTAGGGTTTGATTTAGGTTAGTTGCATGTAGTTATGCATATTTTATAGTTATTACTAACTACATATAACAAGGATATGTTTCTAAATATATAACAATTAGATTATTTATTTGTAACATAAACAATTAGGTTAAAAGCACTGAATATTTTAAACATACATTTACACTAAATACAACTAATAAAACATGCTTCCTGCATGTGGTTACTCTATTTACTGTGATTGCATGCAAACTTCTTCTACTGTCCTTCTCATCCGATTAGGCTGTAATGAGTTTTGAAAGTCGATGACGTAAAGACAGCGAGGGAGAAACATTTATCTCATTTAGATTGAATTGCACCTGAACTTTTTCCTGCGTGTGGTGTGAACGTAACCATAGCAGCAGAAACAATTGTGTTGTTGCCATAAATAATTACTGTGGGAGTTGCAACTTTTAACTTCTCATTACATCCCATAACCCCAGACTCATCGTCAAGAACTGACAGGACTGGAGAAGCATTAACAGGTGAAACGAGAAGACGCATACATGCAAGTAATTTCACAGCTTTGGTCAATGGAAAGATTGCATTGTGTGATGTACTACATTAGGTAAATGTAATGTCCTTTAAGAGCTCATAGATGTGTTGACAGTGTTTGCAGTGATTCATTTAGATAAAAATACATCTCAGAGAAGGACTTGAAACATATAAAAGCTGTTGCAAACACCTAATGCCTCGTTAATCAATCGTGCTCTGCTTTTGAATACGCAAATAAATGGAGCTATTTTAGTCCTATTCATACTTCATGTCCTAATGTGCGTAATATGCTTCATTTTTGTGCACCAAATACAACAAAAATTTGGTGAAGTGCTTATGATACATATAAGCCCAATACATATATGCAAGAATATTGTTAAAACCAGTGTACCGGAGACAAAATGAGTCTTTTTAAATGAAAATAACTTCCCCTGCCTCTCTCAGCGACATCTCTTCTCTTCTCTAAAGACGAGGGCGGAGCAACCTGTCACTCACATGAGATCCACCAATAGCAAACCACAACCATTCAATCAATTCCCAATGGACAAAATCAAGCCCCGCCCTACATTTGTTCTTGTTTGAGAAGCAGTTTCACTCGGATATAAAGCACAATAGAGAAAAAAGACTATTGCAACTTCTGTTTCTCTACATATGAAGAGCATTACAGATACAGACAACAACATTACAGATGCTGCAAATAAAGGCTGGATATTTGCAAAATAAAACATGCAATCATTATCACAGCTCATTCCAATACATTAATAGAAAGGCAATGAGGTAAAATTACGCCTCTGACGCAAAGAACTCCTGATAAACGTGCTTTATCGGCTTGTCCTTTAGTCCTTAAACTTATCCTTCAGTGAGCATGCCCATGCAGTAACATTGAAGAAAATCATAAATATAAAGATGTATGACGTGTTTCTGTGTGAGCGAGAGTCTGAATAGCTCTTATTTTCACACTTGGAATTAATAGCCTACAGTAGAAAATGACCTTGGTCTCCAAAGATACGGCAGGAAAAAAAAATCAAGCGTGTTAGTGACTAAGACGGATTGACTTCCGAGTCATCTAATCAGAACTTTAAAACAGAGATTCAAAGCCTCTGCTTCTGACTGATCTGCTTGGTCTCACTAAATATCATTCAGCGCTGGAGAAAATATTCAGATATATATTACACTGGGAAAAATATTTTTGCTGCTTATTCAATACTTAATTAAAATGAGCTTATGCAACTCAACTGTTGAACATTTTATCATGTTTGTAAAATTTGTACACTGTACAGTGGTTGGGTTAAATGTTTGCCAAACATGCTGAGCTGTTTTATTTAACTCAACTATTTTTTCAAAATCATTATATGGCTGGCTTAAAATGAACCCAAAATACGCTGGAAATTAAAAATCAGACACATAATTACTAGAGGCAACAATAAAAAAATCAAAAGGTGAACATTTATTAATAAGCAATTTAATAAATGTTTTAATTATTATTAATTAAACTTATTAATAAATGTTTGTTTATTAAACATATTAATAAATGTTCATTTCCAACATACTTTGGGTTCATTTTAAGCAAGCTAAACAGAAATTTTTAAACAATAGTTGAGTTAAATAAAACTGCCCAGCATGTTGGGCAAACATTTAACCCAACCGCTGAGTTAAAACAGCCTAATCGCTGGGTTTGTTCATTTTCAACCCATATTGGGTTGTTTTAAATACAGTATTTTTTAGATTGTATGTGTAGAAACTTTGATAAACAGCAGCAATGTGCTTAATTTTTTGCTATAAATTACAAGGGGATAAATCAGTGAATCTTTTATTTTTTGTGCATTATGTGAGTCCAGTGACCACAATTTTTACCACTGTTTTACCGTCCATGATAACGTTTGTATTGATTAATTTCAGCCTGTTGGTGCTTAGGGAATCTTGGTGATTTGGCTAAATCATCATTTTAATGTCATTCAAATAGTCACCAAGTTGGACGTTCTTTCATGTTTTAAAGATTACGAAGGCACATGATGTGCACGGATAAATATTTTAATACTCCAACATTCCATAAAAAACAAGACTTATCCATTTTGATTTCATAGCGACTTTAAACAGCAGCTCTTTCCTTTCTGTTTGTTTGATTGCTGAGAAATAATTCAGATCAGAGTCCGCTGCTTCTCCTCCTGCAGTCCTGATCTGAGATCAGTTTCTGAGATCCCCGCTGACATGATGCTACACATGGCGGTTCTGATCTCAGAACAGGGTTTAAAATGAGCAGAACTTTGTGTGTCTCGTGAGCAGCATGAAGCCCTTGTACGAGTGTGGAGGCTAAAAGCTTTCCGGCGTTTCCGGACGGTGGACAAAAGCCTTCCGCTGTGTGCCCGCGGTTCAAGGAGAACACGACAGGGACAATGACTAGCACACATCTTTTGGTTCCTGAGAATTAGAAATGAAATTACCCAGGTGTAAAGCCATCCTATAAGGCTTTGAAACAGGAACGCAGTCAAAGACGCTGATTGAATCTGCTATATGATTGTGTTCTGCATCATCACCTTTGATTAACATTGAATGTGATCCCCTCTATTACTGTATTTCTTTTAATGTGAAACGCTTAAATTTAAAGAAAATGATCCCAAGCTGTGAATTACTGCAGAGGAATAGTTCATGAAAAAACATGCTGTAGGCTACTTTTTTGTGTGTGGAACATTAAAGATCCGTTTGTCTTATATATAGGCTATATATATACACACACAACCTATGTCTGTGTAACGATTAAGGGATATCCAAAAAGATCAAAATAAAACAAGGTTTATTAAATAACTCCAAATAATGTAATCCAACAAACAAGGAAACTCATGAAACAGTACCGGACAATGAGGGAGAGGAGGAACTTAAATACACAATGGTGATGAACTAATAACAAACAGGTGTGATAATTAATGAGTGTCAATGGAAACTAACGAATGGCGGGAAACTGGAACAAAGGAAACAGGAAACTTATGATAAACTAACTAAAAAGCCATGCAAAAAGTGCAACTAACAGAACATAATTGTGAATGTGTGTGTGAGAGAGAGAGCCCAACAAGCACAGTTTATGATACCATTGTTGTTCATATCATAACCCTAATTGATAAATGATCAGTTACATATTTTATATTTTAGATTTGACCTAATAAAGTGTGTATAGAGACAGAGTGCATTTAGGCCACGCCCACACGGGCATACATTCGTATTTTACGAGTTGCCAAATTCGTATGAATTTTAGATTCTCAATATATCTCCTCCTTTCAGGTTCACATAAGGTGGTTAAAAAGAAAATGTTTTTTTTTTAGCATATCCTGTCGCCAATTACGTTACCCACCAGTGGCCGTAGTTCTCAGAGGAATATTGCACGTTGCGCTCTGTCTTGGTTGACGGCTTATAAAAACTTAGTTCTGGGTTTTTAAGCTTGTTTGCTGTACACCCTGTCACATAGCAGCTTTTAGACATTGTTCTGTTTTTTTGTTATAAGTCAGAAATGACAAGGAGGCAGCCTCACGCAATACAAAGTCAATGGAGAGGGTTGGATTGTTTTCCCCCTGGTGGGCGTGGTTTTCAGATTATGACGCATGTCGCTCTGTCTCTATTGCTTTTCAGATTCATTTTCGTTGTTTACAGATAGGGCTGTCAGTACCAGTATGTATTTTTTATGTCAGGCATTAAGAACACTTTATGTGTGTTATAAAAGATCCTGCATTAACATGCCCTTTAAATAAACACTAGAGCATATACGTAGGCCTATAAAAAGATGCTTTCTGTTTCTTGCAAAAAGAGCTATGCAACCTTGCACATATACTCTGTAATTGTTTTTTTCCAACTAGAAAGAGAAGCTCTGGATACAGAAACTTGTGGTGTGAAAAAAAAAGATTTGACGTCATTTATAAAAAAATATCTTGAAATGCTGGATGAAATCTTCAGCACTTTTCTTATTACATGGAAGCTCTTGTTCGTTTCAGACTTAAAGCGCTGTTCTGTGTTCAGACAGAAGGGGGCGCCAGGCACCAGTCACCGTCACTCAGAGGGGGGGGACAGATGTTCTGCCTCCCAAGACAATACATTCAAGACCGACCACACGGCCAGATAATCATATAAATATGTAAATTAGCTTTGAATTTAATCTGGAATTTTATTAATAGCCTGTTAGTGTTATAATTGCTTTTATTAATACGCAGAAGTTTTATGTTTTGAAACTATATGGAGGTGTTACATCCCTGAATTGTTAGTATTTTTGTATTTTGTAACACTTTCCACCACTTTTCTCTTTTCATCCACTTCTAGTGTTGTTCAGAACCAAGAGGTCTATAAACAGTAAAGTGGTGCAAATAGGCACTCATAATAAAAAAAAAAAAAAAAAGGCTTTTCAATAAAATGGTTAATCTAAAATAAAAAATAGCCTACATTTCGTGCAATATTACAAATGCATATTTATTTATCTCTTAAGGAGAAAACCTTAAGTATGTGAGTCTCTAATGAAGGAGAAATGAGTGATTGGTTGCGGAAGCATGATTTGAGCTGGCGGGTTTTAATGATTTTAGTGTATTCAGAATGTATGTGGTTACTGAGAGAGTGATTTGGTGTTTAAAAAGGGAGAACATTTTGAATCCAGTGGGCTACAGCTTGAAGAAGAAGAGCTGCCTCTTTATTAGTGTTCATTTGCTCTCCTCAAGCCTCATCTCAAGGGTTTTCCATCTGTAAGTCCCTCAGATAGTCCTTCAACACTTTCACATTGTTCCCTACAAGAGGCTCTGCTACTATATTGATTTATTTTAAAACTTGAACAACATTATGACATACATTCATGTCCAGCTCCGGCTGAGGGGGTTGTAAAAGTGACCAGTGACTAATCATTTATATCTCCCTAATTTTGTTCACTACTATTTTGTAGCAGCTCTTATGTTGTGTTTTTTTTTTTTTTTTTGGTTCCTGTTCCTGTTGTTAGTTTGTTTCTATGGTTACTCATTGTTCACCTGTGTCTTGTTTGGTTCCTCATTTAGCCATGTATTTAAGCCCTCAGGGTACATTTACACGAAAATGATGTACTAAAAATAGAAACGTTTTTCCTTCGCTTTTTCACGTACAATGTTGTCAAAGCAATCCCAGTTCACATGGATCCGCGGAAACAACAAAAACGCTGAATTCTGCTGCCAGGCCAGTAGATGGCGATGTCATTTTGTAAAGAAACATTATGTACCTATAGACTGAACCAAGCGTGTTACGCGAGTCCTGAAAAGTAAAGCCAAAGCGTCTCAATCGTCCCCAGGTGGCTGGATGCAGTATAGGTCATAAACCCCGCCCTCTCCACGAAATGTAATGGGATGCGAGACAAACAATCAATTTACACTTTAAACATTTTTAATGTCATTTTAGGCAGTTTTTAATCACGCTGGTGTTAGTTCAAGTGTTCGTTCTTTAAATAAGTTTGGTTTTAGTTAGTTATGTGATGCTATAAAAACGGGAGTGAGATGTTATGATTGACAGCCGAGATTTTTTTCTGGATTTTTGCGAGGTGATTGGAGCTTTAACTTTAATGTCTACATTTCCAGATCTGTTTATTTTACACGACATAATGAGTTGTTCTGAGTTTGGGCGGGACATTGATATCGCGGCTCCACTTCGCGCTCAGTACTGCGCAGACTCGGGCTCCAAGTTAACTACGCGCAGATTCAAGATGTCAGCGCCATATAGACACACTGGCGGCTTCAGTTACTATAACGGAAGAGAGTAAAGGTGTGTCATACATATTTTTTTACAGTCTAAGGACTGAACATGTAATACACATGCGCAAGACGTCACCGTTTTCACAAATTCGCATTTTAGTAGTTTACACGAAGACGATAACGGTATTGCACTTTGAAACCTGTTTTCAAAAGTTTGTTTTCCTGTTTTCAAGCCTCCAAAAGTCTTTACGTTAGTGAAGCTGTTATGTTGATTCTTCCCTTTCCTGCACGTGACACTATTAAAATGTCATTCATTGTTGTGATTTACATAACTACATAAATACAAATGTTTAGCTGAGCAAACGAGGTAAATAAAAAGAAATAGGCTATCACTAAAGGGTTAGTTCACCCAAAAATGAAATTTCTGTCATTTATTACATACCCACATGTTGTTCCAAACCCGCAAGATCTTTTTTCATATTCGGAACACAAATTAAGATATTTTTGTTGAAATCCAAGAGGTTTTTTATCCTCTATTGAAAGTAACGAAATTACCACATTCAGTGTCCAGAAAAGTAGTAAAAACATCGTTAAAAAAGTCGACGTGACTACAGTGGTTCAACCTTAATGTTATGAAGCGATGAAAATACTTTTTATGCGAAAAAACAAAACAAAAATAACGACTTTATTCAACAAATTCGTCTCTCCCCTGTCATTCTGCTACAATGCAGAGCTTCAGTGTTTACGTCTGAATGCCGGCTCAGTATTGGCCGGCTCTGGTCACGTGAGCAGCGTGTGATGCTGATGCAGGAGCCACTGTAGTCAAGTTCACTATTTTAATGATGTTTTTACTAATTATCACAGAAGTACTAGGATCAATGTTATAGTTCAGATATAAACACTGATGTCTACGGAAGCGATCAAAATAGAGTGAATCAAATTTGAATGTAACTTTAGCGAATAACGATTGTATCAATAACATTATTACGCCATTAGGTGGCGACAAGTGACTGTTAAAAAAATGTGTTTGTCATTGAATCATTTATCAAGAGATTCATTCAAAAATGCTGATTCATCCAGTAATGAAACAAGTATTTATGAGTGAGTTATCGAATCATTCATTCATTCAATAATTCATGTTAATTCAAAATTATAAATAGACTGCAGCAATTAACATTTTGTCAGAACTTCTAATTAATGACATGTTGTTTTGTTTAGTTATCTGTTCAGAATCGTGATCTCTGTTTGAAACAAAAAAATGTGATTCAGTTTATCCAGAATCGTGCAGCTCAGTTTCCACTAATTAATATCAGATCCTGCTTTTTACCTCTCTAGATGATAAACACAAGCATGTTATTGTGAAGCTGTTTACGTGCTTTTTCATTTATCTTTGTTGAAAAAAAAAAAATATGCTGGCCTTCGAGTTGCCGTGGCAACGCAAGTGACATGATGCAGGGTTTAAGAGAGTGACAAAGAGGAGAAAGAGATTATGTGAAAGACAGGAATATGTGAGTCATAAAATACTGTGACCCTGAAACTTGAGCAACAAAATCTGCCTACAGATAGAAAGAACGAATATGGTAGGTCAAGAGAATTATGAATGCTGCAGCCAAAATTACCTAAAAAACAGTCATTCTGCTGCAAATCGCAATGGTTAGTTAGTGAGTCACACGCTATTGCCCGAGAAATGTAATCAAATTGCTGAAGTGCCTGAAGAATAATAGAAGAGAGTGATGAGAAGCACACCAGTGTGATTTCTAAACGTGAGGAGGTGTCTTGCAGAATTTAATGATGTGAAACCATCTTCATGCTTCTTCTAATCACGTCTGAAAGAGCCGTTTTAGCCTGGAACTATCACTGGCTTTGAGTGGGCTGCCGTAAAGTCTTGAGCTCGGCCCCCGTGCTCTTGTCAGTTCAAAGTTGTTGAAAGGCATTATATTCTTTCTGAAGGTTTCGTGTCCATTCTCCAGGTGCCTTGGAGTATGATGGACGAATCAATGGAATTGATGCAAAAGATGGTGCTGTTTGACATTTCACACCAAATTAAAGAGAAAAAGAAGCTACTGATGTGAGTATACTCTAAAAAAAATAGCTGTAAAAAAACTAAACAAATTTACACAGTAATATACCGTAAAAACAATGCATTCTGGGTAATATTTGTCGTTTTAAAAAAGAATTGTTGGTTTAACTTAAAAAAGTAAGTTACTTGTTGCCTTAAATTTTGTGTTCCTTGAAATTAAAAAATTTGAGTTAATACAATGAAGGCGATTGGTTTAATCAACAGAAAGTCTAACTATTATGTTATCTGAACCACATGAATTATTGAAGTTGATTTGACAAAAAAAAAAATGTTGTGATAACAAATCATGAAAATTATTTTTTACAGTGTAGCCTATAGGTTACTTTCACGAAAACGACAAATAATATTACCCAGGATGCATTGTAATATACAGAAGTAATACACTGTAAAAACAATGCATTCTGGGTAATATTTGACATATATATATATATATATATATACTATATTGCTAAAAGTTATGGGACACCTGCCTTTACGTGCACATGAACTTTAATGACATGCCATTCTTAATCCGTAGGGTTTAATATGGAGTTGGCCCACCCTTTGCAGCTATAACAGCTTCAACTCTTCTAGGATGGCTTTCCACAAGGTTTAGGAGTGTGTTTATGGGAATTTTTGACCGTTCTTCTAGAAGCGCATTTGTGTGGTCAGGCAGTGATGTTGGACGAGAAGGCCTGGCTCGCAGTCTCCGCTCTAATTCATCCCAAAGGTGTTCTGTCGGGTTGAGGTCAGGACTCTGTGCAGGCCAGTCAAGTTCCTCCACACCAAACTCACTCATCCATGTCTTTATGGACCTTACTTTGTGCACTGGTGTGCAGTCATGTTGAAACATGTTGAACTTTGTGTTCCCACAAAGTTGGGAGCATGAAATTGTCCAAAATGTCTTGGTATGCTGAAGCATTAAGAGTTCCTTTCACTGGAACTAAGGGGTCAAGCCCAACCCCTGAAAAACAACCCCACACCATAATCCCCCTCCACCAAACTTTACACTTGGCACAATGCAGTCAGGCAAGTACTGTTCTCCTGGCAACCGCCAAACCCAGACTCGTCCATCGTATTTCCAGACAGAGAATCGTGATTCGTCACTCCAGAGAACACGTCTGCACTGCTCTAGAGTCCAGTGGCGGCGTGTTTTACACCACTGCATCTGACGCTTTGCATTGCACTTGGTGATGTAAGGCTTGGATGCAGCTGCTCAGCCATGGAAACCCATTCCATGAAGCACTGTTCTTGAGCTGATATGAAGGCCACACAAAGTTTGGAGGTCTGTAGCTTTACGTGGCCTACCACTTTGTGGCTGAGTTGCTGTTGTTCCCAATTGCTTTCACTTTGTTATGATACCACTAACAGTTGACCGTGAAATATTTAGTAGTGAGGAAATTTAGAATGGACTTATTACACAGGTGGCAACCTATCACAGTACCACGCTTGAATTCACTGAGCTCCTGAGAGCGACCCATTCTTTCAGAAATGTTTGTAGAAGCAGTCTGCATGCCTAGGTGCTTGACTTTATACACCTGTGGCCATGGAAGTGATTGGAACACCTGAATTCAATGATTTGGAGGGTGTCCCAATACCTTTGGCAATATAGTGTATATAAGTGGTCGACAATAGGCAGCCCGCAGCTGAACACATTGTTGTCTTTCCATTCTTCTTTGTATGCCCTATTTTCGCTGACAACTTTCCTCTTTTAGAGTGTTTCATAGTGCCATTTTCTCTCACCAGCTAGCTTAAATGTTAGCAAACATCACTCTGCACACGGCTTAATAGCGTCCCTCCAGCATGCAAACAATTTAAAAAATGCACTTTAGTGCATGAGGATGCCAAGGAATAATAAGGAGTGTAAAAGTAGGCTACGTCAAATAATTATTACAAAAAGTTAGGATCCATTGTGTAACAAGCAAATGAAAATGTTACACATTTATTATTCACAATATGGAAAGAGGAAAGTTAGGAGTATGACTCAAACATGCCATAATGGGCTTATTCAAGTTATTTTTATCCATTCCGCATATGTGTGTTTTAGCAAGGGCGGTCTGTGTTGCAAGTTGGTGAATGAAGATACTTGCCAGGTTGTGTGTCACTACTCTGCTTTATTAATTTATCCAGTGTAAAACCCGGACACCGCCACACAAATGTGGCTTATGTGTTAATGACTGTACAGGATTTAACACAGAGTAACAGCTCAATAACAGTTAAAAAAAGACAGTTACAGTCTGTCACAGGCAATTCTAGTTGCATTTTTCAAGTAATTTCTTAAATTATCCTTTGACTATTTTCTTGCCTACCATCTAGTAGCAACATTTTTTTTTTTTTTTTTTTTTGCCCGATGCCAAACTAAATCGCAGACCCCTGGTGTATGTATAAACCCGAATAAGCTGGCAAAACTAAAAAAAAATTGTTTACAAAAGTTTTCAGATTTCCTCAAAATTTTTAGGTTAAGAAATTCAAAGTTTAAGCAGAACTGGCAGATTTTTATTTTGTGCTCATACATTTGAATTGTTCTTAACTTGAACTGTTTGAGTACACTAATTCATACATTTAACTTAAAATTGTCATGTAACCTCTGTGTGAACATTTTTATTAGTCTAAACATTTTATTAGTCTAAACTACAACAAGCTAATTCAGAAAATGCTAACTTGCTAATCTGCTAACATGTTAACAATAACATGGTATAGCACATGCTGAATGAGGGCAGAAATATAATGCGTTTAACACAGACCAAGCCACATGCACCGCTTGACACCATGATGGTTACTCTCCAAAAACCCACATTAACAGAAACTCTTTTAAATTAGCATAACAACACATTAATCACAACAAAATCTCCCACTTTAATCTTGCACACACACACACACAAAAACATATAACACTTCATTTTAGCATTTACTCTCCCTTTCGAGTGCCATGGGCAAAGCATGTTGGGAAATAGAAATCCCAGCCCAGTTTCAGTTAAACTTAAGTTCTTCTAAATTAAAAGAATACGTTCATAAAACTCAAGACAATGGAACAGTTCAGTTTACTTAAAATATGTCAGTACTGTGAACTTGAAAGAAAAAGAAAGTGCTAAATACTCATAAAAGTTCATTTGACTCAACTAATTTGTTTAATTTAAGTTTGTCCTACTCAAACCAATTAATAAAACCAGTGATAGCCTAAAACATCATGAAATTTCTGCGATTTACATTTGAGACAAGATAAAAATAAAACCCACTTAAAAATACTGCTGTATTAAGCTTTTTTAGTGCTTTAGAAAAGATTACAAAATAAATAAAATAAATCCTATATATATACACTTTTTTTTTTTGGGAAAGTAATATATATATATATATATATATATATATATATATATATATATATATATATATATATATATATATTATTTTCCCAAAAAAAAAAAAAAAAATATTTATCTGTGATTGTTATTAATTATTTGGCAGAGAAAATTATTTTTGTATTTATAGTTTATTATCTGCTGTGGGAATGTGGCATTAAAATTAAATAAACTGGAAAATAATTAATTAATTACTATACAAGGTGATGTAGCTGCCTCGCGTGCAAAGTATGCAATTAGTCGATTAATGCATATACATGTACCAAGGATGAAAAGGTAAAATAAGCCAGAGTATAGCTGAATAAATCAATGAGTACATAAATGGACAGATATGATGATGAATCTGCACATCACTAGTTAAGAGAAACCTCTATCATAAAAACAAAGGAGAAAAACAAAGAAACATATAGACTATACTGGCACAAAGAAACGGGGCTTCTGACATACACATATATGAACACATCTCTTCGATGACGTCATGCTCAGTCCGTGCGTGGCCGAGGGAACATGTGCTGGAACATGCTGTACCGCACGTGCCCTCCTCCCCCTCCCTTCACGTGTAATTCGCATGTTGCAGGCGAAAGACCACCGCACATCAACTCCAACGGCCCCACCCCACCGATCAACTCCGAAAAGACCTGTAAGACGCTGTAATTTCATACGAGCAACGTCGTATTTTCCTTATCAGTTGATGTTTGATGAATTTCAGTGTCATCAATATCAAATTTAGCGCAATTATGCCACTTAATTTAGGCTACCCACCCCTATGGAGAAGTGGGATGCCCCTACTTTGCATATTACAGTATGACGCTGGGAGTCGTTAAAACACATGAATATACATTAATTGAATATACATTCATATATAATAACACGGATATGATAAATTAGTGGACAACCCCGCGCGAAAAGGATGCCTTTTGTGTCCCATATATGAATATAATGTAAAATAATTATGAATTATTAAATTCTTAAAGAATTTTGCTTATTTTCAATATATAAAAACACCCTTAAATGTTTATTATTTTTTAAATCTGTGTATTTAAATAAATACTGGGAGAATAAATCGCTTAAATATTGTTTTAACTAGAAAAAATAACGAAATATGTATGAAAGATGTCGTATTTGTGTCACCCGTATTTTGAATGAAATGGAACAGTCCGTTGAGACCACGCCCCCTTTGCGCTCTCCTGTTGATGTTATTATTGTTTATGTCAGTCAGACGTTTGATGGAAGAAGTGACAAAAAACCCAAACAAACCTGTCGAGTTTCCCCAAAAATGACAACTGTCAGCCCGCAGCTTTCAGCTAGATAGGGACGTTATGAAAAATAGGATTACTGCCCTGAAACATATGTTAACAAAGGGGGTAATAAACTCATGGAGCTGCGCAACGGCACACAGGGGAGAATAACGAGCCTCCGGCGGGGCTGCAAGAGAGTCGAGCCGCCCAGCGCGAACATGAGGCGGGATGTCAGTAAAGTTCTGCGCCCGCTGCCCGTGGAGACCAACGATGATGATGAGCCCATGGAAGAAGAGGACTGTTTCTCAACGGGCTTCCTCAAGAATGCCAACCTCGAACCCGCGATGCTCTTCGCGGCGCCCCGGTATAGCTTGATTCGGGAGGTGGGTCGCGGGAGCTACGGCGTGGTGTACGAAGCCATCGCCCGCAGGTCCGGAGCCCGGGTGGCCGTGAAGAAACTCCGCTGCGACGCGCCCGAGAAAGTGGAACTGGCGCTGGCGGAGTTCTGGGCCCTTGCGAGCCTGGAGAAGAAGCACGAGAATGTGGTGCAGCTGGAGGAGTGTGTGCTACAAAGAAACGGGATGGCACAGAAAATGAGCCACGGGAACAAACGAAACAAGCAGTATTTGAGATTAGTGGAAACTTCACTGAAAGGTAAAGGAAGTTTAACAAATGATGACTGACCAGGACAGAGCTTTTTGAAAGCACTGGCACTGAATGCATAATTCATAATATGAACTAAAGGGTTGATCAATTTTTTTTTTTTTTGTCAAGATCTTAGTTCAGACTAACATTGTTTTGCTTTTAAATACAAATGAAAGTTGCATAAAAGCAATGTAAACATCTTAAATTGCATGCATCAGCATTAAAACCCTTTATGATATTATTATCATCTTAAAGGCATACCATCAAACCTGCACAAAGTAGGAAGAGAAGCTAGGGAACATCATGTTCTAGCACCCATGATGCATTAACCCCTTCACTCCCATATAGGCCAGATTGTATGCACACATCTGCTAATCTGCTTTGGTCATTGTGTGCAATTTCCAAAGCTCAAGTCCATTACTTTTCCATTAGGTTTAATAATATTGTTATTTTCATGTCATTTGTATTGCCAAAATCAAACTAAACTCTGCTGTTATTGTGCTGACTTTTACAGGAGAAGGATTCATTTTTAAGTCATTGCGATCACAAACAAGAATTTCTAGCTCATTAAATGTTTTAGAGTGGTTCATAACATGAAAAATGTAAATTGGAGATTGAAATTTCCATGTTTCCATGCATTTTTATAATTTTATAACCTTTGACCATTTTGAGGCCTGGAAATTATTATTTTTTTAATTCCATGATATTATTTCCATGGTCATGTGAACCCTGATTTAAGCTTCATCCATGTTTGGACTTTTATTTAATTAGTCTCTGTGAAAAAATTGAAAAATATTTTACACATCCTATGGTGTATTCAATCTAAAATGATTTTAAATGGGATTTGGTGAATTAGTTTATAAAAAATGGCAAAATGATAAAGTCACGTTGGTGTTTTTGTGGCGTTTGGTGTGTTGAGGTGATGGTGAGTTGCGTGTTTGTGGTGTCGTGTGAGTGCTATATTTGTGGTTGTGCTCAGCAGTTGCAGGATCTGTTTTGTGCTGACTGGTGTTGTTATGTAAGTGCCACCATTTAGTGGCCTCGTCTACAATGGAAAAACTAATCCTGATGTTACAGGCTTGCTTAGATATGACCTGAATATAAATGTTTTTGCTGATGTATTTTGAATTATGTAATGGATTTTTGACAAATATATGTTTTTATGAGCCAGAATCGACCAGGCCAGAATTTTGTTGTGCCCTGTAATCAGTCAGTTCAGTCAAAGTGAACAAATTTACAGATCACACCTTACTTTATTTCAAGGATTTACAAACTTTGAACTAAAGTATTTACTTGAAATACCCTCAGAAATTTGAAGTTAATATTTCCATAATTTAACAACGCATTCACGTTTCTCTGATTTCAGTTAAAGTGCCCCGTTACGCTATTTTAAAGGTTATTGGAGTCTCCTACAATAGGTTTACATGCATCTAAGGTCAAAAAACACTTTAATTTTCTCATAATATACACTGTACATCACCTCATTCCTTAAAGAGGCTGAAAACGGTTCATTCAAAGATTCGGTCTCTCTTTTGATTGGTCTGCTCTGCTCTGATTGGTCAGATGGCCCATTCTGTTGTGATTTGTCGACCACTTACAGCACATGTCGGAAACCAAATGGTCATTACCATATCTGAATTTCAGCTCTG
The DNA here is from genome assembly GCA_037101425.1 of Elopichthys bambusa. NCBI lineage: Eukaryota > Metazoa > Chordata > Actinopteri > Cypriniformes > Xenocyprididae > Elopichthys > Elopichthys bambusa. The sequence goes on from CM074451.1 coordinate 3,446,760, forward strand.
GATCTTCCTCGTACACAGTGATACGAACAGTAACAGGCATCGGTTTTAACGTATCAATCCCACCGCGAGTCCTCATCCTTTGAAAGTGCATCTAACTGGATTCTCAGCGCTGAAAACAGCGTCTTCTCGACATGACAACAACAAGAACCAAACTCTTCCGGTCTCGAGCGGCTTCTGCTCTTGCTACAACTACAGTGTTTGAGGGTCAAAGTAGACGTTGTTCATGAGCAGCCAATGAAGACCATAGACTTGCATTATGCAAATTTATTCATCACATTTGTTGTTTTAGGATTATGGGAGACAAGAGTTCCCAAGCATTTTCTTTCTCCAAGTGTTTGTTAGTTGCTATCACTTCCACAGGTCACAGTCCACCTGTTCTCCGTGTATTTCCCAACTCTTGTTTCCTGAAGTTAAGCTAGGTTAGTTATCGCAGAACACAGACAGATTATCAGCGCTTAGTCTCATACACCTCTTTTTTTTGAAGGGCTCCAAACGTGCCGTTCAGCGGAAATCTGTGCTCAGCTAAAGTCTGATTGGTGTTTTGTTAGCCCACCTGCGTTAGCTAAAGCAGCACTTTAGTTCTAGCTGGCGTAACAGTCTTTGTTAAAGGCTTGGGGTTTGAACAGTAAAGCCGCTGTAGTTAAACAGGACGGGGTGTAATCAAACACAACACTGTCTCTGTTTGCTAATGAGTCAGACACAACGGCTTATCAGTTAGAGACCAGAAACATTCAATGAAGAGACGTTTGGCCTTACTCAGCAGAAACAGCTCAATGAAGCACATGAGTAGATTATATGGACTGGAGTGGGTTTGATTTGCCAACGTCCTGATGTGGTTTACAGTAAATGCTAGTTCTGACATTCTCCTGGTTAAAATAAGAGGCCACTTGGAGCGCATTGTTGTCTTCCGATGTTTTCTTTGAATCTTTAAATTGGGACTTTATGCTTTGAAAGCAAAGAGCTCTTAAAAAAAGCAAAATAAATTGTTAGTTGCTCAACATGCAATAAAAATTGACCCTGTTTACTTTCTTGAAGGGGTCATTTTTTAAATTTTAATGATGTTCTCTGAGGTCCACTTATAGTGTCATCATCAAAAACATCGTAATTTAGAAGTAATATAAGCGATTTTCTATCCTGTTGTTAGGCAATGTCCACACTAAAACGTTTTCGTTTGAAAACGTATCTTTTTCTCTCTGTTTTGGCTTTCCGTCCACATTGAGACGGCATTTTTGTCAAGGTCGTGCTGTAGTGTGGATGTTGAAAATGGAGGTATTTGAAAACAATGACGTATGTTAAGTCATGACGCATATTGTACCCATAGATATCTATATCTGCATTTTTGTGCCTGATATTTGGGCGCAACAGTGAGTGATGTGATCATATGCTAATAAAATGATCGTGAACTCTATTATATCTGCTTTCTCTGCATCGTCTCGTGAGCGTTTAGTATGTTTTACGCATGCGCAGTAAGGGGATTTAAGCATTTTCAGATGTTCCAGTGTGGATGAGCAACTTTTGGAAAACGCTTGAAAACGGCGTGGATGGGGAGCGTTTTTTCAAATGAAAACTGTTTTCAAATGTCTCCAGATTAATTAATCAATTTTAATATATATCAGCCAGAATTTCTTATCGGGCCGATACAGTAACATTAAAACCGATATTGTGGCCGATATGTCGTGCATCCCTACTAAAAATCGGTTGAAACTGCCCTTATGTCTGTGGTGTCCCACAGTTTTAAAATCGGTTAAGATTTGAAAATTGTCTAGTGTGTGGCCAGCCTGAGTTTCAAATAGCAGGTGTTGCTTTTTGACTAGTAATGCACAACAACTGACTGCAGATTTTAGTATGGAATGTCCACTTGTACAATTGCATTGTATAATTCCTATATTCTACTCTCATTGCAGGTGAGCGTATCCTGGGTTACCCAGAGGAACCATGTTATCTTTGGTTTGTTATGGAGTTCTGCGATGGTGGCGACCTGAACCAGTACATCCTCTCCCGGCGACCTGATCCACGGACCAACCATAGTTTCATGAAGCAGTTGACCAGTGCTGTGGCCTTCCTCCATAAAAACAACATTGTCCACCGGGACCTCAAACCAGACAACATTCTCATCTCACAGAAATCGGGCGGTCCCGTGATCAAGGTCGCTGACTTCGGCCTCAGCAAGGTGTGCGCGGGACTCAGCTGCATTGAGAACGAAGGCGACAACCAGGTTAACAAGAACATGGTGAACATTAACAAATTCTGGCTGTCGTCAGCATGCGGCTCCGACTTCTACATGGCGCCGGAGGTTTGGGAGGGCCACTACACCGCCAAGGCAGACATTTTCGCACTCGGCATCATCATTTGGGCCATGATAGAACGGATCACGTTTATCGACGCTGAATCCAAGCGAGAGCTTCTCGGCACGTACATTCGCCAGGGAACCGAGATCGTCCCGGTGGGCGAGGCCTTGCTGGAGAACCCGAAGATGGTCCTGCACATCCCACAGAGGACACGCAGCATCATGTCAGAGGGCATCAAGCGGCTTCTGCAGGACATGTTGGCGGTCAACCCGCAGGACCGGCCCGACGCATTTCAGTTGGAAGTTAGAATGGACCAAGTCACATGTGCGGCATAAGACATGTGACTCTATTGGCCAAAACAAGCATGCTTGCTCTTTCAGGTGGGTTGAAATTTCTTGATATCATTTTAAACATGTTGTATTCACCATTTTTGTTCACCTCAGACCAAAATCTTTAAAAATCAAGAGTGCGGTTTAAATCCCATAATGCACAAAATGTATTTTTGTAGTTTGCATCACCCTGGTTCCCTCCCAGTACGATTTTTTCCATTGGCTTTTGGATTATTGCAGAAAATAAGCTCTGTGACCAACAAAAGTTTATGATTCTTACTAGTGCTGTCACATTAAAAGTTTGTAAATATTTAAAGTGTGTATACTTACATATATATATATATATATATATATATATATATATATATATATATATATATATATATATATATATAGATAGATAAAAAACAAACTTTGTTAGATGCGATTAATCGCGATTAATCGATTTGACAGCACTAGTGAGAAGATTATATATATTTAAACTTTTGCTTTAGATGCGATTAATCGCGATCAATCGATTTGACAGCACTAGTGAGAAGATTATATATATTTAAACTTTTGCTTTAGATGCGATTAATCGCGATTAATCGATTTGACAGCACTTGTAAGAAGATTATATATTTAATATATCATTTCAAACTTCTGCGTTAATTACGATTAATCGATTTTAAAGCACTTGTAAGAAGATTATATATTTAATATATCATTTCAGACTTCTGCGTTAATTATGATTAATCGATTTTAAAGCACTTGTAAGAAGATTATATATTTAATATATCATTTCAAACTTTTATGTTAGATTCGATTAATCACGAATAATCAATTTGACAGCACTAATTCTTACACATATTGTTCATCATGATAATCTTCACAAATTAACAACTTTTATGAATTTTTCTGTTAAATGCTATCTATTAGCAACACCACGGTCACAATCTTTCAGTCTTTATTTAAAACCATTTTTCCTGAAAGTTCGAGTTTATAATAGTTTGTAAGAGTGCAGTTATATAAACAATGAGGCTGTGAAAGTGACTAGTGAGTAGATGAGTTTATCTGTTCGGCTGATAAATTAATGTTCGACAACCTCTGTCATCCCATTTAGACACTTATTAGCAAACTGCCTTTTTTAAGACAAGTAGAAGGTTGAAATAATTACAAGCGGGTGTTACTGACATATTTTATGTCATAGAATAAAACGTGAATATATCTTGAGCTTGTGTTACCGACATACTTTTTTTCATTCATTTAACCAAAAAACGCTTCCATTGACTTCAGAACTAGATGTGCTAAAATGCTTGTTTCTGGGTTTCGGCCTGCAAAAATACACCATCCGGGAAGCACTCTATTGGATGCCTTTACACTACATAAGTGAAGTTACATACATTTATTTTCGTGTTAAGTGCTCTCAGGTGCCATAGGCCGATCTTGAGTTTGCTTCAGAGTTCTTCGCCTATTCCAGTACTTCTCGTCCTTCCTGCTGCTAATCAAACCCACTTATATGGCCTCAGGGGCAACATGTACCCTGCGAAGCTGCCATGCTCTACCCATTGCACGTCTCGCAGGCCTGTTTGGTTTCCCAACGCCACGCCCTGAGCTTCTATGAACATTTTGACTAACAAGATCTGACACCTTTCTAGCAGCAAAATGCACTCTGCCAGGGGCGATCGTGTCAATGTGTAACACGCAGCATACGCCCAACCAGGTGCGTTTTGTTTTTGGTAGTAACAAAATGGTATACAATGTCAGTAATACCAGAATACCGTTCCCGCAGAGTTTATTGCATTCTTTGATGGATTTTGCATTGGACGAGGTTCAACTGAAAAGGCCAAAGAAATTAAATGTCATTCTATAAATTAAATTTTGCTGCTTTTTTTTAATTAAAAATATCACACTTTCAGTAATTCACGCCTCAGTGTTTTCTTAATGCTTATTACTTTTATTAATAATATTTTATTAATTTATAATTAATTAATTATAATAATTATTCATATTATTTATAATTAATAATAATTATTAATATTATTTATATTTAATTTGATCTAAATGTATTTATTTATTGGTTTGTTGTTCTTGTTGGAAGATTACAAATTTGCTGAATCAGTATTATGTTTTTTCTCTAACTTCCTTTTTATTAAAATCTAGGGCTGTCAGTTCAGTCATTTTAATCAAATGAAATAATATGCTGATTAATCTGATTCATAAAAATATTCACACTTTCAGTAATTCATGTCACAGTAATGTAAATTTAATGTGTAACATTAATAATATTCAATATCAATGTATGTTTATATGTTTATTATTTTTAATGAATACTATTTTTTCATTTATATTTAATTATTTATTTATATGTAATTTTATCAAAAAATATTTCCTTGCTTATTTATTTATTAATGTATTTATTTATGGGTTTGTTGTTCATGTTGGATAATTAAAAAATTAAAAATTAACAAGCTAAATCAGTAATAATTATATTTCAGTAATAATTATAGCTATTATGTTTTCATCTAACTTCTTTTTTATTAAAATCTAGTGCTGTTGTCAAAAAAATGTAATCCAATGAAATATGCTGAATAATATAATTTTCCACAATTAATAAATTGTTAATAAATGAACAAATATGTCTATATATTAATATATTATTTAATAAATATATGTCTATATATTAATGTATATTAATATTTAACACACACACATATATATGTTAAATATTAATATACATTAATATATAAACATATATAATATATCTGAAAATATAAAATTAAATATATTGCGTTCTTGTAAAAAGTATTTTATTAACTTAAAATTCACACATGAAGTCTGCTGTCGTATTAAAACCAGGTGCTTCATGTTTTGGGAACCAATTGTTATTCAACGTCAGTAATTCCGGAATGCCGTTCCCGCAGAGTTTATTGCATTCTTTTATGGATTTTGCATTGGACGAGGTTCAACTGAAAAATCCAGAGGAAATGAAATGCATTTTAAAGCCACTTTATAGCACAATTTTAATCAAAACTCACTTCGTTGTTGTCCTGAGGCTAGAGCATACAGACTTTATTCAGATTAGCACGCATCTCCAGCGAAATGCAATGAAGACGGCTTATTTGGTGTCAGATCGGAAGGGTCTGCAGTGTGCATGGGCTGAGTGGACGTGTACGTGACTTGTGCGTCAGGGGTTTATGGCCTCGTTCTTTCAGTGAGCATATAGAGCAGTTATGCAACACACCAGGGCCCAAACCCTCCTTCCTCCCCCCGACGGCCTCAATGGAAGCAGCCATCCGTCAAAACAAGCAGGCCTGAGAGTGAGCCGTGAGTCTGCCTGTTTGTCTTAGTGGGGTAAGAGGGGGTACTTCTGCGTATTGACACCAGCAGGGACAAGGAGATCGCTGCGGCTGCACACAGAAGGCCCCGCTTCACCCTCCCGTACCGAAACACACACGCCCATTTTTGCAGCCCGTGAGACACTGAGGGGTCTGTGGTCCTCGGCGCTAGACTCACGTTCAGAACATTGTGTTCTTTCTCTGCCAGCCTGTATGAGTGTCCATTGCTACTGTGTTTACACTGTCAGGTTCATTATTCACACCGGAGGAACACATATTTGCTCAATCGTTAAGATTTGAAATATACCAATGATGATATTGCTTCTCGTTTTTAATTAAAAATAAAAACACTTTCAGTAATTCACACCACAAGAATGTAATAAACATGTAATGTCTAACAGTTATGTTATATTCAAATTATATTCATTCATTTCATTAATAGTGTCTTGTTTCATATTTTTAAAAACATATCACTTTGACATATTTGTTTATTTATTTATTTTTAATTTTTATTTTTAATATTTTTAATATTTGATTTATTTATATTTAATTTTATTATTTTTAATACTATTTAATACATTCAGACTACAATAAGTACATATAACAATATGTAAATTATATTAATTCATATCAATAATCTTTTGTTTCATACTTTTATATTATTTATTTATTTTTAAGACTTTTATTTTTAATATTTTAGTATATGTAATATTCGTTATTATTACTTTAATTATAATATAATAATTATAATTATAATAACTTAATTATAATTAAGTTATAATAACTTATTATTCGTTAATATCGGTAATGATGTTTTATAATGTTACTTTTTATTTATTTTTATTTTTTATCTTAATACTTTTTGTTTTTAATATTTGTATTCATTTATATTTACATTTTATTAATTAATACTATTATCATTATTATATCAATGTATGTTTATAATGATTTTTATTAATAATAATTTATATGTGCAACAGTATGTAAATTATATTTATTCATATCAATAATGTTTTATAATCATAATGCTTTGTTTCATATTTTTAATTTATTTTATTATTTTAAAACGTGTTACTTTAACATGTTTATTTATTTTTAATTTTATGTTTAATTTTTTATTTTAAAAAATGTTATTAATTTAACAGTCATTATTATTAATTTATTTATATTCAATTTTATTTTCAAAACTATGTAATAAATTCACACTACAATAATGTAAAGTACATATAACTATGTAAATTATATTATCTTTTATCTTTTAATCTTTTATAATGTTTCATACTGTTTTATATTATTTAATTTTAATTTTATTCTTTTAAATATTTTAATAATAATTTAATATTACATTATATGTTTTATGATGTTAATTTTTATTTAGTTATTTTTATTTATTATTTTAATACTTTTTGTTTTATTATAGTTGTATTCATTTATATTTACATTTTATAAATTAATACTATTTATTATTATTATTATTATTATGGGTTTATTTGATTAAACATTTTAATCAATTGAATAATCACTGCTGATTGATATGATTAATCAAAATTAATTGTCTATATATCAGTATTTGTTGAGAAAAGCCTAAAATGAAGATAATTCAAATACATTACATTATTGTGCCAATATTATGGTAATAAAGTCAGTAAAGTATTCCATTAACTTGAAATTCTTCTGCCTCAGGCCAGTTTACAAGTTGTATTTCTTACTTTTTATAAATAATATAATTACCCTATATACTATTTTGACTAGTGCACAACTATTTCTGTGCTCAAATCGTTCACAGACGCAAAACCGCCTCGAACCGCTCGTCTTTTGCACAGACTGAGCTGCGTTCGTCTAAATGTGGCCATGTTGTATATGTGATTATAGTCATTATATAAGTGGGTCAATGAGTGCAGAGCAGCTGTAATGTATAGTACAGTGTGTTCTCTATGGCCTGTGGGTATGTCCTGTTGATCAACACTACAGCTTCTGTATTTTTATGTGAAAGTTGTCCCGTTAGTTTTGATCTGAACAAAATGCAAGAAATGCATTAGAAAGCAACGATGTCAATCAGATTTCACAACATTTGCAAGTTAACAGAGCATTTGCAAAACTGCCATTTTTGTGTGAGGTTCAGACTCCTTTGGGAAAGGTGGGGGTGGTTTTGGGGTGTTTTTCAGGATTGTTGGGAAGGTAATGACGGAGCGAGTGTTTGCAGACTGTTATGTAAGATGGAATAACATTCAGCTAATAATTGTGCTAAAAACATGCTGTTTTTCCATGTATTTAGCACACTTTTTCAATCAGAGGTTGCTATTTTCTATTGTTAAACTGTTTTAAGTTGAGATGAAAAATCTTCCTTGAACTAAAGAAGAACTGCCTAAAACCCTTTGCAAACTAATAATAAGTTCATGTAAAATGTGACGTGAAGTAGTTTGTGCACTGTAAAAAAGTATTTTTTGAAGTAGTAATTAAAACAAATATTATTGGACTGATTTACAAAAAGATACTATTTCGGTGTTTCTACTTTTAAAATTTAAATTTTTCTTTGTAATTATTTGTGAAATTTACTAGCGATTTATGAGTGAAAAATTGTTCTAAATCCTACACCAATTTTATTCCAGCGTGTCTCATTATAATCCTATAGAAGCTTGTTTCTGCCACTAAATAAAAAATAAAAAAGGTAATTGCGACTTTTTATCTCACAATTCTGACTTTATTTCTCACAACTGTGGGTTTATATCCCGCAATTCTAACTTTATTTCTCGCAATTGCAAGTTTATATCCCACAATTGGGAGTTTATATCCTGCAATTCTGACTTTATTTCTCGCAATTGTGAGTTTATATCCTGCAATTCTGACTTTCTCACAGTTGTGAGTTTATATCCCACAATTGTGAGTTTATATCCCACAATTCTGACTTTATTTCTCGCAATTGCAAGTTTATATCCTGCAATTATGAGTTTATATCCCGCAATTGTGAGTTTATATCCTGCAATTGTGAGTTTATATCCCGCAATTGTGAGTATATATCCCGCAGTTCTGACTTTCTCACAATTGTGAGTTTATATCCTGCAATTCTAACTTTATTTCTCGCAATTGCAAGTTTATATCCCACAATTGGGAGTTTATATCCTGCAATTCTGACTTTATTTCTCGCAATTGTGAGTTTATATCCTGCAATTCTGACTTTCTCACAGTTGTGAGTTTATATCCCACAATTGTGAGTTTATATCCCACAATTCTGACTTTATTTCTCGCAATTGCAAGTTTATATCCTGCAATTATGAGTTTATATCCCGCAATTGTGAGTTTATATCCTGCAATTGTGAGTTTATATCCCGCAATTGTGAGTATATATCCCGCAGTTCTGACTTTCTCACAATTGTGAGTTTATATCCTGCAATTCTGACTTTATTTCTCGCAATTGTGAGTTTATATCCCGCAATTGTGAGTTTATAACTCGCAATTCTGACTTTATTTCTCGCAATTGTGAGTTTATATCCCGCAATTCTGACTTTATTTCTCGCAACTGTGAGTTTATATCCCGCAATTCTGAGTTTCTCACAATTGTGAGTTTATATCCTGCAATTCTGACTTTATTTCTCGCAATTGTGAGTTTATATCCCGCAATTCTGACTTTATTTCTCGCAACTGTGAGTTTATATCCTGCAATTCTGACTTTCTCACAATTGTGAGTTTATATTCCGCAAATGTGAGTTTATATCCTGCAATTCTGACTTTATTTCTCGCAATTGTGAGTTTATATCCCGCAATTCTGACTTTATTTCTCGCAACTGTGAGTTTATATCCCGCAATTCTGAGTTTCTCACAATTGTGAGTTTATATCCTGCAATTCTGACTTTATTTCTCGCAATTGTGAGTTTATATCCCGCAATTCTGACTTTATTTCTCACAATTCTGAGTTTATATCCCGCAATTCTGACTTTCTCACAATTGTGAGTTTAAATCCCGCAATTGTGAGTTTATATCCCGTAATTCTGACTTTATTTCTCACAATTGCAAGTTTATATCCTGCAATTCTGAGTTTATATGCTAAAAAGTTGCAATTACCTTTTTTATTTTTTATTCAGTGGCGGAAACAAGCTTCCATATAAACCAATATTTACCCAGTTTTCTTTACTGGACATCCAGCATTATTGGATTACCGTACAGCCATAATTGGCTGAGGATGAAATCGGATCTAATTCAGAAACAGCTTGGATGACAGACACCATGTTGCATCAGTAAATCATTCTCTCGTGAACCGCCCGACACATGGACCTCGGATTAGAAATACTAGGAGAACAACAACAAGGCCTGTAATTGTAGTGGTCTTGAGTAGAATATATGAGTGAAATATATGAGTATTGTCACACACTCTGTGGTTTGTTCTGTGGTGAAGGAGAACATGTTTGCACGTGATGTTTGGAAGGAAGCCAACATGTAGGTGCACAACAGCTCTCAGCTTTGCCTGGGCTTTTAACAAAGCGTGGTTAAATTCACCTCGATCACTGTGGTGGGTTTCTGCTGACCCACATCTGTCAACAGCCAGATGTTATTGGGTTCAGGACAGATATCAGCTGTCTACAGAGCTGGTGCGATCAATAACCAGCTGATGTGTGTAGTTTTTGCTCTATTATCCTATCACATGCTGATTGGCTGAATTATTATGTTTTCAAATAAGTTATTTGTGATGTTTGCTAAATATAACTACTGCTTCTGCTTAGTGCAGATAACATAAAGCTGATATTATGACAAAAAAAAAGTCATAACTATGAGATTAAAAATTGAAATAATAACATAAAATACAATTGACATTAAAAAATCATGATTATGACAAAACATCATAATTCTAACTTTTTATCACCTAATTTCTACCTTTTGTCATTGACTTTTTAATCACCTAATATCTACTTTTTATGTCATAATTTTGACTTTTTTATCTCTATTATTAGTCGTCTCCTAATTTCTCATTCTGATTTCTGTCTCCTAATTTCTACTTTTTATTCAACTTTTTATCTGATGATTATGACTTAGCATTAATTTCTTCTTTTTGTCATATTTTTCTGCTAATTTCTGCTTTTTGCGGTCATTTTGAATTGAGTAATAATTATGACTTATGTAATAATTTTAAATTCTTATTTCAAAATTATGACTTTCCTAATTTTGACAGTTTATCTCCTAATTTCTACCTTTTATTGATCTGATAATTGTCTTAGCATGTCATAATTTCTACTTTTTGTGTCATAACGATGACTTTTTAACTCCTAATTAACTTTTTCCGATGACTCAGATTTTAACTCCTTATTTTGAATTTTTATGTAATAATTTAAACTTATCTCTTAGACTTGTGACTGTCAATTTTATATTTTTATCTCCCAGTTTCTACTTTTTAATCACATAATTCCTACTTTTTTGTCATAATTATGACTAGAAAGGTGACTTTTTGTCTCCTAATAATTTATCTCATAATTATCTCAAAATTACTGTCATAATTTTGACTGTTTATCTCCTAATTTCTACTTTTTATGTCATTATTTTTACTTTTTGTCATAATTTCGATTTTTTTTTTTTTGTCTTAACGATAACTTTTACTTTCCTAATTTTGACTTTTTTTTTTTTTTTTTTTGAGTAATAATCCTGACTTTTTATCTCATAATTATGATGGTCATAATTTTGACTGTTTTTCTCCTAATAAATCAATCATAAATAATTTATACTTTGTCATACTGATGAATTTTCTCTTAGTTTCTACTTTTATATCATAATTTATTTGTGACAATACTATTTGTGTCATAACAATGACTTTTTATCTCCTAATTTCAACTTTTTTACATCATTTTGAATTTTTATGTAATAATTATGACTTTTTATGATAATTTAGACGTTTTATCTCATAATTGTGACTGTCAATTTTATCTTTTTATCTCCTAATTTCTACTTTTTGTCATAATTTTGACTTTGTGTTATAATTATGACTTATATCTCCTAATTTATATTTTTCTTTCATAATTTTGACTTTTTATGTCATAATTAGGACTTTTTTTGTCATAATTATAAATTAATCAAATAATTTTTTTCTCTAATGTGGTGGTAATATGCTTTCTTAGGGAATGTGTGTGTTTGCTCGAGTAACTGTTTTGTTTTGCTCTCTCTACAGGTTTGCAGAGTAGAATTGCTCACCGATGGAAATGAAAAAGGAATCAATGAATCCTGGAACTGTGAATTTTGTTTTGTGCTCGCTTCCAGAAAGCAGAAGTGAAAAGAAAAATCTCCATATCTATATTAAAGACCCATCACGTGGAAATGCTATGCAGGTATCTTTCTTAACACGCTCTTTTTCTACTTCGATGCATCGGATTCCTTATACAAGTCTTCCAAACTGATGTCAAAACCTACATTTTTTCTGCTCAAATCTCATCAGCAATGATTTCGCGTCCCTCTCGTTTTCTGCTGTGACTCGTGCTGTTGTTCTGGACCGGATTTAGACACACACGTTGCACTATGTCCTCAAACAAGCATATCCAGTCTGCACCTCTGTGAAAACTACCTTACGCCCCATCGGGGTTTACCAGACAGTATAGATGTAAATACTTAGATGTAGATAATGCAGCACTAGGATTGATCTAATGTTGTTGTTGAATGCTCTAAAATATTCACGGGACAACAGAGAAGGAAGTTATTATAAAGCTCACAACCATGAAGACACACTGTGAACGACATAATGTGAAAAAGTGGGTACATAGTGACCCTGTCTCTCCTGTAGGTGTGAATGTTTCTAACCCGAACAACAGCACCTCTAAAAACAAACAAAAAACAAAAAGAAAAAAAAAAACAAAAAAACACCATTGTGCCTTATTTTTTTTAAAAGAAAGTGTTTGGATGGTTCTCATTATTTTATTTTGTATTTTTTCTTTAGGATATTTTAAATGATTTTGTTTTATCCAAAATGTTATTTCCAGGCTAATAATATTGGTTTCAAATGTTTTAATATGAGTTCTCCTAACAAATCAATTGCAAACACACAAAAAATGTGGGAGGTATTTAAAAGCAGTTGCAATTTCTGTCAAATAATTTTCTTTTTTTCATTTATCCAAAATGCAGATCAGGTGTAAACAAAATGATGACTTTTTCTGTACTAACGCCGTTGAAAAGGAGATTATTTCACTTTCTATGCAGTCTCGACAGTTGACGTTGTGTAAATAATGAGTTGGTGAGGGATCAAATATTGTGGTTGTTAATCTTGGTTTTCATTTTTGGAGCAAAATGTCTAATTTCCTTTCGGCTCAAAATGGACGTGACATTCACATTGTCTGGAATGTTTTAGTTCCGTTGGAACAGTTTGAATTCTGCCCCGGATCATGTGATTTTATACGGAACATTGCAAGATTCTGTTTCTATGGGAACCATTGAGTCAATGTAGCTTGATTCTCCTCAGTACTGTTTGGAATTGTGGGATATAAACTGGCAATTGTGAGAAATAAAGTCAGGATTGCGGGATATAAACTCACAATTGTGAGAAAGTCAGAATTGCGGGATTTAAACACACTAACAGATCAGGACCTTTGTTAAAAATGTTAAAAACTTGTTTTAATTATACAAAGGGATGTTAATTGTAATCTTGATCACATTCAAGGTTAAAGTACATACATCTGAGGTCACAATAGTCGATATTTCTCCTGTAAAATTGACATTTGTACCAGGTAAAGCCAGTGAGAAAGTTTTCCTTCTGTATTTTAGTAATGATTTCTGTTCAGTGTTCTTGTTTACAATAGTCAGTGTTTCTACCTCACTTTCAAGACATCTTTAACCTCACTTCTCCTCGCTGTGGTGCGTTGCATTTGGTTTAGTCTGCTTGCATCTTTTCAGCAGCAGTACTTTTATCTGTATAACGTATTAAACGTCTCGAACAGACTTTGCATTTCACTGTTTATGTTGTTATTTTATTGTGCTGTCTATGAGTTGCAGAGCAAGATGAATCTTCATTTATTACGGTAAAACAAAAAGGTCTTTACATTTAGCAAAGGTTCTGTATGGAGCCCCTAAAGGGATATGGTGATGGAAAAAAATTTGAGATGGGAGGAGGAAATATATTTCAATCTATATTTCAAGAAGAAACAATTTGCAAATGAACGCAAACATTTTGTGATTGAATGCAGTTTCTTGGGAGAGCGCCAAATATTTTGCAAGCAAATGCAAAGTTTCTCTGGGAAACGCAAACGAACGCAAAGTTTCTCGGGAAAACGCAAACGTTTTGCAAACGAACGCAAAGTTTCTCGGGGAAACGCAAACGTTTTGCAAACGAACGCAAAGTTTCTCAGGGAAACGCAAACGTTTTGCAAACGAACGCAAAGTTTCTCTGGGGAACGCAAACGTTTTGCAAACGAACGCAAAGTTTCTCTGGGGAACGCAAACGTTTTGCAAACGAACGCAAAGTTTCTCTGGGGAACGCAAACGTTTTGCAAACGAACGCAAAGTTTCTCTGGGGAACGCAAACGTTTTGCAAACGAACGCAAAGTTTCTCTGGGGAACGCAAACGTTTTGCAAACGAACGCAAAGTTTCTCTGGGGAACGCAAACGTTTTGCAAACGAACGCAAAGTTTCTCGGGGAAACGCAAACGTTTTGCAAACGAACGCAAAGTTTCTCTGGGGAACGCAAACGTTTTGCAAACGAACGCAAAGTTTCTCTGGGGAACACAAACGTTTTGCAAACGAACGCAAAGTTTCTCGGGGAAACGCAAACGTTTTGCAAGCGAACGCAAAGTTTCTCAGGGAAACGCAAACGTTTTGCAAACGAACGCAAAGTTTCTTGGGAAAACAAAAACATTTTGCTAGCAAATGCAAAGTTTCTTGGCAGAAAGTAAACAATTTGTGAGCGAACGCAAAGTTTCTCGGGGAAACGCAAACGTTTTGCCAGCAAACGCAAAGTTTCTTGGGAAAACAAAAACATTTTGCTAGCAAATGCAAAGTTTCTTGGCAGAAAGTAAACAATTTGTGAGCGAACGCAAAGTTTCTCGGGGAAACGCAAACGTTTTGCAAACGAACGCCAAGTTTCTCGGGGAAACGCAAACGTTTTGCCAGCAAACGCAAAGTTTCTTGGGAAAACGCAAACGTTTTGCCAGCAAACGCAAAGTTTCTTGGGAAAACAAAAACATTTTACTAGCAAATGCAAAGTTTCTTGGCAGAAAGTAAACAATTTGTGAGCGAACGCAAAGTTTCTCTGGCGAACACAAAACATTTGTGAGAAAACGCAAAAGCATCGACAAATAATTTTTCCTTCCATCTCGTACTTTTTTCCTTCACCGTGTCCCTTTAGGCGCTCCGTAGTTCTCTGATCTCTTTATGGATCAAATATTCCTGATATACCTCCTCTGCCAGTGTTTCAGAGTGTTTCTTTCTTCAGACTTCTTATCTCTTACGGAACTTCTAGCCGTTTTTTTATCAAGACAAAACCCACAGGAAGTTTATGTCTTTCACCAGTGAATCATATTACAGGATGTTTCAGGTCTGAAAATCATACATTTAGTGTAACTCACCTTGAAATATACCAAAAACCTCATCGACTCACAGTAAGGTCATGTTTTTTGTCCCTCAGGTGTTCACTGTAAAATGTTTGCAGGTCAAACAAACACAACGACCATTTAACAGTCTAGAGGAATGCTAACCTAAACAGAGATACGCACATTGACTAATCACTACAAACACGGAAACCAAACTGTTATCTTTCTACTGAATTATTTTCTTTCTATCCTTTGGTGATTTGTTGGTGAGTTTCACAGATTATTTTGAGATTACAGATATTTTATATTGTATACATGTCTTTTCATAGTTAATATTGAACTGGGTTTGGTTTGTGATGCTATGAGCCATTTGATGTTTTTGCAAAGCAATCTTTCTTAAATGTATGTAGCCTCTTGTTTTCTTGAAATAAAGAAATAGAAATAAATATTTCTGTCTTGATTATTATTTATTATCAGGTTTTACTTTGTATGTCATAATTTTGACTTTTTTGTCATACTTATGATTTTGATCACCTAATTTTTACTATTCGTATCATAATGACTATATTTCACTATTCTCTATTTCTGTTTTGTTTAACTTTTTATATGAAAATTATATCTTCATAAATTCATCATTATGACTAGAATTATCTCCTAATTTCTACTTTTGTCATAATTTTGCATTTTTATGTTGTAATTATGACTTAAAGTGATAATTAAATCTCATAATTATGACTTAGCATGTCATAATTTTGATTTTCTCACCTAATTTCGACTTTTGTCATCATTCACATTTTTGTCATAATTATGACTATGTAATAATTTAGAATTTTTTATTTTTATATTAAATTATTGTTAGAATTGAATTTTATTTCCTAATTTCTACTTTGTCATAATTTTCCTTTTTTTTTCTTGACTTAGTATGTCATAATTATTACTTAGTATCTCATAATTTAGACTTTTAATGTCATAATTAGGACTTTTTATGTCATAATTTTGACTTTTTATGTCATAATTAACCAAATTTTTTACCATTTTATCTATCTATCTATACCAAAGCATACTTGTAATTGTTTATGTGGCGGAAATGGGCTTTCATAATTATGACTTGGTATGTCATAATTTTTTACTTTTTTATCACCTAATTTCTACTTCTTATGTCATAATTTTGACTTTTTGTGTCATAATTTATACATTTTATCTCTTAATTCAAATTTTGAATTATGTAATAATTATGACTTATTTTAATTTTTATCTCCTGATTTGTACTTTATATTATAATTTTTTTACTTTTAATCTCATAATTATGATTTAGTATGTCATAGTTTCTACTTTTTACCTCCTAATGTCTACTTGCTATGTAATAACTCAGTATCTCATAATTTCAACTTTTTTTACTCATTATTTAAGATATCTTTTAATAGTCTCGTTTTCTTAAAAAATAGAAATGGAAATAAATATTTCTTGATTGTTATGTATTATCAGGTTATCAGAATATTATATTATATTACATTATATTATTATCAGAATATTAGCCATAATTATAATTTCCAACTTGATCACATTTGGCACATCCGAAAATATAATCGATTTTAGAATTGCCTTTGGATTTTATCCAAATTTATTTTAAAGTTCACGTGACTTCTCATAAACATGTCACAGGAGATTTCTGTCAAACTTTCTAGTCTTTGTTTTTCACCATTGGCCTGTATAAACGCCTAATTACCTACGCAAATCCTTGCGCAGCATGACGTGACTTTGTGGTGAGCTTCTGTTTAATACATGACTGACTTGAGACTCATGAAACTTCATGTTCAGTGACAGCATCGTCACGTAATGGTCACATAATGCGAGCTCAGTGAAAGGTCACCCTTGAGGTCCACATTGTAGTAAAGGGTCTGTTAAAGTAGGTCAGTAGTGTGTGATGAACCCTAATCCGTTATAATCAGTTTTGAAGTGACGGGTCAAGCACATGTAAATGCAGCTAATGGCCTTAGAGGTCAGTTGTGTAATAAAGTCAAGGAGGTTCTGTAATACCATCATTAGCATTCGCACTGTATCAACCGGAAGGACTATAAAGAAGTGTTTGACACTATGTTGCTTGCAAAGTTTTTTTTTTTTTTTAGTCAGAATACAAGGTTATTCTGGCTGTAAATAGAGAAAGATGCATGTTTATGGCATCTACCAGCAAAGAAAGAAAGGAAGAAATTAGAATATCTATCTATCTATCTATCTATCTATCTATCTATCTATCTATCTATCTATCTGTCAGTCTGTCTGTCTGTCTGTCTCTGTCTGTCTATCTGTCTATCCTATCTGTCTATCTCTCTGTCTGTCTATAGATATGCATCTATCTATCTATCTATCTATCTATCTATCTATCTAATTGTCTATAAATATGCATCTCTATCTATCTATCTATCTATCTATCTATCTCTGTCTATCTCTCTCTCTGTCTGTCTGTCTATCTATCTGTCTATAGATATGCATCTCTATCTATCTATCTATCTGTCTATAGATATGCATCTCTATCTATCTATCTGTCTGTCTGTCTATCTATCTATCTATCTATCTACCTCTCTGTCTGTCTGTCTGTCTGTCTATCTATCCTATCTGTCTGTCTATCTCTCTGTCTGTCTATCTGTCTATAGATATGCATCTCTATCTATCTATCTATCTATCTATCTATCTATCTGTCTGTCTGTCTCTGTCTATCTATCTATCCTATCTGTCTATTTCTCTGTCTGTCTGTCTGTCTGTCTATCTATCTATCTATCTATCTGTCTATAGATATGCATCTATCTATCTATCTATCCTATCTGTCTATCTAATTGTCTATAAATATGCATCTTTATCTATCTATCTATCTATCTTATCTGTCTGTCTGTCTATCTATCTATCTATCTATCTATCTGTCTATCTGTCTATCTATCTATTTATCCTATCTGTCTGTCTATCTCTCTGTCTGTCTGTCTATCTATCTGTCTATAGATATGCATCTTTATCTATCTATCTATCTATCTATCTATCTATCTATCTATCTATCCTATCTGTCTGTCTATCTCTGTCTATCTATCTATCTATCTGTATAGATATGCATCTTTATCTATCTATCTATCTTTCTGTCTGTCTGTCTATCTCTCTGTCTGTCTGTCTATCTGTCTGTCTATAGATATGCATCTTTCTCTATCCTATCTGTCTCTCTGTCTGTCTGTCTGTATCTATACACACATACATTCGTACACATATTTTTGACATATAATTTCTGTCTAGATCATATTTCACATGTAATCATTTTAATATATAAATGTATTTTTATAACTATATAATTAAACAAACAATAAAATATACAAATATAATACAGTGTGTGTATATACATATATATAAATCATTTATTTTAAACAATGAATATTGAAATTATATTTTAAAATTACATTTGTTCTGCTCTGTTTAGATCATATTTTTCAACATGGAAATTTAATCATCTTGTTAGAATGGATTTAGCATAAAACATCTGAAATGAATGAGCGAATGAATGTCAATTAGGATATGTCATGTATGGACTAAACACTGCAAAGAAAATACACCATGATCAGATATAGAAAGAGGACATTGTGTTCTCCTTGAGAGAGAGAGAGAGAGCAGGAAACGGATCTTATAGAGAGGCCCAGTCTGTCCTTTAACATATATAGAGAGGCTGAACCATAAGAATGAAACACGCCATTTACACACATGGGTGGAGACTGATAATGACAGAAGAACTGAACATATCTATAGCACCACCCGACACACACACACACACACACACTATAAGAACACTGCCTAGCCAACAAATATGAGCATTTCAACTTATAAGAGTCAGAAGCTACAGAAAACACGTGTAGCAGCACCTGTCCTTGTATTTTGTTATTATGAGTAGGCGCTTTAGGCACAAAGTCACCATACAACATCTCACACAAAACTTTTATTTCTAACAGTGTCCTGAAATGATGCGTTGTCAGAGGATTTGCAGAAACTGAGCAGGTAAACACAAAAATCACATGATGTACTTTTCCTTGCAGAGCTTCTGCGATTGGATGGTGTTATTACCATGACGACTGCAGCACATCATGGCAGATGTGTGAATGAAATGTTTCTCGCTCTTGTCTGGTAGTGTCATGCTGCCCTGAAACTTTTGAAAACGTTACGTATGCTGTTCAGATGGTTTATTTAGTGTTTCTGACATCTAATTAAAGAATTTAGATGATAAACAGCAATATTATTTATCATTTTACCCATATTTTACTCCATTACTTCAGTCTTCAGTGTCACATGATCCTTCAGAAATCATTCTAATATGCTGATCTTCTGCTCAAGAAACATTTCTGATTATTATCAGTGTTGAAAACAGTTGTGCTGCTTCGTTGTGGAAACCAAGATACATTCTTAGAAGAAAAGGTTCTATTTGGAACCTTAAAGGGTTCCATCAGGCACTTCATATATAGAATCTTTTAGGGGTTCCCATCATGGGAACATTATGAATTTAATTTTAATTAAATTTTATGAATTAAAACAGCTTAAACATTTATCACTACAAAAACACTGACTGTCTGTCTGTCTGTCTGTTTGTCTCTCTGTCTATCTATCTATCTATCTATCTGTCTATCCGTCTCTCTGTCTGTGTCTATCTATCTATCTATCTGTCTATCCGTCTCTCTGTCTGTCTATCTGTATCTATCTATCTATCTATCTGTCTCTCTGCCTGTGTCTATCTATCTATCTATCTATCTATCTGTCTATCCGTCTCTCTGTCTGTCTATCTGTATCTATCTATCTATCTATCTGTCTGTCTGTCTCTCTGTGTGTCTATCTATCTATCTATCTATCTATCTATCTATCTATCTGTCTACCCGTCTCTCTGTCTGTCGGTCTATCTATCTATCTATCTATCTGTCTATCCGTCTCTCTGTCTGTCGGTCTATCTATCTGTCTGTCTGTCTCTCTGTGTCTATCTATCTATCTATCTATCTGTCTGTCTGTCTGTCTGTCTGTCTGTCTATCTATCTATCTATCTATCTATCTATCTATCTATCTGTCTGTCTGTCTGTCTGTCTATCTATATCTAAGTGTCTATCTGTCTATCTATCTATCTATCTATCTATCTATCTATCTATCTGTCTGTCTGTCTGTGTCTGTCTGTCTCTCTGTCTATCTATCTATCTGTCTGTCTGTCTCTCTGTCTCTATCTATCTATCTATCTATCTATCTATCTCTATCTGTCTGTCTCTCTGTCTATCTATCTGTCTGTCTATCTATCTATCTATCTATCTATCTATCTATCTATCTATCTATCTATCTATCTGTCTGTCTCTCTGTCTGTCTATCTATCTATTTGGAACCTTAAAGGGTTCCATCAGGCACTTCATATATAGAATCTTTTAGGGGTTCCCATCATGGGAACATTATGAATTTAATTTTAATTAAATTTTATGAATTAAAACAGCTTAAACATTTATCACTACAAAAACACTGACTGACTGTCTGTCTGTCTGTCTGTTTGTCTCTCTGTCTATCTATCTATCTATCTATCTGTCTATCCGTCTCTCTGTCTGTGTCTATCTATCTATCTATCTGTCTATCCGTCTCTCTGTCTGTCTATCTGTATCTATCTATCTATCTGTCTCTCTGCCTGTGTCTATCTATCTATCTATCTATCTGTCTATCCGTCTCTCTGTCTGTCTATCTGTATCTATCTATCTATCTATCTGTCTGTCTGTCTCTCTGTGTGTCTATCTATCTATCTATCTATCTATCTATCTATCTATCTATCTATCTATCTGTCTACCTGTCTCTCTGTCTGTCGGTCTATCTATCTATCTATCTATCTGTCTATCCGTCTCTCTGTCTGTCGGTCTATCTATCTGTCTGTCTGTCTCTCTGTGTCTATCTATCTATCTGTCTGTCTGTCTGTCTGTCTATCTATCTATCTATCTATCTATCTATCTGTCTGTCTGTCTGTCTGTCTGTCTGTCTGTCTATCTATCTATCTATCTATCTATCTATCTATCTATCTATCTATCTATCTATCTATCTATCTATCTGTCTGTCTGTCTGTCTGTCTGTCTGTCTGTCTATCTATATCTAAGTGTCTATCTGTCTATCTATCTATCTATCTATCTATCTATCTGTCTGTCTGTCTGTGTCTGTCTGTCTCTCTGTCTATCTATCTATCTGTCTGTCTGTCTCTCTGTCTCTATCTATCTATCTATCTATCTATCTATCTATCTATCTATCTATCTATCTCTATCTGTCTGTCTCTCTGTCTATCTATCTATCTATCTATCTATCTATCTGTCTGTCTCTCTGTCTGTCTATCTATCTATTTGGAACCTTAAAGGGTTCCATCAGGCACTTCATATATAGAATCTTTTAGGGGTTCCCATCATGGGAACATTATGAATTTAATTTTAATTAAATTTTATGAATTAAAACAGCTTAAACATTTATCACTACAAAAACACTGACTCTCTGTCTGTCTGTCTGTTTGTCTCTCTGTCTATCTATCTATCTATCTATCTATCTATCTGTCTATCTGTCTATCCGTCTCTCTGTCTGTGTCTATCTATCTATCTATCTATCTATCTATCTATCTATCTATCTATCTATCTATCTATCTGTCTGTCTCTCTGCCTGTGTCTATCTATCTATCTATCTATCTATCTGTCTATCCGTCTCTCTGTCTGTCTATCTGTATCTATCTATCTATCTATCTATCTGTCTGTCTGTCTCTCTGTGTGTCTATCTATCTATCTATCTATCTATCTATCTGTCTACCCGTCTCTCTGTCTGTCGGTCTATCTATCTATCTATCTATCTATCTATCTATCTATCTATCTGTCTATCCGTCTCTCTGTCTGTCGGTCTATCTATCTGTCTGTCTGTCTCTCTGTGTCTATATCTATCTATCTATCTGTCTGTCTGTCTGTCTGTCTGTCTGTCTGTCTATCTATCTATCTATCTATCTATCTGTCTCACTGTCTGTCTGTCTGTCTTGTCTGTCTATCTATATCTAAGTGTCTATCTGTCTGTCTATCTATCTATCTATCTATCTATCTATCTGTCTGTCTGTCTCTCTGTCTATCTATCTATCTGTCTGTCTGTCTCTATCTATCTATCTATCTCTATCTGTCTGTCTCTCTGTCTATCTATCTGTCTGTCTGTCTATCTATCTATCTATCTATCTGTCTGTCTCTCTGTCTGTCTATCTATCTATTTGGAACCTTAAAGGGTTCCATCAGGCACTTCATATATAGAATCTTTTAGGGGTTCCCATCATGGGAACATTATGAATTTAATTTTAATTAAATTTTATGAATTAAAACAGCTTGTAAACATTTATCACTACAAAAACATTGAAATAACCTGTTAAACATGAAAGTATTATGAAATCATTTAAGACAGTTCTCCTTATATACAACCTTTTCTTTTTGGCATAAAGCGTTCTTTAAAATTGAGTCAAGAACCATAGAGTTTTATATAGAACCCCACTGAACCTTCTTTGATGAATAGAAACTTCAAAAGAACAGCATTTATTGGAAATAGAAATCTTTTGTAACATTATAAACGTCTTTTCTGTCAATTCTGATCAATTGAATTCATCCTTACTGAATAAAAGTAGTATTTATTCACTACAAAGTTTCATTTAAACTTTCACAATTACCTTTTTCTTTTATATTTTTACTCTAGAGACATAAACAGACCTTCATAGTTTTTTACATGAAAACTTCATTGTGTGAATTTAATATTAAAGATGAAAGGAACACATTTCTGGTTTGAGTTGGTAAAACAAGATGAAACAAACATATCAGAATAAGATGATTCCCCACATCCATCTTGTTGATGAACGTGACTTTAAACTCTTTTTGTTGTGTTATTCATCACTGAGATCCTCCACGGTCTTCATTATCTGGCTAAATGTCAAATTAATTGGACTTATTCATGATTGTGAAGGTTCGTGTGAATCATTAGCTCTTGTTCTCTGTACGTGCTTTACAAAGAAGCAGGAGAATCAGACTCTGAATGTAATTAATCTCATTGAGTTTAATACTGCCAGGAAACCTCGGGAGATCCTTTGTGTTTAGTCTCTCATTTACTTTGCAATGTGAGTTAAGAAATACAGGGAGAAAGAGATCGGAATGGTGAATGATTTGGGAGCGAAAAAGACTTTCTTCTCATCGTCCTTAATGTCACCATCACAAAAGACTCCATCAACACATTAAGAACATACAGTATTTGTGTTTCTCTCTCACTAACTAAAAGGACCAGCATTGATCTCTTTTATAAACAGATATGGCTTGAAATGTACAAAAACATAATAAACATCAGTCCACCTTCCCTTTTAATGAGCTTCTAGAGGACGACAGACTTCAGTCTCATGTTGAGTCACCGCCACAATCACAAAAGAGCCGAAGCTTTGAGGGGCGCGAGAAGTGCGGAGAGCTGAAAAGGTAAAAACTAATGGACAACACTCCTTTCACACCGAGAGAGTCGCTCATAAAGGACCAGACTTGGGGATCCATTAAAAAGTCGAAATTTCATGTACATCTGTGTTTGGAAAATATGAAACTCTGTATGTAGGCTATATAGCTTTACATTTTGTTGTTGTTGTTTGCTTCAGACTTTTGTCTCCATATAAGTACACTAACATAAAACTTTATTAGGGGCAAAATTGTCCATTCTGATGAAATTGATGTCACAACTGACCTTTACCTTTAAGCTCAACTATTTCAGATACTCACATTTAATTTCATTTTTAATTAATTTTATAATCAATTATATTATATTGTAACGACTGAGACAAATCAGACACAATTATTTGTTATATTTAAAAAATAATCTCACTTTGAGGTCTGTGGACCCATCCCCCAAAAGATAAATTTGGGCAAGAAGGCCCTCAGTGACCATGACCAACTGATAAGATGTTTATTGCTCTGAAGAATGTGGTCACGTGGAAAAGCAGAGGCCATAGCCCTTAAAACAGACTTTCCTGCATTCATTTATAGACAAACTGATCTATAAATGAACATGCATCACAGGACATTGTGTGTATAATTATAAAGTGTCTCTTGCATTATATTTTGTTTTATGCATGCCTTAGAACTACTAATCTAACCCCACATATATAGTGTCTCCTATCAAATTAATGCTTATTTAACGACTCACACTTTCATGTATGTCTCCTCCTCATAGAATGCAGTGTGTTTGTTGTATTAATCGAAGTTCAAACCCGATTCCAAAAAAGTTGGGACACTGTACACATTGTGAATAAAAAAGGAATGCAATGATGTGGAAGTTTCAATTTACAATATTTTATTCAGAATACAACACAGATGACATATCAAATGTTTAAACTGAGAAAATGTATCATTTTAGGGGAAAAATAAGTTGATTTTAAATTTCATGGCATCAACTCATCTCAAAAAAGTTGGGACAAGGCCATGTTTACCAGTGTGTGGCATCCCCTCTTCTTTTTATAACAGTCTGCAAACGTCTGGGGACTGAGGAGAGAAGTTGCTCAAGTTTAGGAATAGGAATGTTGTCCCATTCTTGTCTAATACAGGCTTCTAGTTGCTTAACTGTCTTAGGTCTTCTTTGTCGCATCTTCCTCTTTATGATGCGCCAAATGTTTTCTATGGGTGAAAGATCTGGACTGCAGGCTGGCCATTTCAGTACCCGGATCCTTCTTCTACGCAGCCGTGATGTTGTAATTGATGCAGTATGTGGTCTGGCATTGTCATGTTGGAAAATGCAAGGTCTTCCCTGAAAGAGACGACGTCTTGATGTTGTTCTAGAACTTGGATATACCTTTCAGCATTGATGGTGCCTTTCCAGATGTGTAAGCTGCCCATGCCACACGTACTCATGCAACCCCATACCATCAGAGATGCAGGCTTCTGAACTGAGTGCTGATAACAACTTGGGTTGTCCTTGTCCTCTCAAATTTTGATTCGTCTGACCACAGAACAGTTTTCCACTTTGCCACAGTCCATTTTAAATGAACCTTGGCCCAGAGAAAACGGCTGCGCTTCTGGATCATGTTTAGATATGGCTTCTTTTTTGACCTATAGAGTTTTAGCCGGCAACGGCGAATGGCACGGTGGATTGTGTTCACCGACAATGTTTTCTGGAAGTATTCCTGAGCCCATGTTGTGATTTCCATTACAGTAGCATTCCTGTATGTGATGCAGTGCCCTCTAAGGGCCCGAAGATCACGGGCATCCAGTATGGCCTTGACCCTTACGCACAGAGATTGTTCCAGATTCTCTGAATCTTTGGATGATATTATGCACTGTAGATGATGATAACTTCAAACTCTTTGCAATTTTTCTCTGAGAAACTCAGAGAATCTTGAGAATCTCAAAAGCCTATCTTGACTTCTGAGAGACACTGCCACTCTGAGAGGCTCTTTTTATACCCAATCATGTTGCCAATTGACCTAATAAGTTGTTACTTATATGTACATTTCACTTTTCCGGCCACTTATTGCTATCTGTCCCAACTTTTTTGGAATGTGTAGCTCTCATGAAATCCAAAATGAGCCAATATTTGGCATTGTTACCAATATATGATATGTTATCTATATTCTATTGTGAATAAAATATAAGTTTATGAGATAAAATATAAGCTTATGCAAATGACTTCAGAATGATCATTGCATCATTTCAGATGCGACGAGTCCGAAGATTATTCCAGTTATGAATTAATTATTCTGTGACTTTTTTTAATGCACATATTATTCCTAATAAATTTACTAGAAGTTTCTTCTATAAATATGTTTCTATCGTGTTTTATGTGCATTTTATTTCGTTGAATAAAAAGTATCCACCCCAGCGAGTGTACGAGTTTCATGTATTCAGTATCTTAAAATGTGCAGACGTAGCCGTTTTTTTTTTTTTTTTTTTCAGAAAACCAATATGACTCATTTAAAATTTAAAAATTCTGTACTACTTACATTACTTCATGCATACGTTTCAGAAACCCATGTTAAAAATGAGAGAAAATCGAATACCGGTCAAATACAATAGATCATCGCTAAGACATGGCATTGACCATTTCATGGTCCATTTATTCAGCTTCTTAATGATTTTTAGTAGGCCTACATTTAACATAGGCTATAGCAAGTTATTGACAACATTATTTCTATTATACTTCATTTTTCTAAAACATATGTACACGGGTTCTGTTTCGCGCGCGTGCAAGCCTTTGAAAGTATTTGGCATCAGAAGGATGCGTTCGGCGTGTGCACTGTGCACTAAAAATCTAGTGGACTTTTGTTTTAAAGCACTCAATTCACTCTCACATGGGCTGTTGTACAGTACACACACTGTGCGTGCCATCACAAAATAATTGGGCTACACACGGACGGGGAGTGTTGACATCTGTAAAGCCTCCTGGTGACAAAAATTACACGATGCGGATGGTGCGCGGATGGCCGAAGTACACTTTGGGGTTAAGCCCGTAATAGCCTGGGCCCATATGCACGTACGTACCCTGCATACCCAGACGCTATGCTACTGCTTCTCCGACTGACTCTCGGCATCTCCTGGTTGTTGTGTGGCCTCTCCGGCCAGGGCCGGCAGGCCTAAACCTGCACTCCAGCCATGTGCTTACCTGGAAGCGAGAGGGAGAACTCTTTCGCAACTATAGTAGTCAACATTTGAAGTGGATCAAAACCTTTCATCAAAGTTGTCCTAAAACCTTCTTCTTAGGACAACTTTGATGAACTTTTACACTTCATATGTGGAATACTGTACAAGAGTCATACTAACCATGCAAGTTCATCATCATTTCTTCATTCAACGCAGGAGAAATCGATTGCAACTACAACCACATCGATTCACGGAATCACCAAGAACCTGTTATGAACAACAGACTGTTTCCACTGCAAAGGCCATGCAAGTATCAAATATTTGGTAACACTTTACAATAAGGTTCATTAGTTAAACAGTAGTTAATGTATTAACTAACATGAACTAACCATGAGCAATACATTTGTTAATGTATTTACTAATCTTCGTTAACGTTAGTTAATGAAAATACAGTTGTTTATTGTTTGTTCATGTTAGTTCACAGTGCATTAACTAATGTTAACAAGATTTTAATAATGTATTAGTAAATGTTGAAATGAACATTAACAAAAATCAATTAATGCTGTATAAGTGCAGTTCATTTTTAGTTCATGTTAACTAATGTAGTTAACTAATGTAGTTAACTAATGTTAACTAATGAACCTTATTGTAAAGTGTTACTGAATATTTTAACTAAACAGAGGTTTAGGATAATCAGTAAAATCCTCTTAATGAGGTGTTTTGAAATCAGAGACTGATGGTTCTTTTCATGGTTTAATGACTCTTCCATAGCTTCATTCCCTGTTCCTATTTCCTGCTTCATTCTGTCACTTTTCATTTTACCCATGTATGTATGATTGTGTGTCTGTGTTTGTTAGATTAGTTATGTTTTAGTCGTGATTTAGTCAATAAAACCTGTGCACAATACATATTTGGTTCTGACTCCCTGCCTGCAGATAATTGTCACTTAAATGATCTCGATCTTGTTACATGCTCTAAGCGCTGTAAATGCTAAGAAATAATTATTTTTCTGTGGCCATGAAAAAATCCTTTTCTTAGAATTAATTAATAATAAATACTGAGTGTTCACAGGACGAACTCACCTAACATTAAAGTTTTTAATATATTTTGTATATTTTAATACTTTCTGATTGAATCTGAATTGAATCTCCAAAATAATGTAGAAATATTTGTTTAATGTCATCTTTTTACTAAGCATTATAATGAAGGCCAGTATCAGTATCACTGATACCAGTACTGATACTGATACTGACTATTAAATGGAATTTTTCTCCATTTTAGCCATTAATTATAGTCATTCAGGTAGGTCTAACAGGTAAACATACAGAAATTTTATAATCAAACACTGCACACTGCATGAATTATAAATTGAATAGATTAATCCTTATTAAATCAAAAAATCCTTATCCCTACAAAAGTTATTCAGTCAAGAGCAGTGAGTGATTTTCACATTGTCTTTTGTTCTTTGATTAACATTAAATGGTTTGTTCACTGAAACCTGTAAGACTTTTGTTCATCTTCGGAACACAAATGAAGATCTTTTTAATGAAATCTGAGCATTTTCTGTCCCTCCATTGACTACGCAACTACCACTTTGACGCTTCAAAAAGTTCATAAAGAGATCGTAAAACTAATCCATAAGAATCATGTAGTTTAGTCCAAACTTTCAGAAGAGACTCCATCACTTTATATGATGAACAGATTCAATTTAGCATATAATTTTATAATTTCATAATAACTTTTATTGGCATATAACATCATACTTTTAAACTCAACAAATTTCAGTTACATTTAATTTCATTTTTTATATTTTATAATATTTTAAAATTTTTAATTCTGCATATACATATATATAGGCCTTTATCTACAGTGTGTGTAACTGAAATGGTTAAGTTGAAAGGTATAATGATGTAAATAATATACAAAGATTTATTTTAATTAATAACTATTTGACTCGTAACCCTGGTGTACAAGAAGATCAGTTTGAGTGATACAGAGGTGAGCCAGTAATGGTCATTTGGTGGTCATGACCTGAGCGATGCAGACATAACAAAGACGGGCAGGACATGATGTCCCAGAACAATTTGTGTCGGCTGACAGATCTGACCTACTTCTAAAATCCCAACTAGTCTGTCTCAGCTGGCACATGCCACAGCGTCGCCTGACCGCCAGACACCCACGTGACCGGTGCGTCTTCGGATGAAAGCTTTTAAAAAGCAGACTTGATATATTCTCAGACTATACACCAGACTGTGTGACAATGTCTGGCAATTACTGTAAGTCTGATAGATAGATTGATATATATCAAATAATCAAATACAGTAAAATCAGTAATGTTGTGAAATATTATTACAATTTAAAATAACTGTGGTGAAAGAAATGACAAAAATTACAGAACATTTTTATGATCATGTATGTTCCACTGTTCAGCGTTGTTAGATAAATAAAGTACAGAGAGTAATTTTGTTTCTTTACAAAAAAAGTTCACTAAATGTTGATTGATTTCACTTTTTTAACTTTAGTTAGTGTGTAATGTTGCTGTTTGAGCATAAACAACATCTGCAAAGTTACAACGCTCAAAGTTCAATGCAAAGGGAGATATTTTCTTTTACAGAAATCACTTTTTAAGGACTACAACGAGCTTCTTCCCAGGTTTGTGACATCAGGAACCCCAAAATTTACATAAACCCTGCCCCTGGGAACACGCAACAAAGGGGGTGAGGCCATATTGGGCTGCTTTAGAGAAGAGGAAGAGTTGCTGTAGTAGAATGTCATGCTGTCATTTTACGCCGGACTGCTTCACAAACGAGGGTCAATTCAACGCTGGATTTGCACAAAAGATTAACATGACGGCACATGCTAGTCGATGAGTTGAATCAACTCCACAGCAACTACATAAATTTGTCCAGTTTCATTCTAAAACTTCTTCCTGAGCCTCTCCATCAGTGTCAACTCCGGTTTGAACAATGTGAGGCTGAACACTTTCGTCATTTTGGCTGCGTGAGATTCTCCAGCTTTGTTGTTGTTGAGCAACCGAAGCGTGAGCTGTTAAAGCTCCACCCTCTTCTGGAAAGGGGGCCGGGAGCAGCAGCTCATTTGCATTTAAAGAGACACACACAAAAAGTGTGTGTTTTTGCTCACACCCAAATCGGGGCAAATTTGACAAGCTATAATAAATGATCTGTGGGGTATTTTGAGCTGAAACTTCACAGACACGTTCTGGGGACACCAGAGACTTATATTACATCTTGTGAAAGGGGCATTATAGGTCCCCTTTAACCATTTAAAAAAACACTCATAAAAATTTAAATTTTTTACACACATAATTGACTTATGCATAAAATGCACAGCAGTTTGTCCCAATAAAGGTGATGACCTGATATTGGAGGATCCATGTTAAGGAATCTCACTGACTGGCTTTTCCGATCAGTTTCCTTACAGCTCCTGGATGGGGTTAATCCCACTTTGAGTTTCTGGGAATAGAACAGCTAATCTGTTCTTGGCTCAGAGGAAAGTGACGCAGCACAAAGTCAAATGGTCACAAATACTCGTCTACACAGTACTTACATGACGCTGGAAATACCATGCATATGAAAAGTAGCTCTAAAAAGTATTCGGACACTTAAAGTCACCATGAAATCAAATCTTGAATCAAAATATCTTCCCCTCCCTCTCGCAGCGACATCTCTTTTCTTCTCTGATGATGAGGGCGGGGCAACCTGTCACTCAGATGAGATCCACCAATAGCAAACCACAACCATCCAATCAATTCGCCATGGACAAAATCAAGCCCCGCCCTACATTTGTTCTTTGTTCGAGAAGCAGTTTCAAACGGATATACGTCACAATAGAGAAGAAAAGACTTATCGCAACTTCCGTTATTATTAGGTGATAAAATATGAAAGCAAGAATCTGTATCTGTGCTCAAATGCAGATTAATGAAACCCTGGATCTAATTCAATGACATTCAAACATTTTTAAGCATGGCTCAAAAAACTTTTTGGCCCAATTTTAGAATACAAACATGTGCTGATACTCGAAAACAATAGATGAAACTGTATGAGGTCAACACAGCTGTATTTCCCGTCATGTGGAAGAAAGTTTCACTAACGGACACTGTAAACACACTGTTATAGTGATAAAGTTCATAGATATCCTTCTGAAAAAGACTTATATGACTCTCTGATATATTTATATCTCATAAAAGAGCCTTTGCATGCTGACTAATGTTTGTTTTTGCCTGGATTGATGTACTGCTATCTGGAATTTATGTAATCCCTGTTTTTTTGTAGAGCATTTAAACCCAGAGGATTAATATGTGGGTAAATAAAAGGTGGCACACACTCAAATATCTCATGAAGACAGATGATACACGATGACAGAGTGCCTTCAAGGTGTTGTGGTGGGATGTGGGAGTCGTTCCCACTCCGCGCAGGTTTTTGCGCCAGTGGCACGAACACACAGCGGCCGTGAACACACAGCCGCCCACCAAGAGTCATCGGAGAGGGCAGATCTCCATCTCTCTGTGTTCAGTGCTGCAAGGGACGTGAGCAGGAGTGAACGTGGGACATCAGGGTGACTAATGTTATAACCTTCTGATAGCCAGCAATGCATTGATGTGCACTGGAGTCGACATGTGTTTCTTTTTGCTAATACTTCTGAAAACATGTTATGATGTGGTATGTTGTATGTTAATGAGGACATCTTGGGCTTTTTTGTCATATCAAATGTATTATATATATATATATATATAGAAATTTCAATTTACATTATACATACATATATTTATTAATTTCTATATTAATATGCAAATAATTAACATTCATATCCTTTAAATATATATATATACACACACACATATAATGCTATATTGTAATATACTACATAATGCACTTAATTGATTATATATATATATATATATATATATATAAAGTTTAAAGTAATTTATATTTTATTTTTTTAAATTATCTAATATATATATATATATATACACACACACATTAGATTTATTTGATATTTTAATATATACATGTTGTCAGGCGCACAGACGGAGGCAAGCAGGTAAGTGAATAACAGGTCGTTTTATTTAGACAGAGGCATGGATCTGGCAGAGGAGAATACAGGTGAGTAGAGTTACTGAAGAACGTTTGAAGTGGAACTTAATGGTATGGAATGGTAACCAATGTCTCTATTGCAGGAGTGGAGAGTGGAAGGAAGGCTGGCAGGCGATGGATGGTGGATGACAGTAGATGGAACGCAGAAGACGGATGATACGGGTAGGTAACAGGTAAGTAGTCCATAAGGTAAGTAGATACATAAAGACATCTATTGACGAGACCAGACACTGTGGTGGAGTGAACATGGGGTTTAAGTAGTGGAGTGCTGAAGAGTGCTAACAATAGTGATGGCCTTCAGGTGCTGGTGATGGGTGAGTGAGTGCAGGTGAGGAACCAGAGGGATGCTGGGAAATGGAATATGAACAGTGATTGTGACACATGTACAGTAATTTATACTTTACTTATTTATTATATATATTTTTTAGAAAAATTATATATATATATATATATACAGGTGCATCTCAGTGCATCTCAATAAATTCAGCATCATTACTCCAGTCTTCAGTGTCACATGATCCTTCAAAAATCATTCTAAT
This sequence comes from Elopichthys bambusa, assembly GCA_037101425.1. NCBI lineage: Eukaryota > Metazoa > Chordata > Actinopteri > Cypriniformes > Xenocyprididae > Elopichthys > Elopichthys bambusa. Next base: position 3,479,462 of record CM074451.1, read on the forward strand.
ATGATGATCTTCTGCTCAAGAAACATTTATATAATAATAAATGAGCAGAAGATCATCATATTACAATGATTTTAATTTTAATTAAATAAATGCAGCCTTGGTGAGCAGAAGAGACTTCTTTTAAAAACATTAAAAATCCAAACTTTTGACTGGTAGTGTATATATAAATAATATATATTGTTAATATATACATATATTGTATATATTACATAACATTTATTTTATTAAGTTATTTTAATTTATATTTTTTAATTAATTAATTTATTAATTAAAATGTATTATAAGTAAATGATACATTAATTAAATCATAAAGAATATAGATATTATGTTAGGAAAGGATTATGACTGGAATATATGTATATATATATATATATATATATATATATATAATTAGAGATATATAAATATAAATACAGGTGCATCTCAATAAATTAGAATATCATGAAAACGTTTTTTTTTTCTGTAATTTAATTCAAAAAGTAAAACTTAAATATATTCTAGATTTATTAGACATAAAGTAAAATATTTCCAGATTTTTTTGTTTTCATTTTGATGATTACAGCTTGCTGCTCACTCCACAACATTCTAATTTATTGAAATGCACCTGTATATAGCTATATTGCGATATTGTTGTATTACAATAATTTGGTTAAATTAGTTTATAATTTATATATTTATTGTATATATTTTTTTGTAAAATTAATATATATATATATTTATACATTTTATACTTTTATTTTAATATTTTTTATAAATTATAAAATACTTTATAAAATTAAACAATATATATTGTGTAAATAGCCTATATAATATGATTATGATATATATATATATATTTTTTTTTTTTTTTTTTTTTTTTTACTCTAAAACTTATCAATGTCAGTATTTTAAAAGAAGAAAGAGATGAAACAAGTCAAACGCTCAAATGAAAACTTTCGTTCTTTTTTGAGCTTTGCCTTTTGGTTACAGACCAGGAACACGATTTGACCCTGAACGACCGAGAAACAGACACGCGCGCGCCCTCCAGCGGTGAAGAGGCGTCGTGTCTGCGGATGACCGACTGCAGCGAGCAGTAAAACAACTTCAGGGCAGCAAGGGAGTATCATGTAGGCCTGTGTAACGTTTCATTTCCTCCGCACTTTGCCCACAACACCATAAATATGTGTCTCAGTGGTCAAGGACGAAAGATCCATCCCAAAAGCTGCTGCAGACATGACACGTGTTACAAACTATATATATATATATATATATATATATATATATATATATATATATATATATATATATATATATATATAAAAGAAATACGCAGGGACTGGGGCTAGTTGTCACAATTTTTACTCTAGTAGTGACTATTTCTTAGGATGGGGATGATTTTTAAAATCAGCTTCTGTGCATACATTAAAGTCATTCTGACCATATAAAACACATCATAACCTTTATTATTGTACTTGGGTTATTGTCATTATTATAACATGCTTATATATCGATGCTTGTCTGAATATATATCAGTGCTTAAAATGTTTTAACACAATACTCATTAAATCAGGCTTGCATGCATACACAATCAATAAATATATTTGATGCACACATTCTCGTCTCAGCCAATAAGGTCTCTGTAAAGAAACGACCACATTACTGGAGTCTGAAGGCATATTTATGAAGCTGGATTAAAGTTCATTCTATGCAGAAATGGCCAGAGGATAAAAAAGCAGGTGGTTTTTATGACTGCGTAAATTGTTTGCATCTGTTGACACCGTACAGCGGAATGGCTTTGCACTAAAGTGCTGTTAACATTTGTCTCGAGAAGCGCGAGACCTCTTGATTTAATATCTGTGTGGATATTTCAACCCTCGAGATCTTCCTGCATTCATAGTCTGACACAGACTCTCTCCGCGGGGGATTCTTTATTTATTGTTGTTTATTTCTCAAATAAGATGCGGGGCCCTGAGACTATCTCTGACTATCATATATTAAAACAAAAACACACACACAGCATGTGCAAATGAAGTATTTACTGCAAATGAACAGGTTATTTCGACACGCACGCGCGCCCGCGCCACGGTTGCCAGGTTTTCACAACAAAACCCGCCAAATTGCTACTCAAAACTAGCCCAATCGCGTTTCAGGAGGGGTCCCTGGTAAAATTCGCATTCCAGAGGCTAAATATCACGTTATTTGGGGTCGCTTCCACTCGCGGACATGAAAAACAATCCGCGGCAACAGTGTTAAAGGGGTCATGAACTGAGAAATCAGCTTTTCCTTGAGCTTTTGATATATAAGAGGTCATCGTACTATAAGAATATCCTGTAAGTTTCAGAACTGAAAACTTCCTTGTTAGTCCAATAAAAGCTTTTATTGAACTGATTCTGGAATGTGCCTATCTATGACATAGATAAGTGAGACGCAGGGTTGCCAGGTTTTTACAACAAAACCGCCCAATTACTGCTCAAAACTAGCCCAATTGCGTTTCCCCAGGTAAAAATCAAGTTCAGGGGTGTAAAATCTGTGTTTTTGGCAGGGTTCTCCTGGTAAAATTTGCATTCCAGGGGCTAAATATCATGTAATTTGTGGTCGCTTAAACCCACGGACATGAAAAACAACTCGCGGCAACAGTGTTAAAGTAGCCCAATTCCGCTGGAAAACCGCAGACTTTGCAACACCGGTGAAATGCCTCTTCCGCAGAAGAAATCAACGCCTACTACTTCATCATTGCAACATTAGCCCCGCCCACTGACGTGTTAGTGAGATGAGGAGGAGAGAAGAGCGATACAGGACTAAAAATAACACTACCTTTCAAAGGATCCTAATGCTAGGAATATGGTTATTTATTTTCAACAATGTGAATGTCTCAGTTGAGCTTTATTTATTTGTATTGGGTACATTTCACTGTGGATTCTTTGGTAAATCAATCGCATTTCGGCGCAGGCTTTGCAAACAGACTTTACGATATGGACTCGACAGTAATGCAACAACATGTGAGTAACTGTGTTAATTCTAATGCCTGATCTGATATGTAATGATTCATGTACAGTCAGATGTCCTTTGTCCATGTGTCAGTAAATCAAACCAGTGACTAAAAAGTCAACTTTACGTTGTTTCTCTTAGTAGGATGAAAATAATCTGTTATTTAAATGGTGATTAAATTATAGAGCGCTCCCTTTACAATCGCTGGAGCTGTCAATCAAACAGTGCGCGCTGGACTTGCGCCAAAACTCCCGTTTTATTCAATGAATCTCTTAGTTATATCGTGTTTGCACTGTTAAGCATTTGTTAATGTGCAGAAATTGAGTTGCAATAACGAGATCACTGCTTTCATGCGCTCAACAACGTGTCTGTGATCGGCTACAATGTTCATCACTGCAACCTTTCATGCCACGATCTAAATATAATGCCATAGATCTAAATGTAATGCTATAATCAACACTTTTCATGATTAGTTAACCTTGAGAGCTGTAATAGTAAAAACATGCTGAAAGAGAGAGTAATACTTGGCTATTTCATATGCAAACATGTTAGCCAATCACAGCAGTGGGCGTTTACACTGACGTCTCACAGCAGACACGCCCCTTAAAACAGAGCATTCAGATAAGAGGGCTTAAATCAGGGTTGGAAAAATGCCTTTTATTTCTAAATTATGACAATTTTTGGTGTAAAAAGCATACTAACATTATAAGTGCACCTCAGGAGACATAAAACAATAAAGCAATGCAGTTCATGACCCCTTTAAAGTAGCCCAATTCCGCTGTAAAAACGCGGACTTGGCAACACTGGCGCACACACAGATTAACATATAATAGATGACTTCTTAATACAGACAGAGTGGCTAGAAATGGAGACCCTGAAACTACTTGTCCTTCATTTGCTCTTTATGTCTTTGTTCTCTAGTTGGCATGTTTTTTTTTTTTTTTGCACAAGTTTTTTTGGAGTTTCTAACTCCAGTGAAGTTTAATTACTGTCTTTGTTGATAATGAGTCGAGAGATTTATAAAAAAAAAACACACATTAATTAACACATCGCAGGGTCTGTCGTGCGTCACTAGAGGACACAAAACCCTTAAAACTCTTCCCAATGTCAGCCGAAGGCAGAGTCACTCAAGAAACGTGGTTTGAGCTGAACAAAGTTTTGAATAAGAGTGTCACAGTGTCTTCAATGAAAGCTATTAGCATTGTGGACCTTTACAACAGACTGAAGCTCTCAGAGATTAGCTTTAAAACTGACGGTCTTTGTCTCAGATTTGTAATGGTGTCTTTCAGTGTAAAATCTTGAGACACTCTTGAGATTGTAAGGATTTGTTTTATTTGCTCTGTTGGACACATTTTATTTGTCACTTTATGGTAAATTTCAGAGAACAGATAATATATATATATGTATATGCTAAAATAACTATAATATATAGATATTATGATAGAATAGGATTATGACTGGAATATATGGATTATTTATTAGGGGGTCATAAGACCCCTACTGAAATCATTAGTTTTCTTCTTATTATTATTCCGCTCTCAAAGTCTATGGCAGCCCATAGAACCGTATGGTAAAAAGTTATGAAATTTGGCACACAGATAGAGGACAGTCTGAAATGTTACCATAGCATATTTAGAGTCTCTACCTCAAACCCTCTAGCGCCACCAACAGTTCAAAGATCCACTCATGTTTATACTCATAGCTTTTGATGCATAAGTCCTAGAAACAAAATAGTTTTTTTCCCTCTGATTCCATGGCTCATGCACTCTATGACGCCATTTCCATCATGAAATTTTTCTGCCATTTTGAATTTTCCAAAAAAAAACTACTTTTTCGAACTCCTCCTAGAACGTTTGCCCAATTTGCACAAAATTTGGTATGTAGTATCTACTCACACTCCAGGCAAAAAGTTATTAAAATATTTTTGATCGGCCAATCCGTGTTTGTATAGCGCATCAACGAATTTTGACGGCGAGCATGCAAAAATGGATTTGATGCTGTATCATTGATTTGGTGTATAGAGTACCTCAGGGATGACGTGTTTTTGTAGGCAGAACCTGGAAGCGAGTTAGCATTTTAGGACTTCCGGTTCCATCGGCCTAAAGTCTATGGGTTTTTTGAATAGGTTTTTGCCAAGTCGCCTGAAATAAAGTCTGTGGTTAACAAAGCCTCTAAATATTTTCACGTTTTGATCTATGACATAAAACACGCCAGTTATAACCTTTATTGTGTCTTAAAAAACGGCGGTTGCTAACAAGTTGCTAAAAGGGACTACTTCCTTTGGCGGGGACTTTAGACGTCATCATGACAAACAGGACATTTGGAGATCTTTTCTCATGAAAAAGTGGATAAGTATTCATACACAGCGCAGATCATAATCAGCGAGCATGTTTTTAAATAAAGTTTGAGGAAGCTTGGTGGTGGTGATGTTGATCTGCGACCATGGTGTGCTGTATTCTGTTTATAGCTGACGACTTTATTTAGGCTTTAAAATGTATAAATGTTGTGTTAACTTGTAAAGATAATCTTGACAGACAAAACGTGTAAGTGTCATAACCCTTTGTTAAACACAGAGCTTATTTTTTGCAATTTTCCAAAAGTCTATGGGAAAAATGCATAGGCTTTCGATCGAGGGAACCCGTAACTTCCGGGTTGGCCTACAAAAACACGTCATCCCTGAGGTACTCTATTGACACCAAACTTGGTATGACTTGGGGGTACATGCAAAGTATCATCACAGCGCCACCTACTGGTGTCTAAATGGCTATTTTTGCTTGTAACTTTTGAATGCCTTGTTCTAATCATGAGGATGGTCTTCTTATATTCCTTGAGGCATGCCGAGTTGAATGATATCCAATTTTCTTTAGTCGGACATTTTGGCCATCGGCCATTTTGAATTTTGTCATAAAATGCTGTGTTTTACAAACGCATTGTTACGAAACTTGGTATGATTTATCGAGGCCATGTAGGAGGACGTGTGTCAAGAGTGGTCAAGAGATATAATGACATTTATGAAAAAGCTTATAACATATGAAAAATTCAACATATTGTCATTTAACGTATATCATTAAATTTATTGGCTTATGCCGAGTCCTACAATACCAAATTTGCCATATTCTACCATACTTACTGTCCGATTTGTACGAAATTTGGTATGTAGCATCTACACTCATGGCAAAAAGTTATTAAAAGATTTTTGATAGACCCAAGTATTGTTTTATACTGCGTCAACAAATTTGACTGCGAGCACGCCAAAATGGATATGCGGCTGTATCTTTGCAAAGGTTTTGAGTATTGACACGAAACTTGGTACATGTCATCACAGACATTACTTGAGATGCATGCAGAGTTTCGTCATAGCGCCACCTACTGCTCAGAAGTTATAAACCATGATATTATGTTAGAAGTGCTTTAACTGAAGTAATTTAAACAGCTTTATCCTAACCTCATGATCACAAATCTCCACAAATATTTCCTTTTCTGCCCTTATTCGGCTTGACCTCGTAATTGCTGCTTGCAGCTAAAAATGAAAATGTTTTATTTAAAATAATTATTCTTATGCATAATACTCTAACCGTAGTTTTATCTATCTAAAACCTTCAATATTCTGTTAATTACAGTATGGGAGCATACAGCATACTAAATCATTTTTGTTTTGTGAGAACGACCCTATATATTATGATATTTCTGTTCTGTGTTGAACAGATTTCACCTTATGAAAACAGAGTGACCTTTCAGTCTTTTTATCATCTTATCTTTAAATGTCCAGGAATCATCTAAGCATTGGAGATGAGGATCATTCAACTGAATATTTCTCTTTCAGCTCGCTTTGACTTCGTCCTGCTTGATTTCCAGGTTTAAAGAGTAGCTACTCCGTCTTCATTCGCTAGCGTATAATCCAGCATCAAAGCGATGTAATGTTGCTCAGATGTGTGGGTGTTTGTGTCTGATGGTGAAGCAGGCTTACGGTAGTCATGATAGATGTGAACGAGGTAAAGCTCTCTGGCCCAGTGGAACACAATAATCCGGCAGCCGAGACTTCATCTGGATGAGGTCCATTAATCTGAACATCAGGCCTGACACTCTAAACATGTGAGAGAAAGTCAAAGAATGAGTGGGTGAGTTTTCTTAAACTTATGAGGGAAAAGTATTAAGAAGAGAACAGAAGAAAAAGAAAGTTCATCAATGAAGAGTTGAACCAATCAGCTCTGAGATAAATTCATACATACTCTGATTTGAAACGAAAAGTTTAGGAAATTGCAAACAAACAAACAGTTTTACATATTAAATAAAACATAAACAAATAAATATTTTTAGATAAATCATTTTCATCTCATCATTTCATTTAAATAATGATTTATATAAATAAAAAGTAGATAAATTATTTGAAACAAACTAACAATTTTTACATAATAAATAAATAAATTTAAATAAATAATTGTATATAAATAATTTTAAAATAAAAGTAAATAAAGAATAAATAATAAAACAAATAAAAAATAATTTTAAATAACAAATAAATCATTTAAATAAATAAATTATAGATTATAGATAAATCATTTAAATAAATAAACATTTTAGTTAAATTATTTTAAACAAACATACAGTTTTACATAATAAACAAACAAATAATTTGAATTTTAAATTAATAAATAAATAATAAAAATATATAATAAAATAAATAAACATTAATTTTTAAATAATAAATAGATAAATTAATTAATTAAATTAATTAACTATAAATGATAAATGAATCATTTAAATAAACAAATAATAAATCATTTTAAATAAATACATACATTTTAAATAATTTCAATGAATGAATGATTTGCTAGCTAACTAGCTTGCTACATAGATAGACGATAAATAAATAGATTTTTTAATGTATTTTTGTATTCCTTTACTGTGTAAAAAAAAAAGGTAGTTAAAAACCTCTACAAAACAGAAGGCACAAGATAAATCTGTTTGCTTTTGTAATTAATCTTGTTTGTTATGTCGCGCGCGTCAGAAAGTCAAGGTGGCTTTGACTCACTTGAGGGAACCGTCGACAGAATCACACTCGGGACGGATAAATACACGACATAACGATCAAAAAGTTCAAGTGATGTTTGGTGAATATCCCATCTCATAGATCTAATCCCGTCGTTTATTTACAGCACAGAGATGTTGACATTTTGTTCTTTACAAATGTTAATCAGTCCTGCTGAACAGGGGTGATATGTGGAAAGGTCTAGTGCTGGATTTCACTTTGAGTAGCCAATTTATCCTAGTGTTTTAATCCCATTACCCTGAATGAATAGAAATGAACAAAGCACTTGATTTGATCCGAAACACGTCAAAGCAGATGCACGTCTTCAAATTTGGATTAAAAAAAAAAATAGTAGGCTGTTCTGTATCTCTAAGGCTGATCGTATCTGTATACTGTGTATGTTTTATTATATTATATTATATTATATTATATTTAGAATAAGCATATTGTACACTCAATACGTGGTGTAGTTACAACATCTACCAGCAGGGGGAAAAGAGACAAACATTCGAGGCGAGACGGTTGAACGGTTGAATAAATAAATTAAATAATTTAAATAAATAAACAATGAATTATAAATTAATAATTTAAATAAATAAATAATCATTTAATAATAATACATTAAATAAATAATAATGTAATTAATATTTTTTAATTTAAAATAATAATTATATAATTTAATAATAAATTAAATTAATAAATAAGATTAATTCTATTCATCTTTATAAAATAGGGTTTAAACTCACTATTAAACCGTGTTGTGATGTATTTGTCACTGAAACAGGAAGTCGAGGTACGACACCAACGGACTTTTCCTTTTTTTTTTTAAATTTCAAAGGCCTTTAGGTTTACGGAGCCCCGCACATGACATGCAAGAAAAAAAATTAAATCGTGCGCATAATTTATAAATCAAGGGAACGAATTAGAAAATCGATTTAGCCTGCTATTTTTTTCCTTGACAACTTGTGTCGTAGACAAAAAACAAAGGATTTGCCACCAGTTTAACCGACGACTGCAGTCTGTGCTGCAGACCTCCAAGAACCCGAGGATGATGAAGAAAAACTTGAACTTGTTTGTTTTTTGGGGGGTATGTACAGTGTATTCAAGCAAAGATGACTGGCATTAATAAAGAAGCACATTATTTACAGTTTACTGATGCTCGTCTAGTGAGCATTGGTCAAAAATGTAGAGTCCAATGCTATTTTTGGTGTGTTTTCCATGAGCTGTGAATTTTCAAATGTTTATCTAGGCTACTAAAAGTGAATTTTTGATTGTACACTATCATATACATGACCACAAAGCTAATAGACATGGACTAAAAGTGACAAAAGTCCCTTTTTGAATTTAATTGGGCTTTAAAAATGCAAAACATACGCTTGAAATTAAAACAAAAAGGTTTCAACACGTTTGAGTGATACTGCCATCTAGTGATGTTTTCTGTTTCCAACATGTAACAGCATCATCATCATCAATCATCTGTGAATTATGATTTATGGAGATGATAATAGCCGTCAGTGATCGGTCATAAGTATAAACATTATAGCCAAAATATAGTGGACATATTAAAGAAAATGACCAACATAGGTCATTTTTAAATAGCATAAATCATAAAATAATGGAGTAAACAAAATAAGAGTGGATCTGGTTTTAAGAAGCATTCAAGTTCATTTAGCTTTTCCCATTCCAGTTTTTTTTTTTTTTACCAGGTTAACACAATATAACACATTATAAATGACATTTAGCCCACATATAAAAAGAAATACAGTACATACAATACATGCTATATTTATGAACTTTGCTAATAATATATACAACATGTACTTGTGCATTGTAATAATCCTCAAATTGTTCATTAAAACTAATGCTGTCAGTCTATAAAAAGCATGTCTATCATGCAAAAGCTGCATCAAATGCTCCACAAATTCAAACCATGAAAATAATTTCCAGTAAAAGTCACACAGCTTACGGTAAACTTGAGAAGACATTGAGATGAAAAGATGATATAAAGCTTATAGAAGCTCGTTTCTGCCATGGAATAAAACAAATCTCACAATTTCGGACTTATTTCTGACTAAAGTCAGAATTGTGAGATAAAAATTATTTATTTTTTATTACATGGTGGAAATAAGCTTCCATAAAAAAACTGGCTTGCATGATATTATCTTAAAAACATTTCACTATAAAAACTGCAATAAAACAAAAGGTTAAATTCAAAAAGAAACCATCTGAAGTTTTTACTTCACATTCATATTCATTTACTCTTCATCTGTCTTAATTTTTTTGTTTTCTACCATGTTTTACAGTGGATAATAATGCTACTGCCATCCTATTTGAAGCCTTTGGTGATTATGATTCAGGAGTTTCATTGGCAGATATTTTTTTCTTATTTTAAGCAAAAAAAAAAAAAAAAATTGATGCATTTTTCATAAAACAAGGCTCAATATCGTATGTCATTTTGCTTCTTAAGTAAATGTATCTTGATTTAACAATGTTTAGATATTTGTACTGGAAAACAAGACAAAAAAAACTGAGGAAGACGATCATTTCTTATGTGTTTTGTGTGTGTCTCATCAGGATATGATGGATCTCATCCACTCCAGACTCTCACAAAACAAGCACCAGCCCGATGAGCATCAGTAGATGAGATGAGACGTTTTCCATCTTGGATCCATGATTCTTCTTCGCATTTTCCATGCCTGTATCTACAATTTTAATGTGCACATGTGTGGGCTCTCTGGGAGTATCAACGGGCTCCGTGGTCATGTGGGGACGCTCAGGTAAGACAGTCGGATCTTCAGTGTTGTCCGGTTGCTCAGATGGATGCCACTTCTCAGCCACTGTGAGGAAAAGAGGAGGGTTTACAACGAAAACAGGCATAGTTTAGTTCTTCGTGACTGTTTTCCACCACGTTTTATTTATGATTTGCATTGATAAAGTTTTCACATTACCGCAGATGTTCTCCTCACACTTTGGTATGGTATCTGGACACTTTGAACATGGCTCTCCAGACTCATATGGCTTTAGTCCCTCAAAATTTCCTCTGAAACGAAAGAAAAGGGAAGGGTCGATTTTATAGAAGAATTTCACTTTATTGTGTGAAAGGTGTTTTAGATCAGTGGTTTTCAACTAGATGGCTTAAATATAAGACAAAACACGTAAAAGTCAAGTCTTAATTCCCTCAACAACTGTCGTCTTCAAGTCTTAAAAAGTTATATATATATATATATGTCATGAAAATGTATAAAATCTTAAAAACACCTGTACATTTCTATAATACATCTTTCTAGTTGTATCAGTTAATTTGCCATTTGTGCGTTAAAAATATTTGTAAAAACCTATAATCACTGAGGATTTTCAAAAAAATACAGCATTATATATATATATATATATATATATAATTTTATGATAAATTTGTAGTTTATTTTATATATAGCTTTAGCTTCAATATAATAATATACATGTAATATGAACACAAATAAAAATATAAATTGAATAAATTATAATCATTTTATTTATTTTATATAAATAATACAGATAATGACACAAATTATACTTATTTTGATATAAACAAATTCATTATTGGGCCCTGAAGAACACTCAGTTCTTGAATCTTCTGAAATTCATCTATATAATTTTATATTTACTATATTGTCACTTAATACCATAAAAAAGTTTGAAAACAAGCAGCTTTGAAATTACAACAGAAATATCTTTGGGTGTCTTTAAAATGGTCTTGGAGTCAAAAAGGTTAAGAACCATTGCTTTAAGCTCAAAGTATACCTCACTTTTTACGCATATGCGAGGATCAGCGTACAGTGCGCGTGACGCAAATTTCGTCATCAGAAGAGTACGTGCACGACCGGATTTTTGTAACCGTGAGTATTTGTACAGGCAGGTCGCACATGCGCAACCGTGCCCTGGGGGTGTCGATTCACAAGGTAGTCAGAGAAAAACTGCATAAACGGAACAGACCGGTGTGGTGAGAAATCAGTCGTTTGTCAATATGCGTTCTTGTCTGTACTTGTGTTCTTGTGGACTTATGAAACATCATCAGTCGCTGCCAAAGTACTGTTCCAATTCAAAGTTAACATTTAGCCAAGTACAGTTCAAATCCCCGGATGTGTTCTTGATCCGCCCCTTTTTTCGAGGATGCATCGAGAGGTGACTTGTGCGGACTTGAGACAGCCAGGTGTCCCAAAATGCATCTCGCACTAACCAGCAAGCGTCAATAGTAAAGGAGAAAACCCGCGTAATTTAAACATATTACTTTTATTATGTCATGATATATAGTTTTATGAGTTTTTCAGGAGAGAATGTACTGGTTTAAACCTCAAATTTGTGGTTTATTGATAAAGATAGCGCCTTTCTGAAAAGTTGATCTGACGTTGTCGGAGTTGTGAGATCCAGACGATCACCGGGCGCTCAGCGCTCATGTACCCAGCAGAGTACAGCCTTACCTCGGCTAGTCCTCCTGACGTTTGCCGCTGGCTCTGATGTCTCTGTAGCGGTTAAACATGACATAATTTGTCTTTTGTATATCTAACGGGCAATTTTTGGTCTCACAAATCTATAATTTGTTCCATGGCAAATCGTTTTGGCTAAGGGGAAAGTGACGTTTCATAACTTTATATATTTAGGCTATTTAACTTTACCGTTGTAGCCTACTAAAGCGCTGATTTTGTAGCCTACGCTTGGCTGAATTGTTTGCTTTATTTCTTATTGTATATCCTTATACCTTTTATAATGGCTATTATTGATCATTAAAACTGACATTTAACAAAAAGAGACAGGGTTGTGTTTTATGCTATTTCATTTTATTACAGTGAAGCTAATCAGAGTATGCACATATATTAATATGTTTAATATTTTTTAAATGTAAACGAAAAGAGGCATTTATATGTTATAAATACTATATATACAGACATTGAAGATAATCAATGAACGCGTTGCCTGAACCACATTTGAGAGGCTATTAATATGTATTTTTGTTTGTTTGTTTGTTTTTTAAATAAAACGAAAAGAGGCAGAATAACACATTTCGTTTTATTGTTGCCTAAAATATATACAGAGATAACCGGAAACACGACCATGCCTAAAAAAATATTTTTAAATAAGGATAGAGATTGTTGCAACGTGCTATGTTCTGTAAAAGTAATTTAATATTAATTTTACACAATAATAGGAATGTGATATAGTATATAATATTACTATTAGATTTTTAACACATTAATTGTCATGCTAAGTACACACAAACATAATTAATTTGAAACGTAATTGGGAACTATATTGGAAGCAAAAACATACCTAATATGATATAAGCTAAGCTAACAGGCTAATCGGGTAGATGTATGCTATGCTAGTACGTAAGCTAACTAAAAAAACAGAACAAGAAATGCTTGATTTCACAACCTACAGCTTATATACTAGTATATGAACCATGTCATTTAAAAGACTTTAATGGTCATTATAACTAATTTTAAACGATATAAATCATAACGTGGTTTTGCAGGAATTATAATCAGGCGCTAAAAAAAAATTCCATTAAAAGTACGTTGAACCAATGAGCTCACTCGGGGTCCTAAAGGAGACCCGATTTCTGGGGGGACTCGATTTCTTACGACACCTGAACACATGCAAGCTACAGCAACTACATAGACGAGAGATTGTGCGAAGAGGTTAGAAAGTACCCTCATTTGTACAACTCTAGCAAAGATGTTTACATGGGTTGTAACTCGTGGCAAGAGTTCAAAACTGTGCATGCGTTGAACGCCTGTGTATGTGTACAAGTCAAATGAAGTATACTTTGCAAGGCTGTAAGTTTGACTGTTACAAAAAAAAAAAAAACTAAGTATACCCAGGGCTTTAGATAGTTTTAAAGCTGTGTTTCAGTATTAGTTGATGATATAGACTTCTAGACTAAAATATTTGTATGTGAACTCCTAAGAGGTTAAGTTGCAACTTATACCACAATAAATATTGTAGAACTGGCCATGTTCTAGAATGTTTTAGAACACTGAGGTTATGTTCAGTCTGGATTATTGAAATGCACTTACTGAGGGAAGTAATTACAGACGAGAAGAGTGGCCTTCTCAAAATATAGACCCTCAAGAGTGTCACACAAATGAGTAGCACAGCCGACTCTACTGCTGTTTGCCCACACCATCTGCAACAACAACAGAGAAACGCATCATCACATCTGCATATTCATAATGTGAAAACCAATAAAACGCACCAAACAGAAATGGTGTTCACCTGAGTGTAATGGCCACACATTTTTTCTTCAGGACAGTAATTGTTTTCATAGTCATAATCCACATTTTCTCCAAACCTGCAGTGCAAAGAAATGAGTAGCATTACTGCTTATAGATAATTTTTCTGCATATTACAGATCATTGGTATTTATTCTTTTATTCATCATTCATTCACTATTCTCATTTATGTTTTAGTTCAGATATTTTTCATACCAGTTCAGCATTGCTTTGGTTGCATTAAATGGTCCAGTGGTGACAAAGAGATTTTCACCCATTGTAAGATCCTCAAGTTCAGGGTTGTGATCCCAGATGCATTTTGTGGCGTAAGATTCCGCCACCAGACGCAGTGTCTCGTCCCACACCTTAAATGATAGAAACAAATTTGATATTATTTGACTTTGAAGTTTGTTAGTTTTGTGACAGCAGAAAAATTTAATGCAGAAAAATTAAATCAATGTTATTTTTACATTATTATAATTATGTAAAATGATCATTTATGTAATTAACATTGAGTGAATATCGCAGAGCCTGGTCATACTTCATGCTAAGATCTAAAAAAAGAGAAAAAAAAAATGATATAAATTATATTAAATTTTATATTTATAATTGTATATATAGATACACTATATATATATATATATATATATACCAATCAGTCATAACATTATGAGCACTGACAGCTGAAGTGAATAACACTGATTATCTCTTCATCACGGCACCTGTTAGTGGGTGGATATATTAGGCAGCAAGTGAACATTTTGTCCTCAAAGTTGATGTGTTAGAAGCAGGAAAAATGGGCAAGCGTAAGGATTTGAGCGAGTTTGACAAGGGCCAAATTGTGATGGCTAGACGACTGGGTCAGAGCATCTCCAAAACTGCAGCTCTTGTGGGGTGTTCCCGGTCTGCAGTGGTCAGTATCTGTCAAAAGTGCTCCAAGGAAGGAACAGTGGTGAACCGGCGACAGGGTCATGGGCGGCCGAGGCTCATTGATGCACGTGGGCGAAGACTGGCCCGTGTGGTCCGATCCAACAGACGAGCTGCTGTAGCTCAAACTGCTCAAGAAGTTAATGCTGGTTCTGATAGAAAGGTGTCAGCATACACAGTGCATCACAGTTTGTTGCGTATGGGGCTGCATAGCTGCAGACCAGTCAGGGTGCCCATGCTGACCCCTGTCCACCGCCGAAAGAGCCAACTGGACACGTGAGCGTCAGAACTGGACCACGGAGCAATGGAAGAAGGTGGCCTGGTCTGATGAATCATGTTTTCTTTTACATCACATGGATGGCTGGATGCATGTGCGTCGCTTACCTGGGGAACACATGGCACCAGGTGCACTATGGGAAGAAGGCAAGCCGGCGGAGGCAGTGTGATGCTTTGGGCAATGTTCTGCTGGGAAACCTTGGGTCCTGCCATCCATGTGGATGTTACTTTGACACATATCACCTACCTAAGCATGGTTGCAGACCATGTACACCCTTTCATGGAAACGGTATTCCCTGGTGGCTGTGGCCTCTTTCAGCAGGATAATGCACCCTGCCACAAACACAACAACGAGTTTGAGGTGTTGACTTGGCCTCCAAATTCCCCAGATCTCAATCCAATCGAGCATCTGTGGAATGTGCTGAACAAACAAGATCCATGGAGGCTCCACCTCGCAACTTACAGGACTTAAAGGATTAGTTCACTTCAGAATTAAAATGTCCTGATAATTTACTCACCCCCATGTCATCCAAGATGTTTATGTCTTTCTTTCTTCAGTCAAAAAGAAATTAAGGTTTTTGAGGAAAACATTCCAGGATTTTTCTCCATATAGTGGACTTCACTGGGGTTCAACGGGTTGAAGGTCCAAATGTCAGTTTCAGTGCAGCTTCAAAGAGCTCTACACAATCCCAGATGAGGAATAAGTGTCTTATCTAGTGAAACCAAAAATGCATATACTTTTCAGTCCTTCCAGGATTTCGCGAGACTTTTTCTAAAATTTGGGGCTTTTTTTCAAAATTTGGGGCAATATTTACAGCATTTCTTGTTGTTTTGCAGTGAAAATATACAACAGATAACATTCTTTTAACATCGTTAGTACTTTTCTGACCTCGAGAACCATTGCAGGGCTCCGGACTTACATTTGAGGGCAGTAGCACCAGTAGCATTAGCAACCATTAAAGGGTTAGTTCACCAAAAAATGAAAATTATGTAATTAAGTACTCACCCTCATGTTGTTCCACACCTCTAAGACCTTCGTTTATCTTCAGAACACAAATTAAGATATTTTTGATCAAATCCAATGGCTCAGTGAGGCCTCCATTGACAGCAAGATAATTAACTCTTTCAATGCCCAGAAAGCTACTAAAGACGTATTTAAAACAGTTCATGTGACTACAGTGGTTCAACCTTAATGTTATAAAGCGACAAGAATACGTTTTGTGCTCCAAAAAAACGAAATAACAACTTTATTCAACAATATCTAGTGATGGGCGATCTCAAAACACTGCTTCATGAAGCTTCGAAGCTTTACGAATCATTTGTTGCGAATCAGTGGTTCGGAGTGTGAATCAAACTGCCAAAGTCACGTGATTTCAGTAAACATTTTAAATATGTCTTTATTACCTTTCTGGGCATTAACTTGCTGTCAGTGGCCTTACTGAGCCATTGGATTTTATAAAAAATATCTTAATTTGTGTTCTGAAGATGAACGAAGGTCTTGCGCATGTGGAACAACATGAGGGTGATTAATTAATGACAGAATTTATATTTTTGGGTGTTTAAGTTCTAAGGTGTGCCCATGATTTGGCAGCGCTGTGAGGGCTGACAGAAAAGCACTGAGCTTGAGTTGTTATTAACTTTTATTTTATTATTAATAAATATTAACAATATATACTAGGGTGTGGAAATGGCTAATAAGTCAATAACTTCTCTGCAGCGGTAAATTATTGTCTTTTTTATTTCTAAATAAGTGTTTGCTTTCCTACATCAGTTTTACAAATGGGGACAAACTATGAAGGATGAACAAATAATGTTTTGGAAATCACATTAAAAATAACATTCACAACTTTGAAATGCTGGGAAAAGTTGTGTGAAGCACTTAAAAGCACTCGACAACATTAGATAATTTCTGCCGCAAATTATTTCTGTTAGTGGCACAATGTTTCTCGTGATTTCCAGATTACACAGCGCAGAATTAATAACATCGCTGTGAAATCTTGTGAGAAGCATTTAGGTTACATCCGTCGCAGAATTCTCTGTTAAACCACAGATATCAGATCAAACAGATATCAAACTGATCTGTAACAGAGAATTCTGTGACAAATGTGAATGCTTCTCACAAGATTTCTCAGCGATAATATTAATTCTGTGCTGAATTCAAGCTCTTTCTTCCCAGCGCTGTGTAGAAATGGACTTCATCCAAAACCTAGGCCGCCGACTTGTTGCCTCGCTGCCCTGGCTGTCAGGTAATGACTTTGCAGGCAGCGTTTATGCACGAAGGTGCCTCACGAAACTGATATTTTGGGGCAGCGTAACGATTTAATGATAGATAACAAAACGGAGAGCGCTTTGGTGACAACAAATTGAATATTTAATTACTACAATACTAACTTCTCGCTAGAAGGGTGTTTGACTTAGTCTTTGCACGTTCGCTTTGTAGACACTGGATTGGTACTTCCGCCTACGTCACGCATGACCTTTGTAGCGTGATTACGTCGGGCGTATGGATGAGCATTTGAAGTATATAAATGTTTTGTTTTTTGTTTTTTTTTCTGAAGATGATCGATCGTTTCGCTAGACAAGACCCTTATTCCTCGTCTGGGATCGTGTAGAGCTCTTTAAAGCTGCACTGAAACTGACATTTGGACCTTCAACCCCAGTGAAGTCCACTATATGGAGAAAAATCCTGGAATGTTTTCCTCAAAAACCTTCATTTATTTTCGACCGAAGAAAGAAAGACATGAACATCTTGGATGACATGGGGGTGAGTAAATTATCAGGAAATTTTCATTCTTGCTGCCAGATACCACAGCACACCTTCAGGGGTCTGGTGGAGTCCATGCCTCGACGGTGTTTTGGCAGCAAGAGGGGGACCAACACAATAATGTTATTCCTGATCAGTGTATATATGCTTTGTTTTCTTTATGCAAAATATAATATCTTAATTTTTTCTCTTCATTTTGCAATGAAATATGACCCAGACATGTTGTTTGTACAGTCCACTCTATTGTTGTGTAAATGTAAGTGAACAAAACATGTTTCACAAGACGCCCGGAGTCTTTTTCAGTGAATCCTCCCATAGCCGTGCTCTGAATTTCACCCACAATACAAAAACGAGAGTAAGACGGGATGACCACATGGGGCTTTATTAAAACACTCGCACTCAGCACAGAGTTCCTGCAGTCTCGTATAACATTCACATTCCTCAGCATGTCACACACACATACACGTTGCGCAACGGTATTCCGTGCATCCACCCACCCACACACACTCCATCCAGTCAAAATCAATGTGAAAATTCCCTCTTTATCAGATAAAGGAAGGTCTCATGCATTATAGTACCAGCCTTGTGTGTCTGTTTCTTGCATTCACATGACACGCAAGTTAAGGATTCACACACCAGCAATGAGGGACTTTTTACATTGATACTAAAATAACTTTATGCTGAGTGATTTATTAAATATAAGTTTTAATTTGGTAAACTACAATCATGATTACTTTATTACTTTGACTCCCTTGTGTTTTGAAGTTAATTGCGCCAATGATTATGCATCATGACACAATTACCATGGATATTAATGTGATAATTGTTGTTTACAGCTGTAATGAGACCCTTAAAGATATGATTCCAGTGATTGATGGCAGATGATGAGATGCTTTGACCTCATAAGAGCATCCAGAGACTTTGAGCTCACACCAAAACATCAACAGTCCATAGAGAGAGAGATAAAACTCAGACTTTACACGTTTGGCAGGAAAAGCTGTTTTCTATGTATCATGTACGCTACCAACGATTTTTTTAAAGGAAAGTTGAAGTGACAAAAAGTTTAATTTTTGCACTTACACCACTATAACCAAAGTGAAATACACTGCCTGGCCAAAAAAAAAGTTGCTGTTTGGATTTAAATAGGCAAATACTTAAGAGTCTATGAAGCATGTTATATGTTTGGCAACAGTTCTTTTAACCCTTAAAGATGAAGTGTGTAGCTTTTCATTTCTTAAACAACCATGTAGGAAGACACATCATGGCCATATTTCAGGATGACGATGTCAAGATTCATCAGGCTCAAAGTGTGAAAGAATGGTTGTGAGGGAGCATGAAGATTAATTTTCACACATGAATTGGCACCTCTGAATCCAGAGCTTAAATTCATTGAAAGTATTTGGGATGTACTGGAACATGTGAACATGATTCTTCATGCTCCCTCCCAATCATTTCACAATTTGAACCTAATGAATCTTGGCTTTGTCATCCTGGAATATGGCCATGATTTGTCTTCCTACATGGTTATTTAAGAAATGAAAAGCTACACACTCCATCAATTAGGGTTAGAAGAACTGTTGCCAAACATATAACATGCTAGAAACATGATAATGTTGTGTGCATCGGGTGCATCTCTTACCACTTTCTGCATGAAAGCAGCGCTGGGATGAACCTGAGAGCGAAGCTCATTGTGCATGTCCACGATGGTTGATTTCTCCTGCTCGGTCAGCTGACCGGCGGCTAAACTCAGAATCACCCAGAGCCCGGCGCTCCAGAGGGCCACGTCCCAGTACATGCTGTCTGTGCGACTGCTCCTTCCCTGAGGAGACTAGATCAGCTGGCAGTGGTCGGATAGAACCTCTTCTCTTGTTCTGAGCTGTTCTCCACAGTCTTACCCCGTCACTCGCTGTTCTTAATTCCTTCAGAGCATGTTAAAGTATCTCTTTTAGAGCTGTTAGTGTGTGTAAGTGAGAGAGAAAGTTAATACAGGACCCCAGAATGAAACTCCCACCCTTTTTATCCTGTACTCAAGCCGCCCCTTGGTCATATTACACATCTCACATGCACATAAACACACTCCACTAGTTTACTCACATTACTGGGTTTACGTGACTCTTTCCAACTGTCCAATAAGTCCAACAGGCAGCACTAGATTTCCAAAGCATTGAAAAATGACTGCGTTTTAGTCACAGGGCAAGTCATAGCAGTTCTGCTTGAGGAATGCCTGAGATAACGGATATGATTTGATCTGCCTGTGTTTTTCTTTAAACTCTTCTGTACTCGTATTCCTAAAGTAATTTCCTCCGTAACAGGTTCTGCTCTCTCCAGCGAGGATTCACCCTTATATTAACCCTGAAGTGGGTACCTCCCCTCAGCAGGTTACACAAACCCAGATCTCATTTACTGTAAGTGACGCCAGTGAAATTCTTTCCATCTTTATAGCTGAGCTGTTAACATAGAGGATTATTTGATTTTAAGGATAAGGTCTGAATTGTTAAACTTGACAACACAGTTGAGCTGTTCCTTTTGCCCTACAACGTGAGTAACAACATTTTTAAGAACTAAATTTTTACATATTCTGATGAAAATGTGAGTGGTGTTTTTTTTTATTGCGCAAAATGCAAAAAGTGAAAATATGGAAGCTTGTTTCTGCCACTGAATAAAAAAAAAAAAGTAACTGTGATGTTTCATCTCCCAATTCTTTCTCCTTACTTTTTTTCTCAGATTTACGAATTCTGATTTGTGTGATATAAAATCACAAATGCGAGTTAAGAAGTCAGAAATGCGTGATATAAAGTTGCAATTGCAAGTTACGAATTCCAAATTGCTTGATATATACAATCACAATTGAGAGTTACGAATTCCGAATTGCTTGATATGAAGTCACAATTGCGAGTTACGAATTCCGAATTTCATTATATAAAATTGCACTTGCGAGTTACGAAGTCCGAATTGCATGATATAAAGTTGCAATTGCGAGTTACGAAGTCCGAATTGCATGATATAAAATCGCAATTGCGAGTTACGAAGTCTGAATTGCGTGATATAAAGTTGCAATTGCAAGTTACGAATTCCGAATTGCGTGATATAAAATTGCAGTTGCGAGTTATGAAGTCCGAATTGCATGAAATAAAGTCAGAATTGCGAGTTATAAAGTCAGAATTGCGCAATATAAAGTTGCAATTGCAAGTTACGAATTCCGAATTGCGTGATATAAAGTTGCAATTGCAAGTTACGAATTCCGAATTGCGTGATATAAAGTCACAATTGCGTGATATAAAGTTGCAATTGCGAGTTATGAATTCCGAATTGCGTGATATAAAATCGCAGTTGCGAGTTACGAATTCTGAATTGCGTGATATAAAGTCACAATTGCATGATATAAAGTTGCAATTGCGAGTTATAAAGTCAGAATTGCGCAATATAAAGTTGCAATTGCAAGTTACGAATTCCGAATTGTGTGATATAAAGTTGAAATTGTGAGTTATGAAGTCCGAATTGCATGATATAAAGTTGCAATTGCGAGTTATGAATTCCGAATTGCGTGATATAAAGTTGAAATTGTGAGTTTACGAAGTTCGAATTGCGTGATATAAAGTTGCAATTGCAAGTTACGAAGTTCGAATTGCGTGATATAAAGTTGCAATTGCAAGTTACGAATTCCGAATTGCGTGATATAAAGTCACAATTGCGTGATATAAAGTTGCAATTGCGAGTTATAAAGTCACAATTGCGTGATATAAAGTTGCAATTGCGAGTTATGAATTCCGAATTGCGTGATATAAAATCACAGTTGCGAGTTACGAATTCTGAATTACGTGATATAAAGTCACAGTTGCGTGATATAAAGTTGCAATTGCAAGTTATAAAGTCACAATTGCGCAATATAAAGTTGCAATTGCAAGTTACGAATTGCGTGATATAAAGTTGAAATTGTGAGTTATGAAGTCCGAATTGCATGATATAAAGTTGCAATTGCAAGTTACGAATTCCAAATTGCGTGATATAAAGTCACAATTGCGTGATATAAAGTTGCAATTGCGAGTTATGAATTACGAATTGCGTGATATAAAGTTGAAATTGTGAGTTTACGAATTCCAAATTGCGTGATATAAAATCGCAATTGCAAGTTACGAAGTTCGAATTGCGTGATATAAAGTTGCAATTGCAAGTTAAGAATCCCGAATTGCGTGATATAAAATCGCAGTTGCAAGTTACGAAGTCCGAATTGCGAGTTATAAAGTCAGAATTGCGCAATATAAAGTTGCAATTGCAAGTTACGAATTCCAAATTGTGTGATATAAAGTTGCAATTGCAAGTTACGAATTCCGAATTGCGTGATATAAAGTCACAATTGTGTGATATAAAGTTGCAATTGCGAGTTACGAATTCCGAATTGCGTGATATAAAGTTGAAATTGTGAGTTACGAATTCCGAATTGCGTGATATAAAATCGCAGTTGCGAGTTACGAAGTCCGAATTGCATGAAATAAAGTCACAATGGTGAGTTATAAAGTCAGAATTGCACGATATAAAGTTGCAATTGCAAGTTACGAATTCCAAATTGCGTGATATAAAATCGTAATTGCGAGTTGCGAATTCTGAATTGCATAATATAAAATCACAATTACGAATTGCGTTGCAAAGTTGCAATTGCGTGATATAAAGTTGCAATTGCAAGTTATAAAGTCAGAATTGCCTGATATAAAGTCACAATTGTGTGATATAAAGTCACAATTATCTTTTAAGTTGTTTCGTTCCGTGGCAGAAACAAGCTTCCATACGTGATTGGGAATTTGAAAGTGAAAATGTGAGTTTATATCTCACAATTCTGAAAAAAGAAGTCAGAATTGCTGGATAAAAAGTCGTTATTATTATTTAAATAGTTTTATGCCGTGGCAGAAACAAGCTTCCATATGTGACTGTGAATTTGAAAGCGAAAGTAAAAAGCGAGCGTGCAAGTTTATATACCGGTGTAAAAGTTTCCTTACCGTTAAATCCCTACTTGCTAGGCTGTTGCTTTGGTTTCTTCTGGGTGGCTGCTGCCGTGTTTGTTTAAATCATTAATCTTAAGCATAAGCATTAGTAATAGTGAAGCTGCTTTAGAAAACACCAATAATGACACTTAGAATGTGTCCTAAAATTACCCACTAAACCCTCATTCATTCTTTCCTACATTACTCCACTAATATAGTCCATTTGAGGGACTGAATGAAAATGAGTGAGTGAATTCGGACACTGAGTGCGCCGGAAGGGCTGGCACTTTTGCATAGTTTGTGCTTGCTGTTTAATAATCATTTGAGAAACTGAGCAAACCGGCAGCTCCACTAGTAATGAAAAGATTTATCTTGAACTCTATCATGGAAACAATTAAACTATTTAATAATCAATTAAAAAGTAGTTTATACCTGTATGATATTACGCTGTAGCAACATTGAACCAGCGGTTTGGAAAATAGATGAATGGATGATTCAACTGCGGGCGCCATTCATTCAGCGCACGACTCGCAGTGCATAATGGGTATTCTCTAGCTGTTGAGCGTACATCGGTTGTACAGTCATTATTGCGGTGCATTGTGGGATTGAATGAGTGCTCTCGATAACGTCAACTATGGTTTCGGACAGTACAAATGGCTGTCCCCTCAATTAGTGCCCTATTTAAGGGTATAGTGGGCGATTTCGTTGAAGCGCGTCTTTTATTGTTCTTTCACTGCTGGAGTGATTGCCATCCGCATGTTAGGGAACTCATTTTCACATACCCTATGATTTCATAATGTGTCCTGTGTTAATGACCTAAACGGATGCCTTCTTTTATCAGTTATTACATTCGTAATTCACTTGCATGTGGCTCTCCAGTGATGCATTCATGTTGTACTATAGAGTTTTTACTACTGTTTTTGAAAGGGAAAGGGTTGATCCTCCTTGTGTTGAACTTGTTTATTTTCTTTCTGCTGTAGGGCGTCATTCTAGGCGTGGACCATTTTGCTGTTCAGATATTCATTTCCAGCAGCCAGATGTACAGGCATAGCAACACCAGTCTCCAAACACCATAACACTGCACATGTGAGGCCCACATCCAATGATGTATTGCTGCATTGTACAAAAATGCACCAAAATCCCCCAATTTTCTGAACCTGTTTTGTATTTTAAAATTATTGTCACCTGTCATTCAACTCTTTTTATACTAAATGACTTCTTGAATAGGTTGCAAACAAACATGCTCATATATTCATAGTATATATTCATATTTAATGGGTAATTTGTTTATTGGACACAGATGCTTAGACACAGCTCATCTGACCAAAAACCCATCCAGACCCAATCCCAGTTTCCCAGATGTGTATCACTCATTTGCTCATCCGTTTTCAAGTATTCCAGTTTTAAGTGGATCTTCATTTTAACTGATTGAAATGTGTGGAGTGGATTTTATGCCCACAGGAGTAGAAATTATCTTTGCACAGCATGTACCAGTAACCTGTAGAAAAAGGTAAATTGATTGCAATTATAATATTATATACAGTGCCATCTTTTTAAAACGAGATATTATTAGATAGAGATAAAATTATTTAGAAGAATAATATTATTATGAACCTGTTAGTGGGTGGGATATATTAGGCAGCAAGTGAACATTTTGTCCTCAAAGTTGATGTGTTAGAAGCAGGAAAAATGAGCAAGCGTAAGGATTTGAGCAAGTTTGACAAGAGCCAAATTGTGATGGCTAGACGACTGGGTCAGAGCATCTCCAAAACTCCTGTGGGGTGTTCCCGGTCTGCAGTGGTCAGTATCTATCAAAAGTGGTCCAAGGAAGGAACAGTGGTGAACCGGCGACAGGGTCATGAGCTTTTTATTTATCAAAGAATCCTGAAAAACAGTACACAACTGTTTTCAACATGATTAATAATCAGTTATGTTTCTTGAGCAGCAAATCATCATATTAGAATGATTTCTGAAGGATCATGTGACACTGAAGACTGGAGTAATGATGCTGAAAATTCAGATCTGATCACAGGAATAAATGACATTTTACAAAATGTTCGAATAGAAAACAGTTGTTTTAAATTAATACTTCACAGTCTTTTAGATTTATTTCGAAAGGCAGTGTGTGTGTGTATATATATATATATATATATATATATATATATATATATATATATATGTATGTAAAGGGGTTTTTATTGTCTTTCAGATCAAGTTAGAAAAGATTTCCTAATGGCAGAATCAGCCATACATTATTTATAGCGGATTTGTTTTGAACTGAAGCACGTCGGAGCAAGACATCTTTAAATGAAAGTGATTCACATGGGTGGAGAACATTTTACCCAGCATCCTTCACTCATGATGAATCACATAGTACATTAGTATGTCTTTAAACGACTTCACAAATGACATTAGATGATGTCATTCACTAATGTACATTTCATGTCAGATGACTTCACAGGGCTGTTAAAAATATCTTTGTAACATTATTCAACACATTCTGGTGTGTTGATATTCAAATTGTGTTACAGGGCTGTTGCTTAGAAGTGCGATAGGGATTGTTATTTTGAATATGGGAATGTTCTGTTGTCCGTGTGTAGCAGTGTAGAAACATCCAAAAGCAGTTCCAGATGTGTTGGGAAGGGAGATGGAGGTCTCTCTAGGGAACTTATGGCCAGGGTCTCCAGCAGCTGCCTGTCCCGCCCTGATGTCACGATCTGAATATTCCACCCTTCAGCTGCCTGTATTTTGATTTCACATGCAACCACAAAATGTTTTAGCAAAGATTTGAATTGGTCAAAGAATCTGTTCAAAACAAGATAATTATGATGTAATATTTGGGCTCGTAACAGAGTGCAACAGTCAGGTTCTGGACGTAAAAACAACTCATAAACCTTTAAAGACAGCCTTACTGTGAGCTACGATGATATTTGCCTCAGTTGAAGCCGTCAACCGTTGTTAAACTTAACCCTCTATTTGACATCGTCATTTATAGATTATGCTATGAAAATTACATTTAAAATACAATAATGTTTTTTTAGTAATATCATGACATCTTCAGCCAATAAAATTAAAATCTATTTTCCATGTCCTTGATATTTTTGGCAACAAGGAATTGAAGAAGACATTAGCACGTTAGGTCACATTCTGTCATTTTAGACTAGAAAATGCATATAAATTCCATTTTTAAAAAAATATATAATTGCAAAAATGACAGTAATTTTAGGGGATACATATTATCTGTGTAGCTGCACTATTGTTCAATACTGGCAGGCAGTATAATAGTCTTTTTGCTTGTGTTTCAGGTTGATGTTAATATAGACAGAGAGGAAAAGCTGCACCTTTTCCAGAAAGTATTGATGATAGTGACAGCAGTGCATCAGAAAATGAGGTTGTAATAAGAAAGGAAGAAGTTGAGGATTGAGGAGGATAGATGCAGTGAGGGTGAGGGCAGAGACGAAGAATAGAAGTCAGGAATTTGGGTACATTATTCTAGTTTGGAAGACGTGATCCATACTAAAAAGAGAGGTCAGATGCCATTGCCTATTAATCTCACTTCACTGACAAGCAGAGATGCTCCAAAAACGATGACTGAACAGGTCAAATCGAGTTATGCGTGTGGAAAGTGTCTTTTTGATTTTCACTTGTGCAACAATCATTGATTTGGACTTCCAAGAAAGAAACTATGTTTTTAATGCTTTTTGAAACACTAAGACATTTTGCGTCAAGTTTTTGACATTTCCACACGTGAGCTCCAAATGAAATGTTATTTCATTGACGTTAATAAAGGTTTTTAATGTTTTTTTGAAACACTAAGATATTTTCACTTCTTTTAAGATAGTGAAAATGCATTTGAATGTGTGTGAACTGACAGCGCCCTAAAAAAAGTTCGAAGCTCAGATGTAGAAAACGAATTCAATCATTTTAGTCTTAAATATATGTAAAATATAAAGTTGTTTATTTTTTTTCTAGCTGTGATTTAACAGTTAGTCCCATAAAGGGGTCAAATATATTGCTTTTTACATGTTCCAAATTATTATGCAAGTGACATATCAGGAGAATTTCACTACAGTGTTATCTTTTTAGATAACTGGTATCAATCTCAGACAAAACAGTTTGCCAGGTCTACTTAGGTAAATGGAAACCCTACTTAAAGAGGTTGTTCCACATTATTAAACAAGTCACAGTTCTCATGCAATATGGGGAGGAAGAAAGATCTTTCTGAAGATGAAAGGCATGAAATAGTGCGTAAAGGCATGAAAACAACTAATATTGTGTGAAAAGTGAATGGAGATTATCAAACTATCATAAGATTTGTGAGTGACTTAGAGCACAGCAGAACTTTTAAGGAAAATTTCTGTCAAAAAAATTAGTTGTATTAAAAGGACAGCTATAAATAATAATAATAAAAAAAAGCCGGTGTTGAGCAGCAGGTATTTGAAGCTGCTGGTGTCTCTGGAGTCTCAAGAAGCTCTCCATGCAGGCTGGCAGTTGTGCGTGAAGTTGCATTTCAGCCACCTCTAACCAAACCTCACAAAGAGAAGCATTTACAATGGGTGTAGAAATTGTTTTATTCACTGACGAATGCCGTACTACAATGGATGGTCTAGATCAGGGGTCGGGAACCTTTTTTGACCAAAGAGCCAATTTTTCATTTTTTGTTAATGAATTTTTCTAAAAGAGCCAAAGTAGGAAAATAATGTAGTGTAATATATATAATAACTTTATTATAAGTAACTTTATATAATTATTATAAGTAACTTTATTAAGTCCATATACAACTAAAATACAAAAATATGCAACAAACAATAAATAAGTTGCAATATACAATTAATTGAGCTGGGCTTTCATATGAGGTTGATTTATCACCTGAGGAGCATAAATTCTCTCTCTCTGGATTCAATTCTGATAGCTTTATTGGCATGACAAAAAAATACATTTTGTATTTAACCAACACAGAAAAAAATATTTAGAGCAACAGAACATCTGAGTAAAGCCTATGCAGAGAAAATAATAAACTAAATAAAATAATAGTAGTAACAAAATAATATAAAAAACAATAAATAAAAAAGATTATAATACAGAAATCATGTAACAACTGAACTTAGAATTTAAACATGATATACGTTATATACATGTGTGTAGGTCTAGTGGGGGTGTGTTTATTGGCTGTTTGTTTCTTTCTGGTTGTCCCTCAGGAGATGGCATGATACAAATCTTGCAGCTATTTGGGAACATTTGGCTTCCAAGAATGTAACAGAGTTTTTGGGTTGGGCTGCAGGTGTTAAATCGGGGAAATATTTTATTAATTTTTGGGGTAGTAGTGGTCTCTGATTTCTTGGTATTTTGGGCATTCTGTGAGGAAGTGCAGCTCCGTCTCCGTCGCTCCCAGGATCTCTCTCTCTCTCTGTGTGTGTGTGTGTGTGTGTGAGAGAGAGAGAGAGAGAGAGAAGAAACAAGTGAAGAACAACACCCATGCACAGTGATTACATCGACTACATTTATGTGAATACTCACCAATAGTGTGTGTATTTGATCGTGTAGACACGCAACCGAAGACCAAGGCTACTATGCGTGTCCATGTCCACTCGGAGCGAGCGCACAGAAACATCCTGTCAGTAGCGGATTCAGTTCTCTTTCGCAGCTTTGCGTTTCCTTTTCAATATCAAGCACGTCCCGCTCTTTACTTTCTCATTCATTCATGTTTCTTTATTAATAACGTATCATAGATATAAATACGACAAATTTATAGGACATAAAGGTTTCGAAATGTCTCTTGGCACAGTTTCAATAAAAGGTTATTTTTCAGTCCAGTCATTATTTTACATACTTTTCGATTTTCGCTGCTGTTCAAAAATGTTTTCTCTATTCGCCATTACCACGAAAAAGCTGCATAGCCGCTTGAATCTGAGAGCAGGAGCTCTAGGTTACCATAGAAACCCAAGCTGTTTGTTGTTAATTGATGTCGTGACACTCGCGATGTCGCGAATATCACTGAACGCGCACTTTGGCCGGTACAACTTTAAATATATTATTATTATAAACTCTACAAGGCTCTACAAAACAGGAATTGCTGATCTTTAGTGATGTCGATCATTTGTTGGGAAAGGGTGAGAGACCTGGCGAGCCACATGAATTTTGTCAAAGAGCCAGGTGTGGCTCGCGAGCCATAGGTTCCAGACCACTGGTCTAGATGGATGGATTTCTGGATGGATGGTGAATGGCCACCACGTTCCAACAAGACTGTGACGTCAGCAGGGAGCTGGCGGGTGATGATTTGGGCTGTAATATTGGGAAGTGAGATGGAAGGTCCTTTAGGGTCTCTGAGGGTGTCAAAATAACTTCTGCAAGATATGTGGAGTTCATAACTGGCCATTTTCAGCTTTGGTATAAAAATAAGGATAATGCCTTCTGAAATACTATGCGATATACCATGCTGCAAAAACACACCACAGCAATAAAACTGTTTGAAAATGTATTCCTACACCCACTGTAAATGTTTCTTTTTGTGAGGTTTGGTTAGAGGTGGCTGAAATGCAACTTTACACATAGCATGCCAGCCTGCATGGAGAGGTTCTTGAGACTCCAGAGACACCAGCAGCTTCAAATACCTGCTTTTTTTAAATTTATTTTTAAAAAAGTTTTTTTTACTTTTAATACAGTTAACTTGTTTGACAGAAACTTTAAGCCTTTATCTGACCAAGTTCTGCTGTGCTCTAAGTCACTCACAAATCTAATGATAGTTCAATAATCTGCATTCAGTTTTCATACAATATTATTATTATAACAATATTGTTATTTTCATGCCTTTTGCACAATATTGCACCAATTTCACGCTTTTCATCTTCAGAAAGATCTTTCTTCCTCCCCATATTGCATGAGAACTGTGACTTGCTTAATAATGTGGAACAACCTCTTTAAGTAGGGTTTCCATTTACCTAAGTAGACCTGGCAAACTGTTTAACAAAGCTGTCTGAGATTGATACCAGTTATCTAAAAAGATAAACGGCGAAATAAAACAAACTAAAACTAAAATCTGAATGTTTATTGTACTGAAATCCCACTGATACGTCACTTGCATGATAATTGGAACACGGTGTAATCAATATTTTAAAAGAGTAGTTTTATATTTATCGTTTTTAATTTGATTATGCTGTTCGCAGTGCTTCATGGGATTGTAGTTTTTCACTAAAGCCATTAAGCACACAGTCTTTTACCTTTGTATTTTTGTCTGATTTTTAAATACTTTTTTGCTTCAAATCAAATTTTGTAGTGTTGTGATTCACCTCGCAGCTTGTCGACATGGTTCATGGCTTATAACGCTTTAACAAAGACCTTTTTTAAATCCCTAACGGAGAAATGAGTAAATGAGTAGAAAAAAATACTTCCAGAAAAAGGAGGGCACTGTTGCAATCTATAGACCTGAAATGTGTTTTTTTTCCTTTTACTTGTTAAAAAGGTGCTATGACCTACAAATACTGTTTCTAGAATTCACACTAAAGCCTTTTAAATTATATTCCAATATATATATTTACAGTTTATATTTACATTTTGCCTTGTAACTTGAGTATATTCCAAGTTACAACTGTTACGGCTTGATAGCTGAAGGGATGAAGCATGCACGGATTTCCACAAAATAGGGTATTTAATGGATTAAGGAGAACGAAATAACCAAAAGCATGTTTTACACAACAATACAACAATAAGAACAGACCAGGAGTGAGAGGAGTAAGTCCATTATAAAGGGTGTGCAGATGATGAGGTCCAGGTGCAGGTGATGAGTGCTGATGGGGAGATGACGAGGAAGTGAGTGCAGTGTGGAAACAGGAGGATCATGGGAAACGGAGTCCGGGAACGCAGGGAACTGTGACAACAACAAGGTGAAATGTTTATTGACTTATTTTAACATTTATTTTAAAATATTAATATAATATATATTTATATATACTTAATATATTTTTAATTTTATAATATATACTTTTTAAATATTAGGTAATAAATTGATAAACATACACTACCAGTCAAAAGTTTGGAATCGGTAAGATTTTTTATGTTTTTAAAAGAAGTCTCTTCTGCTCACCTGCATTTATTTAATTAAAAATACAGTAAAAGAACAGTAATATTGTGAAATATTATTACAATTTAAAATAACTGTTTTCTGTTTGAATATATTTTATAAAGTAATTTATTCCTGTGATCAAAGCTTCATTTTCAGCATACTCCAGTCTTCAGTGTCACATGATCCTTCAGAAATCATTCTAATATGCTGATCTTCTGCTCAAGAAACATTTATTGTGTACAGTTGTACAAAATATTTGTGCACAATATTTTTTTTCAGGATTCTTTGATAAATAGAAACTTCAAAAGAACAGCATTTATTTGAAATATAATCTTTTGTAACATTATAAATGTCTTTACTGTCACTTTTGATACACAACCTCCGTCTGCCCGTTCGACTGCGGGTGGTATCCAGAGGAGAGGCTGACAGTCACACCGAGTGAGAAGAAGGCTTTCCATACCCTGTAGATGAATTGCGGCCCTCTATCCGACACGATATCCTCGGGAATTCCGTAATATCTGAAGATATGGTTGAACATAAGTTCAGCAGTCTCCATGGCTGTGGGCAATCCCTTTAAAGGAATCAGACAACATGATTTAGAGAATCTGTCAATAATCACCAAAATAGAGGTACAGTTATCAGAAGCAGGGAGGTCGTGATGAAGTCAACTTCTAGGTGTGACCAGGGTCTGTTGGGAACGGGCAGAGGATGGAGTTTACCGGAGCGAAGATGCTGAGGACTCTTAGAGATGGCGCATTCCTTACATCCTTGCACATGCCTTCTGACGTCAGCTACCATGTTCGGCCACCAGAAGTGCTCTTTTAGCAGTGAGAGGGTTTCATTGACCCCAGGGTGGCCAGTGCCCAGTGATGTGTGGGATGTGTGGATAAAAGGAGTGCGCCGTGTCTGGGTGATGTAGAGCAAACCTGGCGGGCAACCTGGCGGAGTGTTGGTGGAGGCATTGGAGGAGGGCATGGTTTCTTCGGACAAGACGATGGGATTTACGAAACGTTTTTTAGGCAAAATGAGCTCAGATTCTTCAGCATTCGGGACAGTAGAGATGGGATAAGGCGTCCGCCTTAACATTCTTTGATCCAGGACGATAAGATATGGTGAAATTGAAGCGGGTAAAGAACAATGCCCAACATGCCTGACGTGGGTTTAGTCGTTTAGCATCTCTGAGATACTCCAGGTTCTTGTGGTCAGTTAGAACCAAGAACAGGTGTTGAGCCTCCACTCCTCAAGGGCCAGCTTGATGGCTAGAAGCTCCCTGTTGCCGATGTCGTAGTTGACCTCAAATGGGTTAAGTTTGCAGGGTGAATGAAGGGTTTCTCAGGGTCTGGATGAACAAGGAGGGCAGCTGTGGTGAAGGCTTCTTTTAGGGTTTCGTAGGCTTGGGTGCCAGCTGGTGTCCAGGACAAAGACTTGTGCTTGTTACGCAGGAGGTGGGTAAGTGGACTGGAGATGATGCTATAGTCTTGGATGAAACGGCGGTAGAAATTGGCAAATCCTATTAATCTCTGGAGATCTTTGATGGTTGTGGGTGTGGGCCAGTTCCTGATGGCATCCACCTTCCCCTCGTCCATCCGGATGCCACTGCTGTCGATGTTGTAGCCAAGGAACTGCACTGAGGGTTGATGGAACAAGCACTTCTCTGCTTTGAGGAATAGGTGGAAATTTCTCAGGCGTTTCAGGACCTCTGCAACGTGGTGGCGATATACGGCCATGCTACGGGAGTATATCAGGATGTCATCGATATATACCAGCACAAACTTGTGGAGAAACTCCTGGAGCACCTCATGGATGAAATCCTGGAATACGGAGGGGGCGTTGGCCAGTCCATACGGCATGGCAAGGTACTCGTAGTGTCCAGTAGGGGTCACAAAAGCTGTCTTCCACTCGTCCCCCTCACGTATCTGGATGAGGTTATACGCGCAGCGGAGGTCCAACTTAGTGAAGACAGTGGCATCTCCGGAGATGTTCTAGCGCTGCTGGGACGAGAGGAAGTGGATAGCGGAATTTCACTGTGATCTTGTTGAGTGCTCTGTAATCTATGC
The DNA here is from genome assembly GCA_037101425.1 of Elopichthys bambusa. Lineage (NCBI taxonomy): Eukaryota > Metazoa > Chordata > Actinopteri > Cypriniformes > Xenocyprididae > Elopichthys > Elopichthys bambusa. The sequence continues at coordinate 3,512,765 of CM074451.1, forward strand.
AAGGCCGCAAGCCTCCGTCCTTTTTTGCCACGAAGAAGAAGCTGGAAGCAGCAGGGGAAGTAGATGGGCGGATGTATCCTTGCACTAGAGCCTCCTTGATGTATTCCTCCATGGCCTTCTCCTCCGGTAGGGACAGGGGGTAAATCCTCCCACGGGGCACTGACTCACCCGGAAGCAGATCGATGGCACATGGCCGGTGTGGAGGCAGCTTGGAGGCTCGCTTGGGGCAGAAGACGTCACTGAAGGGGACGTAACATGGAGGGATGTCCACCGAACATTTCTCTACTGGGCTTTCGATGGATGTGGAGCAGACAGACAGATCATCGGAACGTGTAGAGGACGGAACAGGGAAAGCAGAGAAACAGTTCGGAAATTATAAAGCTTGGAAGAGTCAGGATATTTTTAAAATATATCTCTGATTGTGTTCATCTGAAAGAAGATAGTCGTATACACCTTGAATGGCTTGAGGGTGAGTAAATCATTGAATATTTTTCATTTAAGGGTGAACTAATCCTTTCACAAGCCACAGGTAAGTACTCAAAACACAGTTGTAGTTTCAGCAGGCGGTGGGATTAAGCCACAGTTGGTTAAGGTGGATGGAGAGAGGTTAATTCAGGCTAATCCTTGGCTTGAAACTGTAAAAGAATGAGTGCTAGTGGTTAATCATGTTGGGACCGGCCTGACACGAGACATACGCATTGTCAAAAATCGTGATCTGTACTTCCTATAATAATAAAATTATTAAATGTGATTTTTCATTTTATACCACGGAATGATTTATGCAAGTCATGTTAGCACTTCGATTTTACGTCATTAATAATATTTTCCGACTGAGATTCCAGTTCTTGCATTATTTTTCAATAGTACAAAAGGAACTCTAAAGGGAAACTCCCTTATAATTGCCTGATCTTGTCCTTTGCTTTGTATCTGTGATGAAAGCGAGAGTGAGCCCACCTAAAACATATCTGTGACAAATAACATGACCCATACAGTCAAATCGTTATAAATATTCTTTAATGGTTATTCCAGCACCTTAACTTCAACAAAGAACTGCTTTGTCTGATATAAACCTGAACTTACACCCACAACTCAAGGCAGGTTTACATTGATTACGTACCATAAACTCTGTAACCAAGTCAATGAATGACCAGATGGAATGCCATCGTTAAACAAAAGCCATGAGCTGATTACTCAAAGTATTACTTCTGTTTGTTTTTGCTAATAGGGAAGGTTGCAAAATATTTTACCTCTTTCCCTTCAAAGGAAAGAGCATTTGTTCAGTCCTTGGAAATTAAAATGAATGCATCTTATTCTACAATAACAACATAATAAAACATGAATCACAAGTCTGACGCTTAAGGGTGTTGGGGAAAAAGTTGTCTGGCCTGGAATTATTTTTTAAAATGGTTGTGTAATTGAAACACATTAATGAGGTACAGGCATAATGCTTGTACAATAATAACTTGTACAAGTTACTTGCACTTATATTGTCAAACCAAAAATTATTCAGACACTGAACATTTCATTCATTAATACAGTTTATTCACTATAGTTTAAGAGTTAAACTGTCAGGAAAAAAAAAAAAAAACATTCTTAATTATGTCAGATAACACTTAAGCAAAACATGGTCAGGTCAAAGTGTCTAAATAAATCTTGGTTCCAAATTTGTATTAATTTTACTAGTAGTCCATTGTATAAAGAATTTTTGGGTATAATATATCACAGTTTACTTTATTTTGTTATGCACACTTACATAAATGAATTATAGTGTCCTGCACCCACTAGTAAAAATATATCAAAAATATAAAAAATGTCTGAATCATTTTTGGTTTTACTGTATACATATATATATATATATATATATATATATATATATATATATTCAGTATACCGGTCAATTTTTAGGTTCCAGGCTATTTTTTCTCTATAACTTGTCCTCTGAAAAACAGATATGAGAATTATGTTGGAAAAAGATGTTTAAAAAATGTTTATATTTTGCATTTTGTATGCATACTAGTGCCTGCATTTAATGTGTTTAATGTAAATCAGGGTTTTCAGGACTTCGACAGCTCCAGGAAACTTCCACCTGAACCAAACTATGTACAAAGATTCTCAACTATGGTATAAACGATATTAGAGAATGATTTGAAATACTATTTTACTTTACACAATATAAGCATTGCCAAATATGGGTTTTCCCATTATATACAATGTATCTATTCGTTGTGTCTAATTTGCTAAGTGCTGAATTTAGTCATTCAGTCAATGTCAGTCATATTTAAAGAACAAGGAGAGCATTTGGGTATGTCTGAAAAGCCCTGAATGTGCTCTTTACATTAAGACTGGCTTATATGTTCTCAAAGAAATTTGCTAAAATATGTCCTCTACCAGAGGGAAAAACTTAATTTCTGAGTGTCAGGAGGATATTTTAAGAATGTTTATGACACAGTACGCTACTATTTCGTTCAAAACAGCAGCGTTTACCATAAACTGTTGATGACAGTGTGTCTTAGGCGTTCAGCCAATCAGCTGCGGCTTTGTGTGTGACGCATGCTCAGATTAGCTCAGAGCGCTGCGCTGTTGAAGAGACTCCCTCACGCGCTGTTTGAGTTCAGAACAGCTATTAAGAGAGTCACGCAGGTGAGCGACTGCAATTCCTGAAGGACAGGTAAGACTTTAACTTCCTTTTGATACATTTTTGACGGGGTTTCAGACTCTTATAATGACAGCGCGTTGCATATGCTTTAATAATAAAAATAAATAAGCTGAAAACTTAACTATTGTAGCGTAAATGTAGGTAACGGGTGTGTTACCTGTGTGTCAATGGCAGTTTTTATGTCAGCTGTCATGGCAGTAGGAGTTTATGTGACAGATGTCAAATCCCTGTTCACAAACAGACGCTTATAGGCTACATTATATGTGTTTGTTAGTGAAACACTTTGTTTCATAATTAAATGTAGTTAAAAAATTAACATTTGATTTAATGTTGTGTTTAAAAAGATCATAACTGTTTAATCTGGTCATTTGGATTTTCTTTATTCACTATTCAGAAGTCATTTAATCTTTATGTACTATTTCAGTGAAGTCTCAATTGTAATTTTTTGTCTGGGCCAGTAAGTCAGAAATATATAGCATATACACACACAATTACTGTTTACTATTAAATTACTACTAAATTAATGTTTTAGTTTTTATTTGCACGAATAACTGGAAATTATACTGCTTTAATATAACTCTAAAGAACTCAACTTTTGCTGGGAAACTTGTGCATATTGTCCAAAACCGTTGTGTGATGCTTCCAGGATTATCATAAGCCTTTCTTGCAAAAGCTCATTTGTTTAATTCGTCTGATGAAGTCGAAAGCGTGTTTATTGTTGGTTTGTTTAGTGTTCAGTGCTCTTAACAGCTAACTTGACACTAACTTGCACTGTCATAAATATTTCCATGTAGTGTTGTTAGATGGGTGGTGTGTATGCATGATGGGGACAGTATATCGAATTATGCAAACAGAGAGGTCTGCTGTTTTCATGTGTACTTTACAGGTGGATTCGGACTATGTGTGTTTGTTCTCTGTAAATGATTGGCCAGGGCTGCAGATGAGTGGCCTTAGTGTCTTATAGGCCACATATTTCACTTTTTTTCGCTCTCTCGTTTTGTCACATTAAGCTTGTTGAACTTTGTATAATAGTGCAGTTATAAAGATAATCAGTTATCTGGGACAATTATACAGTTCAGCATTATTATACTAAGATATAGATCTTATGTAGCCCCGCCCCCTTTCAGTGCTGCGCTCGTCTTTTGACTTCCGGTTTGTATTTCCACAGCGGTCTGACGTATTTATGAATGAACTGCTCGTTTTAAAATCTTCTCGGTCTACTGACATTTGTTAAGACATATGCTTTAAACGTTACAATGCTCATAAAATATATGCCATGGAAATATACACGGCTACAGCAAAAACGGAAGTTCAAAGACAAAATTCTAAAGATGGCGGCGCGCATGATTCTCTGTCGCATTAGGTCTATATGACCACAGATTGCATCAGAATCGATGCCCATAAATTCTGAAATGTGCTTACTTGATCACTTTATTATATTATATTCATTTTATTTATATAAAAAAAATTTTATCTGTTAAGAAGACATGCGCATGAACAATTATGGAAACACATTGACTGAATATATCAAATCTCTCGATCAGAGTTGCCAGGTTTTCACAACAAAACCCGCCCAATTGCTCCTCAAAACTAGCATTCGCAATTCAGGGGGGAGGGGGGCACTGTAAAAATCACGTTCCGGGGGTAAATTCTGCGTTTTTTTGGCGGGGCTCCCCTGGTAAAATTTGCATTCAATGGGCTAAATATCAAGTTATTTGAGGTTGATTCGACCCGCGGCAAAAGCAGCCCAATTCCACAGGAAAACCGTGGACTTGGCAACACTGCCCTCAATGCACAACAAAAAACTCATGTGACTTTGCCTCAGCAGAAGGTGTGATCGGATAACTGGACTAACCAGCGGACCAATCACATCACAGCTTCTCAAATGTTGGTTTGGGCATTCTTAAATGCCCGAGCCAAAGTCTGTCCTTAGACAGCTGTAACATGACAGCATTTATTGCGTTTTGTCTGCGCTCTGAGGTGCAAGTCGTTTTCGATGGAGGAAAAAAGAGCCACATTGGCTTCCATTTTGTTAGATATTTTGCACCAATTTTTCAGGAAGTGACGATTTTGTTCTCTTGAACACACGGGATGGAAAAGCTGCTTTAATCGAAAATGTTTTTTGCGATATTCCAATTTTGAGAATATAGGTTAAATTCGCAACTTTGGATGGAAACATAGCTTTTGACCTTTAATCAATTTCACATTCTCTGGCGTTTCTTGTCCACATCACCAGCTTAAGCTAAAATTACAATTGGCTGTGAAACTTTAAATTAAATTTAAACAAATGCTGGTTCTACTTTGTCACTAATGCCCTTTTCGCTGGTCTCTTTCTATTTTAGGCTACCACTCCAAATAAACATGAACACATGCATTTTATGAAAACAATAGTGTGTGTGGGCTCAAGGGTAAACCTAATGATACTCCGCAGAACCTGATTACTTCATGCTATTTTAAAAGGTTCATTTAGCTCAGTTGTCTTATATTTGATTTCACTTGTTTGCATTCTAGTCATAGTCAGAGTCAAACCATCCCCATTTTGTTAATACGTGAATAAATTCTGTGAAAATCTGGAATTTGCAGCAGATCCAATCAGGCACAGTGGCATTCCAGGGCAAACCCAGCTTTTCTAGGTGTCGGCCGAAGCCGTCACCTTCTTCATTCTGTTGTTTCTCTCATGGAGTCACGGAGAGGTGTGTGCTTTTGTGATTACTTCACCTCTGCGAGGCACAGCGGGCTGAAATATGCTGAACAACTTGAAAACTTTCACAGTAACAATGGCTGGCATTCACACCTGTTCATGTTTCTCGAGGCATTGCTGTCCTTCTTCTGAACACAAATTAAGATATTTTTGATGAAATCCGAAAGCTTTCTGATCTCCTTATACATGTCATTACCAATTTCAAGGTCCAGTAAGGTAGTAAAGACGTCGTTAAAATAGTCCATGTGACTACAGCGGTTCAACCTTAATGTTATGAAGCGACGAAAATACTTTTTGTGTGCAAAAATGACGACAAAAATATCTTCTCTTCCATGTCAGTGTCCTACGCAGTTTACGTTGAAGACAGTGCAGAGCTTCCGGGTTCTACATCAGAACGCAGACTCATTATTGGCCGGCTCCTGCGTCAGCATGCATCATGCTGCTCACGTAATCAGCGCCAGCCAATACTAAGCCAGCATTCTGACATAGAACCCTGAAGTGCTGAACGTAAACAGCATTCGAGAATGACACAGATGAGAAGATATTGTTGAATACAATTTTTTTTTTTTTTTTTTTTTTTTGTGCACAAAAAGTATTCTTGTCACTTGATAACATTAAGGTTGAACCACTGTAGTTGCGTCGATTTCTTTACTTTTTGGGCCTTGAAAGTTGCAGTGACATTGCTTTCTGTGTTGTTCAGAAAGCTCTCGGATTTCATCACAAATTAAGATATTTTTAAAGAAATCCGAGAGCTTTCTGAACAACACAGAAATGTAAATTTCATTTTTGGGTGAACTAACCCTTTAAATGTGGGCTCTGTTTCAAAACCTAGTGACCTGTCTAGGGAGCCATTCACATACAGTAGAACACATTCTTGCATTTCTACTCTATTTCTTGCATCCATATGATGTAAACTACACTACTGTTCAAAAGTTTGGGGTCAATAAGAAATTAATACTTTTATTCAGCAAGGATGCATTAAACTGATAAAAAGTGACAGTAGCTAAAGATTTATCGTTATCGTCTTTATTTATCGTTAATAAAGATTTCTGTTTCAAATAATTGCCGTTCTTCTGAACTTTCTATTCATCAGAGAATCCAGAAATACAATTCATCACAGTTTCCACAAAAATATAATAATCAGAAATGTTTCTTTAAGATGGGTACAGGAGCTTCGCTGCAGTTTAAACAGCTACAGATTACCCTAAGAGTTGTCATTGACTGTGCTAAAATCAAATGCTTTTAAGTAGTAATATTTTTAACTGGCTGTTTGCAGTCTGGGCACATTGTATTCTCTGGGCGTAGGCTTTCAGCCATTTCATTCAGTGTGAGTTTATCCTGATGTGCTCATCTGAACAGGTGTGTCATACATGCTTATATTCTTTCATGTAACAGTGAGCTTGTGTACAGGGTGGATGCAGTTTACCTTCAGGTGTTTAGTGAACATCTAGCCATCTGTGCTTAGAGATTAATTGATGAACTAATCAATTCACAGCCTGTGCAAATCATTGTCAGCAGGGTTGGTCTGCATAACAAACCTAGCCCAATGGCCCAAAAGTAACCTAACGACAATATCCCAAATATCAAAGCTCAAAATATGCCATTCCCATACCTAAAATACATATTTTACAGTCACTGTTATGCAAATTGAAAACCACTATATTATAGTGATCATAAACACAGCTAAAAGGCTCCCTACCAGTGGCCAAGGTTAAATATTTTTTTTGTTTTATGCGCAGCTTCTCAGTGAAGCACGGCTCTGTGATCAGTAGTAAATGCTGCTCCATCTGAAAGCCAGAGGGCGCTCTCGCACAGAAACTCCAAATATACCCCGCAGAAGAAAGATATCACACCTCGTTCCAGGAAATCCCTATGGTCATCATACTATCACTGTAGCTGAATAAACAGAGGATTGAAACGCTTTGATTGATTAAACAAGACTAATAAACACACGACTACGACAATATATGGTTTATCCGAGTTCTTCAAGCCTACTCGGGTATTTTCATGATAATAAAGTATATTTATAATGTATAGAATACTATTAAATGATATGCGTTTCAAGTGCATGTTATAAGCGATGGAGCAGTATTTACTACTGATCACAGAGCCGTACTTTACTGACAATCTGTGCATAAAATAAATCGCAGCCTAGTCGATTTCAGGATTATTTCGATTACTCGTGCAGCCCAAGTGGATAGTTGGAAATAGGCTTCCTACATCTGATGTCAAAAGCTGTGTGTTCAGTTAAACTCTACAGCATTTTAGCATGAATTTATCTGCCTTTCAGTATAATCTAGTCAAATTATACAGCAAACGTGTACAAGATGCATGTGTAACCCCTCCGGTTCTACTCACACCACTCCAAGCAGGATTCAAACTGGTGTTCCGGCATGAGAGGTGGGCAAGGATGCTAAAAACTGCAGGCTCTAGCATCAGTTGCTAGCACAACTCTTTTAAGGCCAGGGGAGTGAAGTTTACTCATACAGCTCTTACTAGCTGGCCTCCGATACACTCCCCCGCCTAAATCTCTCTCCCATCCGGGTCAAGGCATCAATGTAATCCCTCCAGTTCTACTCCAGTTTGAGCAGGATTCTAACCAGCATTTCCGGCATGAGAGGAGGGCATGCTAACAAGGATGCTGAAGGCCGCAGCCTCTAGCATCAGGCGCTAAAGCAACTCTTGAGGCCAGGGGAGTGAGGTTTACTCATACAGCTCTTACTAGCTGGCCTCCGATACACTCCCCCACCTAAACCTCACTCCTATCTGGGTCACGGCACCAATGTAACCCTTTCCGGTTCTACTCGCACCGGTTTGAGCAGGATTTGAGCCGGCATTTCCGGCATGAGAAGTGGGCGTGCTAACAAGGGCGCTAAAGACCACAGCCTCTAGCATCAGTCACTAGCGCAGCTCTTGAGGTGAGGGCAGTGAAGTTTACTTGCACGGCTCTTACTAGCAAGCCTCCGTTACACTCACCCGCCTAAACCTCACTCCCATCCGGGTCACGGCACCAACATCTTCTGGTTCTACTCGCACCGTTTCAAGCAGGATTTGAACCAACATTTCCGGCATGGGAGGAGGGCATGCTAACAAGGATGTTAAAGACCACAGCCTCTAGCATCAGTTACTAGCACAGCTCTTAAGACTGAGGGAGTGACGTTTACTCGTACAACTCATATTAGCTGGTCTCCATTACACATGACATATCCTCGTGCCCAAAAATATGCAAGATGAAATTAAATTCGACCCAGACTATGTTAAGAATTAGTTTGTAGTTTCTTCTGTGTAATTGTAACAGCGTATATCACTATTCATATCTGTACAGTGTGATGTCAACAAGAGTTACACCAGTCATTTTTACCAAGATGACCTTGATAGGGACATTCCCTAACAGAAAAATGCTGTAGCGGTAAAGTGATGTTATGAGATGGGGAATACCATTAAACTTTGAAATAAACCATGGCACTGTACTGAAGAAAATTTGATGTAGGATTTACTTTGAAACAATTTTTACTTAAAAATTGCTAGTAAATTTCACAAATAATTACAAAGAAACATCAAATTTTGAAATAGATAAACTGACACTTCATCTGAAATCACATACTGTATATAGTAGGTACTACATTTGGTTTGAAAGCCATTAAAAAAGTATATTCTACATAGTATGAATGTGCGCAGTATGAATGAAATTCGGACATACTACAGTACATCCACTAAGTGTACATCTGATGTGCACGCTGGAAGTAGTAAGTCATCCGGGTACTTTTCGCCTACTGTTTTTTGCATACTATGTATTCGGACATACTACTCTGTTGGCGTACTGTTTTTCGCATACTAGTAGGGAATATTAAAATTCGGACACAGCAACATAGTGTTTTTACATTCTTTGTGATTAGCATAGCCATATACTATGGTATTAATGTGATACTACAAAGTACTTGAAACAAAATCATCATAGTAGTGTCCGAAATACAATGTCTTAAAAACATCATGTCATATAATTTTATTATAATTATTGGATATTTTTAGTAGTGCTTGCATTATTGTTATTAATATATGTCATCTGATTGTTATTTATTTGTTTATATTTTTATAGATTAGTCCTCTATTTTCCATCATTAAACAAAGCTCCTGAAAGACCCGTGTCACTACCTGACTCGCACTTTTTGTGCGATGCCAAAAAGTGACACCTGGCCAGGGGGCGTTGCCATTGAATCTGTGTCTGGTATGGACAGTGCAGGAAGCTGTGATAGCGTGCTCAGCATCAACTCTGGATTTGTGAGTACCAAGACATTTCCTAGAATATCTTAAAGGGACAGTTCACCCAAAAAATAACACTCATTTACCCACCCATATGTTACATTTTTCTGTCAACACATCTCAGAAGAGGAACAAGGAAATGCAATGTGATTTTTGTTAGTTATTTAAGTTATTTAAACACTTTAAACACTAATCTTAAGGGAATAGTTTAATAGTTCTGTCATCATTCACTCATTCTCTACTTATTTCAAACCTCTCTGACTTTATTCTTTTGAACACAGAACTACAAGAATGTAGTTCTCTGCAATTACAATGAATGAGGCGCTTTCAGGCTCAATGTTGAAAACAGTTCGGCAGCTTTATATTTTTTTGAAAACTAGGATTCTCTGATGAATCGAACGTTCAGAAGAACAGCATTTATTTGAAATAGAAATCTTTTGTAACATTATAAATGTGTTTACAGTCATTTGTAATCTAATGTAATTTAATGCATCCTTGCTGAATAAAAGTATTAATTTATTTTAAAAAGCACACTTTTCTTTGTGTGATAGAGTGATGACAGTCTTGAGCACCTTTCTGCTGAGGAGAGAGCATGCCTCATGTTTCTAGAGGAGACCATTGAGTCTCTGGAGGTAGAGGAGGACAGCGGTTTGTCTAATGACGAGCCCGATGGCCCATCTAATGGCCTGGAAGGAAAAACTGTTCATCACACATCCATCTACCAGAACAATACTGATGGTAAGCATTAACACTATAAATATCTAGAGGAATAACGTGGTCTGTTTTAATAATGGCTCATGCAGTAAATGTTCTCTTTCAGAGCTATCAGCCCATGAGGAACCAAACAAAGTGATTGGAAGAGATCATAAACCACCACAGAAGTACCTTGTGCCAACCCCATTGCTCCTCGCCAGTGGGAATGCCAAGATAATCAGCAAACCAATGGAATCACCTCACATAGAAGCACCTGTGGCATTTATTGATGCACCTGATGGGTTCAGATCAAGCCCTGACCATCAACAACCTGGACAGACAGTTTCTGAAAAAGCTGCTTTGGAAGTAGCAACTGCTAAACCAAGAATTGGACTATCAAGTGATGTTGTGGACTTGCCACCTTCTTTCATTCCTGAACCTCCAGTTAGAACAAGTTTACCTAGTGACTCTAAAGCCAATGATGGCATTCATAAGAGTTTGGATGTGAAGTCTCAGCCAAAGCAGCAGAAAGTTTCCTCAGAGGGGCCGCTGGAATTCATTCCTCCACCCTCAGACTTCATGGATGAACCAACCAAGAAGATAAGCCTCACTAATTTGCCACCACCTCCACCTACTTACGATGAGCCACCAGAATGGATTCCCGAACTCCCCAAAACGGAGCCGCATGTTTCTGGTGGATCCATCAAGCCAGCCGAGGTGACCAAATCAAAGAGTGTTGACCCAGAAACATCAAGAGGGCCATTATCCCACAATGATATCGAAAACCTGCGCAAGAAGGCCTCCGTGAAGAAAGCACCTCACTTGACACCGATAATAGTTGCGCAACATTCTGCAGCAGACAAACTGAATACACCTTCGCCATTATCAGAACATGTTCCTGCTGTGCCAAAAGAGTACGGCGACTCCAAAAGCCCACCAGCTGTGGCGCCCAAACCCAAGAAACTCCCATCTAATATCATCATCAAAAGCCACAAAGACACCGGGACCACGCATCCGTTACTTCTGCAGAGCGAGCGCACTCAGATGGATCCCCAGAAGATCCGAATGGAGGCTTTGAAAAAATTGGGCCTGCTGAAGAATGAAGAGGTTGAAACAGGCCATGGCGTCTCTCCCTCTCATTCGCCAACGTTCAAAACTAAAGCTCGTCCACAGTCTCCACGTAACCCAACAGCACCTGTAGAACCCGTGCAAGAGCTATCTAGACTATCTGAAAGTCCCGTACCAGGGGACGTGCAACTACGTGCAGACACTTTAAAGCACCAAGACACAAAAAGCAGGGAAGGTTCTTTGAAGAAGCAACCAATAAGGTCCTACGAAATCAAATCAGCATCCCTGGAGCGCACAGGGATTGGAATGGTCATTGAACCCATGCCACAGATAACAAACCCAAACAGGACCCATGTTGAGTTGTCGCCAGGTCAGTTACGAAAGAGTCAAGCTCGACCTTCATCTCTAGGGAGCGCAAAGGACTTTGGTATTGGCCATCTGGCTGATGATTCAACCAAATCGCTCCACGCTGCTGCGGTTCAGCCAGGCAACGATGCCCAAAAGTTGCCCCGCTCCAATGGAATAAGCGTGATGATCTCCCCGCACAGTAAAAATGGCGAGAACCGACGGGAAGCCTTGAAGAAACTGGGATTACTGCGGGACTAATAGATGGTGGCCTTTCTCTGGGAAGTTATTTCACAATTTATTTGGGGTATTTAGACCATTAGCATTGAAAGGAAGAATGCTGAAAATGTCTCAAATGAAATGGACTTGGACATCATTCAGGATGCTTTTGGTTTCGACTTGGTGGTCGATTAGCATCCTTAAGTACCTTCTTAAGTAATTAATACAGTTTAATATATGCACTTTCTTCTTAATTGTTTTGGTAAGGCTACATCCACATGAATCTGGATGAATTTGAAAATGGCGTTTTTATTTCAAAACGCTGTCCATCCATCCATCCAAAAGTTGATTGTCCACTCGGGAACATCTAAAAACACAGGAATGCTAAATGACGATTGTACAACTTAACATTTATCTTATCTTGCTACCTGCTTTCATAGTTTTATCTCTTAAGTGCGTCACAAGTAAAAATGTGTCATTGTTTTGAAATGCCTCCATTTTTAAAGGCAATACTAAAACTCGAAAATGCCATTTTAAAATGTATCCACTTGGGAAAAGCTCTGTTTTTGCTGGACAAAAACATTGTTTCAGTGTGGGCCAAAACATAGAGATGCCTCAAATTTCCTCAAAAGATGTGTCTTCAAAATTTGTCCTGATTAATGTGGATGAAGCCTAAGAAACGGAAATGTAAATGCATTTTATTTTGGCACAGAATTAAGATAATTATGGCTTCCAGATCACTTTCACTTTTTGTATTATGTAAAATGTAAACGTAATTTGCAGTATTTTCCTCCTAAAGAACTGAAACATTGCATTCCAACAAGATGAATATTCAGTTATTCTATATCCTGATTGTTTTTCAGTGGCTCAAATCTAATTGTTGGTGTATATATCTCTTTGTGCCGTTCTCACTTTTTAATAAAATAAAAATAAAAGTTGTTATTCTTGTAAAAGATCTCTCTTCATAAACATCAACACATGCCAGTAATTAAATTCATAATATTTTTCATATTTATGATTCTTGTTAAAGAAAATTTAGATTACACTGAAGAGTTCAAACATCTACATTTTGGAGGAGTTGAGGAAAATCTGTAAATATGATACGTAGGCCTATTAAAGTGTTAGGTTGACATGACTAATTCAAAAACAGGATCCTGTGTGGATCCGTGAAACTTGGAGTGAAGAGTTCATTGTCCTCGTCTCTGACGCATAAATACCGATCCATGTTTTTCTTGTCAACAGAGTCTTGCTGAGGTAACATTCTGAGAGTTCCTTTCGTAACATCAGCTGCTGCTTTCACATGAGGCAGGAACTCGTCAAACCTGATCCGAGACAGGAGGGTTTTGTGATCTGGGTGGTTAATGACCTGCTTTTTGTTGTCATCAACCATCTGAGCCTGCAATGCATTGGACTGATCATGTTTTCAGCTCATTTACGTGCTTCGTCAAGCATAAGAATATCATTTGTCATTTGAACAGGTGCAGGAGTTTATTTTACAAAATATCATGAATAAAATGGCACAACAAGGGCAAATAGATGGGGCGACATTACAATACTCTGCAGTACAATACAACAGATACAAAGATTTAAAACACTGAGGAACAAAATGCCAAAAGTTATGCTATGTTAGACTCTGGAATGACAGCAAATAAAATGCCTTTGAGAGTGAAAACACGCTTCAGTGGATTTTAAATCCCATTTGACATGAGAACTGATTAAACATACCTGAAATATTTTGCATGTGCATGTTTTGTGTGTTTGTGTTTAAAAAAAAACAAAAACTTGTAAGACTAGATCTATTAATTATGATTGAAATGATTGAAATTCATATAAATTGCAAGCTATGATCATATATGAATTGTGCAATTTATATGATCATAGCTTGCCACTGTCCTAAATATATTCCTCAGTGTCTTACATGGATAGTTCTTCAGTGATTGTGTCAGGAGAGATCCATGGTGATTTTTGATCATATCTGACTGCAGTTTCTTAAACCTGTGATGCCCTCTAGTGGAAATGTTTATGAAATGATCCATGTGAACGAAAATGTTTTCTTACTCATTAGGACTTTTAAGCAAGTTTTATAAATGTGATTAGAAAAAACATTACTGGTGTGCATCTTGAGACAAAATAATGACACTGACATATTTAAAGATATGCTTTACTTTTCATTAGATTTGATTGTGAGCTTAAATGACTAAATTAAGGCTCATCAGAAATATTTTGTGGGCAGTGTGGTGATACATTCATGGTCATGTGTTTCAGATATTTTGGATGTGCAGGCTTCCTTTTTTAAAAAGTAATGAAGAGACTTGTTAGTGTTTAATGTTCAGTTATGTCGCAGGTTTAAATGATTTCATATTGGTGTTTTTGTGGTTACCATTGTGGTCGGCTACAAGTAAAACAATAACGTTTGAAAATTTGTGTGGTATATGAATGCATAATTCACTACTTATAACAAAGGTACCGTCACATTTATTGTTGCTTAAGCGAAATTTCGCGGGCAAAATTAAATAACTATAATAAGAAGCCATGCGATTGGGAGTTTCCCATGAGGTCGAAACGCTCATTTGCTGCTTGTTTTGAAAGTGAGTTCTGTGTGAGTTGTGCTTTATACATAGCAATTCTACTGAGAAGAGACAATGGACCTTTTTCTGCCCGCGAAATGTCGCTGAAATATCGCTAATGTGATCGAAACTTTAGCCTATAAAGTTTTAGCTTGCTAACATGTGACATTGCTAATTACCGGAGATTATAGCTTTTGTTTTGATATTTACTAAATTCCACAACACAAGAGCTTGTTCAACTTGCTCTTGCTAGGTACAAACTTAAATTAATTTTTGCGGAAAGGTTTTCCTCAATTTAAGTTAAAGGTGCAATATGTCGAATTTTCTGTCTGCTAGAGGTCGCTAGAAGCCTATTCGAAAGGCGTAGCTTGATGACGCCAAGTTTGAGTGCAGAATCTTGAGACATGTGGTCTTCACCTCACAGCCGGTTGAAAAGAATCGGGATAGGACTCGGGAATAAATCATGTTCATGGATGCGATTATTAACGTTACTGTAGTATGAAGTAGAGCAGGACCGAGCGTTGTGGGAGCTGAACGAGGCCACTGGAGACGAATGCAATACGCAGCGAGCAGCAGAACCTTTATTATGCCACAGTCGCTGCTTCCGCTTTTCCGGTCACGAGTATGAGATAACGCAGCTCTGTTTATATTACATACATTTGAGTGTGTTGACAATTATGTTATAACGTTACTCTGTGCTCGGTGGCTGCTGTGAGACACTTGTTGCACACTGCAGTAAGCTAGATTGGTATAAGAATATCATATTAAATGCTGGATGGCTTGTGTTGATAAATGGCATGCAATTAATTTTAAAATGTATTGTATGATGGAGAAAAATCTGTACTTTACTGTTACTAAAAATAAAGCTGCATCTGATTATGCTATGTTAGCTACTTCACAAAATGGTGTTTTTTTCTGAGGCATGGTAAAGCATGGTACTCAAAAAAATAAAGAAAATTAGATTTAAGACTAAACGTGTTGAGCTATATAACAATAATTAGTTTTCTGTCTATAAATATATCAAAACAGTTGTTCCCTTGTCATGTAAATATTAAAGCGTCTTTGGTGTTTCCATGGTTTCAACAAAATAAAACCGGATTAACGCGGGTATGACGCAATTGACAGGCGACTCCTCACACGTCCCGGAGCCTTGGTTAAAATTGCGATTTTCTCACGATTTACAAATAGTAAGAAACATTTGGGATATTGTAAGTACTCAAGTGAACAAAGTATATAACACTGGCCTAGTGGTTTTTGGATATTTTACTGCAAAATTCTTACATATTGCACCTTTAAGTGAACAAATTATTTTTGTGTGTACACTCAAAAGATGAAAGATGAAACTCAGGGTGCTTAGCTAATCTAAAATGTAATGCAATTAAAACAGACTAAATTAGAATCTTCTGGGGGTGGATTTGGACTGCTGAATTTCTCCTTTAAGGTGAGGGTGGGGGGCTGAAGCAGAAGTAGTGCCCTTATCTCCCCACCCCCCGTTGTGGCGCCTCTGGTTTTAGTTAACAGTTGCAACACTGGCTGAATTTGAAATAGCATGCTAGCAGCATACTACTTAATTATTTCTGCCATTAAAAAAAATGGTAGTACTCCATTCCAAATTTGCATACTCTACATAGTATACATGTATATGCTACAGCGATAGAGTAGAATTCTAGTATGATATTCAGAACAAACAATGTGGCCAGGTGGTCGCAGACCCTGCAGAGAATGTAAATCAGTGTAAATCACCATAGCACTGTTGTATCCTGGTGGTTAACTGACATGTGCGGTAACCAGAAGTTTGCAGGTTCAAACCTCCCGAGGACTGGTTCATGAACAGCCATCATTGTGCCCTTGAGCGAAATACCCCAGGTTACTCCAGGAGGATTGTCCTTGTAAAACTGTAAGTCACTTTGGATAAAAGCTTCAGCTAAATCAGTAAGTAGTAATTAAATATCCACAGGAGGTCCAGATGGTTGGTTTCTAGGGGTCAGAGCTGTTTCCAGCCTTGTTAATGATAAATGAAGGGAGATCAACATGTCTTTTTTAGGTCGCTGGTGTTTTGTTGTTAAACAGCAGAGCTGATGCTAGCTGTCCTGCTAACTTATGCTATTAGCAGTGCCATTCATCTTAATTCAAGTGAAACATGTACTATAATGTATTAAAATGATTTAATTGAGTAGCTGTTTGTGACATTTTTATTCAGTTAAGGGGGACTTATGCTTTTTTTCAGTCTTGATTTAGTTTTTGGCTCTACTAGAATAAGTTTTAATGCTTGAATTTTCAAAAACACATTATTTTTTACATATTTGACATTGTTGCAACTCCTCTCTTCCCAGTCTGTCAGTATCTCTCTGTTTAGTTCTTGTCTCTATGAAGCCCCTCCTTCTGAAAGCACAATGTGCTCTGATTGGTGGGCTGGACCGGTGTGTTGTGATTGGTCAACCGCTTTGAGCGTGTTTGGGTAATGTCCCGCCCCTTACCGTAACCATGAATTTCAACACACTGCTAACTAACTCAACCTGGCCCCGCCCCTTTATTTTGTGAGTGCCTTAGGCAGGAATTATTTAAATGATTCTTATTGTGACGTGTTCGTTCCTGGAAGAAAACCCAAGACTACAATGGAGTCGTTTCAGGGAGTTCAGAAACAGTGACACTAATACAGAGAATAACTCCCACTGGAGCAGAGCTTTTTTATGCTCAAACAGCAACATTACACACTAAAGAAACATGATATGACCCCTTTAAAATATTTTATTAGGTCTAATTAGTAGAAGAAGAGAGCAGCAAAAGTACATCTGTAATTCACCCCCCTCCTTAACATCTAAAGAAGAGGAAGCAACAAATTTGAAGAGAATGCCTTTTATTGCAACATCCTGGAGCGCTTTAACCACAGAGACTCGGCCACACATCTGGATGAAGATGGTGAATCAGACCCACAGGATGGCGGCGGTGTTACGTGCCCGACTGCCATCGTGATCTCCTCAAACAGAGGTTCTGCAGATTACTGTGGTTTTCAACAACAAAGTTATGAAACTTTTGAGGTTTACCAGCAACCCCTTCAATGGCCTCCCAGAAGAACTTGCACTAATAATGAAACAGATATTCAGACATTTCTGTGAAATGACTGGACAATTAGATTTAGAGCTGATTCATTTGTTTTTCTGTTTGTTTGTTGATATGCTGAGGGAAGCAATGTCCTACATAGGGAATAATAGTTAAGAGTCAATTATAGCCTGTGTCAACAGAATTCCAACCAAATGCTTTTCATGTGAGTGTATTATGTATTAACTGTAATAACAATAAAACTGTGCTGTAAACTAAGGTTTGTACTAAGGTTTGGGGTCAGTAAGATTTTTTTATCACACATTATATATATATATATATATATATATATATATATACTGTATACACCGATCAGGCATAACATTATGAGCACTGACAGGTGAAGTGAATAACACTGATTATCTCTTCATCACGGCACCTGTTAGTGGGTGGATATATTAGGCAGCAAGTGAACATTTTGTCCTCAAAGTTGATGTGTTAGAAGCAGGAAAAATGGGCAAGCGTAAGGATTTGAGCGAGTTTTGACAAGGGCCACATTGTGATGGCTAGACGACTGGGTCAGAGCATCTCCAAAACTGCAGCTCTTGTGGGGTGTTCCCGGTCTGCAGTGGTCAGTATCTGTCAAAAGTGGTCCAAGGAAGGAACAGTGGTGAACCGGCGACAGGGTCATGGGCGGCCGAGGCTCATTGATGCACGTGGGGAGCGAAGGCTGGCCCGTGTGGTCCGATCCAACAGACGAGCTTCTGTAGCTCAAACTGCTCAAGAAGTTAATGCTGGTTCTGATAGAAAGGTGTCAGCATACACAGTGCATCACAGTTTGTTGCGTATGGGGCTGCATAGCTGCAGACCAGTCAGGGTGCCCATGCTGACCCCTGTCCACCGCCGAAAGAGCCAACTGGACACGTGAGCGTCAGAACTGGACCACGGAGCAATGGAAGAAGGTGGCCTGGTCTGATGAATCATGTTTTCTTTTACATCACATGGATGGCTGGATGCGTGTGCGGTGCTTACCTGGGGAACACATGGCACCAGGTGCACTATGGGAAGAAGGCAAGCCGGCGAAGGCAGTGTTGCTTTGGGCAATGTTCTGCTGGGAAGCCTTGGGTCCTGCCGTCCATGTGGATGTTACTTTGACACGTACCACCTACCTAAGCATTGTTGCAGACCATGTACACCCTTTCATGGAAATGGTATTCCCTGGTGGCTGTGGCCTCTTTCAGCAGGATAATGCGCCCTGCCACAAACACAACAACGAGTTTGAGGTGTTGACTGGGCCCTTCAAATTCCCCAGATCTCAATCCAATCGAGCATCTGTGGGATGTGCTGAACAAACAAGATCCATGGAGGCTCCACCTCGCAACTTACAGGACTTAAAGGATCTGCTGCTAACATCTTGGTGCAGATACCACAGCACACCTTCAGGGGTCTAGTGGAGTCCATGCCTCAACGGGTCAGGGCTGTTTTAGAAGCAAAAAGGTGGTAATGTTATTCCTGATCGGTGTATATTATTTGTTAAGTCATCTACCAGTAGGGGCTAAATGCTGACTAACCAGCTAAACTCCACCCCCTTGGTGCTTTTCTGGCATCCGATTTGCTGACATGTCCGTGTAGGGCGGGGCTTTGGGAAAAGGGGTGTGGTCAAATGAATTGGGTGTGGTTTAATTCAGTGGCATCTTTGGCAAATTAACAGTATGACTAAGCCTTCATAGCTGCTTTAACTAATAGTTGAAGGCTTGAGGAGACATGTTGTACTAGAAAATCATCAGAGGGGAATGATATCATGGGATTACTTTCCTTGTATGCCCGTATGATCTTTGCAGGCCCAAGTGCCTCATCCTACAGGTAGGTCGAGACCTCGTGAGAACATGTAGGCCTACTTACAGTAGCTGATTACCAGTGCAATCGACAAAGATAATCTTATGAGCTCATATCTTCAGCAATTACCCTCACAGCTATGAACTCAGATTAAACCCTCCTCCAGCCTTAAGGGTGCAACACAATTACAACTTACTTTGGTTTATTGGCCCATTACAGACAAATCTGCCTCATATAAGCTATATTGGAGCTGCTTCATTGTGTTTTGTCTTTATAGTCAGCTGTCTTCTATGGGAGCATGTAATTGAAATGGAATCGAAGTGCTACATAGATAGTGATGCAGACAAGAGACAAGAGTTTTCCATTAGTATGCATGCAATACTTGGGAAAAAAAGTGTGTGTGTGTGTGTATATATATATATATATATATATATATATATATATATATTAAACAATTCTACTTTATTTAAATTAAAAATGCATTTCTTAAACCACTATTTGATATGTATGTGACCTGTGCTTTAATGTACTGAAGAAAAAAATCAGCACTGCATCTGATTTTAGGGCCTATGATGCCTTAAAATGCTGCCTAGGTAGGTTCTGGAACAGAACTTTAATCTTGGTCAGATGTTGTTTAATTGTGTCCAGAGAATTTTCCACCTAATCTTTTCAGCCCTGATTGTGATACCAGACAATGTCGTGACTATATTCTGGCCAAAACACGTCACATCATCTTCTGATCAAAAACAAACCCACATCTCATAGAGGTCTACATCATACCTGTATCTCCACCAAACACTGACTGTAACTTATTTAATCCTGTATTTTTTGAAGAATTCATATGGACATTTTTTTTATCAGGTTTTTTGTCCTTTTGGGAGCTTTACAGATTTTACATGCATCAACACCCTGCCAAAGACCTGCATATATATATATATATATATATATATATATATATATATACTTTTTTTTTTTTCACATCTCTGTCTGATGCTCATCATCAGTTGTATGTTGTACTGCTCAGTACGACCTCTAGATGTCCCTAGAGCGCACCTGGAGTTTCCATCAGATTATATAAATCCGCTTGATACTTTCCGCAATCTTTCAAATCTGTTTCTCCTTTGAAAAGATTAAAGTCTGATGAGTCAGATTCTCATCAAGCAGATAAAGAGGGAGTTGTGTTGGCTTTCTGAGTGTCTCTTTCTGAGATGTAGTGAGACTGCACTTGGTTTAGTCTAATTGCATGACTCAGACTCTAGTATACTCAAGAACTGTGTGGGCAAATTCAGGTTGATGAAGCTTTCAAGACAATCAAAATATCCTGCTCGACATTGCAAAACATCTGTCCACTGGGTGGTCCAATCAACCGGTGTGACTAACATGAAAGTATGTGGCAGAGACATACAGCAAGTCTGAGACCAACCATGAGTGAAAATGCCTCTAATTTTTATTGTTTTCTAATTTATGTTTAGTTACAGATTTTTCAGGAAAACACTAAGATTAAAATTTGTATAGAAATATTGACATGCATATCTTTCCATTTTGCTTTAATGACAGCAGTAGGTTACTAGGTCTAAACAACTTGTTGTGTTCTATAGAATGATTTGAGCTTAAATGGATATGTCTGTAGCCTATAATATATAAATTTCTGTCAAGACAACTCTCTGAGTAGTTGGCATGGTAATGGATATGGCAGTGTTGATATGTTTGGTCTAATGCTGCTGCAGTTATTGCTGGTGGTGGTGGCAATTGCTGCTGCTGCTGCTGGTGCTGTTATTGCTGCTGTTATTGGTTATTGCTGCTGCTGCTGGTTATTGCTGGTGGTGGTGGCAATTGCTGCTGCTGCTGCTGGTGCTGTTATTGCTGCTGTTATTGGTTATTGCTGCTGCTGCTGGTTATTGCTGGTGGTGGTAATTGCTGCTGCTGTTATTGCTGCAGCTGGTGGTAACTGATGCTGCTGTTATTGTTGCTGTGGCTGTTGGTTATTTCTGTTGGTTATTGCTGCTGCTGCTGGTTATCGCTGCTGTTGTTATTGCTGCTGGTGGTGGTAATTGCTGCTGTTATTGCTGCTGCTGCTGCTGTTGGTTATTTCTGTTGGTTATTGCTGCTGCTGCTGTTATTGCTGCTGCTTCTGGTTATCGCTGCTGTTGTTATTGCTGCTGCTGCTGGTGGTAATTGCTGCTGCTGCTGGTTATCGCTGCTGTTGTTATTGCTGGTGGTGGTGGTAATTGCTGTTGTTATTGCTGCTGCTGTTGGTTATTGCTGCTGTTATTGCTGCTGCTGCTGCTGGTTATCGCTGCTGGTGTTATTGCTGCTGCTGCTGGTGGTAATTGCTGCTGCTGCTGGTTATCGCTGCTGTTGTTATTGCTGGTGGTGGTGGTAATTGCTGTTGTTATTGCTGCTGCTGTTGGTTATTGCTGCTGTTGTTATTGCTGCTGCTGCTGTTATTGCTGCTGCTGTTGGTTATTTCTGTTGGTTAATGCTGCTGCTGTTATTGCTGCTGTTGTTATTGCTGGTGGTGGTGGTAATTGCTGCTGTTATTGCTGCTGCTGCTGTTGGTTATTTCTGTTGGTTATTGCTGCTGCTGTTATTGCTGCTGCTGCTGGTTATCGCTGCTGTTGTTATTGCTGGTGGTGGTGGTAATTGCTGCTGCTGCTGTTGGTTATTTCTGTTGGTTATTGCTGCTGCTGCTGTTATTGCTGCTGCTTCTGGTTATCGCTGCTGTTGTTATTGCTGGTGGTGGTGGTAATTGCTGTTGTTATTGCTGCTGCTGCTGTTATTGCTGCTGCTGTTGGTTATTGCTGCTGTTGTTATTGCTGCTGCTGTTGGTTATTTCTGTTGGTTAATGCTGCTGCTGTTATCGCTGCTGTTGTTATTGCTGGTGGTGGTGGTAATTGCTGCTGTTATTGCTGCTGCTGCTGTTATTGCTGCTGCTGCTGCTGCTGGTGGTGGTGGTAATTGCTGCTGCTGTTATTGCTGCTGCTGCTGTTATTGCTGCTGCTGGTTATCGCTGCTGTTGTTATTGTTGGTGGTAATTGCTGTTGTTATTGCTGCTGCTGGTTATCGCTGCTGTTGTTATTGCTGCTGCTGCTGGTGGTAATTGCTGCTGCTGCTGGTTATCGCTGCTGTTGTTATTGCTGGTGGTGGTGGTAATTGCTGTTGTTATTGCTGCTGCTGCTGCTGTTATTGCTGCTGCTGTTGGTTATTGCTGCTGTTGTTATTGCTGCTGCTGTTGGTTATTTCTGTTGGTTAATGCTGCTGCTGTTATCGCTGCTGTTGTTATTGTTGGTGGTAATTGCTGCTGTTATTGCTGCTGCTGCTGTTGGTTATTTCTGTTGGTTATTGCTGCTGCTGCTGGTGGTGGTGGTAATTGCTGCTGCTGCTGTTATTGCTGCTGCTGGTTATCGCTGCTGTTGTTATTGTTGGTGGAAATTGCTGCTGTTATTGCTGCTGCTGTTGGTTATTGCTGCTGCTGATTATCGCTGCTGTTGTTATTGCTGCTGGTGGTGGTTATTTCTGTTGGTTATTGCTGCTGCTGCTGTTATTGCTGCTGCTGGTGGTGGTGGTAATTGCTGCTGTTATTGCTGCTGTTGGTTATTGCTGCTGCTGCTGTTATTGTTATTGCTGTTAACAAATTTTGAAAAAATAATGTTATGTAATCACTTTGTATCAGCTTTTATTTAGAGGTTTATATAGGGAAAACCTAAGGTTTTCTCTGATCCAGAGCATCAGTTGTTCATGAGAGCATGCATAGTAACTAAATTAAGCATGCTTTTACAAATTTCAAAATAAATGTGTCTGAGGAATAGATTCTGTGCTGAAGGGAAGGTGTTTGAAAGCTTTGTGTCATGACCTATTTCTAACATCGTGACAAATGCATGCCACACATCTAGAATATTACAGTGTGCAGAGAGGTGAAGTCATGCGAATCAAGCAAGAAGCAGTTCATTTAAAAAAGGCGAAGCATATAAAAACTGAACAGTAACTTCAGCTAGTGCAGTAATGATGGAGTGGGACAGGCTGAAGCTTGCCTCCGTTTGCCTTTGTTGAACTGTACTGGGGCTTGACAGGACGAGGAAGTTTGGAGAAAGATTGAGCATAATGTTTAATGAAAGCATGGAATCTGTTATTCCATGAACACTACGGAGGAGTGACCTCCTGTTAACGTGAAAGCCAGAGGAATGCAATTATCTGGCAATATTGAACGCACACCGGTTGTCCTTCCAAAATAAGACTGTGGATCTCATTCACTTTGTTTGGATGTATGAATAATGAGATGACTTGTTCTCCAGGACAAAAGCTGTGGTAAATTCCCTGTTATGAAACCGTCAGAAAGGCCAAAGGTAAAATCGAGCCATAATCACACCAGATGTCTGAAGTTGTGAAGGACCCTTCAGACAAGGGTGACTAAGTTTCCTTCCAGAAGTTTCTTTTTCCATCTGCTTGTAGTGAAAACGCAAGCAGTTTTAGTATGAAGTCACACCTCTGGCATGCTTTTTTTAATTGTTGTAGGGGTTAATTGTCTGCTGTCAAAAACACAGAATCATTTTTGTGTTTGAACAGGCCTGTTCTGACACGATTATTCTCGCGGCGTACAGTCTTTCAGTACGTGGGATGCGGTGCACACGAGCAGCTCTCAAGCAAATGCCTTGAGGACGTGAATCTGGGAGACGGATCGACGCAGCCTAAAAGCCGAAATATGCAACCGAATATTAATTATCAGTTGCCCAATGTGACTCAAGTGCCCCAGAGTATGCAAAGCGTCCCTGCTGCACATAGTTTCAAAAGTTTGTGGTGAGATGAGAGGAAATCCATGAATTGCACGTGGCTCCTGGAGTGTCTGACCTCTGTTGCCCCACGGAAGCCGTTTCCATGGCAACCCCCCACTCACCCGCAGTCCGGCCGCTGCTGAATGTGAATTCCTGCAAGGTCAGAAAGAGAGAAACTTGTCTATGCACTTGGAGACATTGATAAAGCAAATGTTGTTTACTATGTTGTTAACTGCTAATTATTTAATAATGTTCTTTGTGCTATGTACCCCCCCCCCCCCCCCCCCAAATTTGTTATTGAATGTTTAAACTGACAGGATGCGCATTTCAAAATATAAAATGGCGTCATGCTTTAGTAAAGAGAACTGCTTTTGTTTGCTGCCATTTGAACTTAAAAGAAGTATATTTAAGTTTGCTGAAGCAAAATAGTCTATTTTATTGTTCTTTAATGGATACTATAACTTATCACGTTGAAGTGACATTCGCATCACAATAAGCAAGACGAATAACAGCCGTTTAGAAATTAGCATGCTAAATAATTATGCAGTTTTGTAGCCTCACCAATTAGCAGTCAAATGCTAATGGTCGCACTTATTTGTTTTACACTCTGGCGTGTTCTTTGATTGAACGTACTGGCAAAAGCATTAAATAGTCTATTATTTTTTTTATTTTTATTTTTTTTTTTGAACTTTTTTATTTGATTTATTTTTTACATTTACCAATACAGATCCATTGAGTGAGAAAGAGAGAGAGAGAGAGAGAGAGAGAGAGAGAGAGAGAGCAACGCGTTTCTGTGCATCTCTCCTCCCCCTTCCTCCCTCTCTCTCTCTCTCTCTCTCTCTCTCTCTCACTCTCTCTCTCTGTCTGTGTCTCCTGCAGGACTGAAGATCATGAGCGCTCTACTCGACCGTGTTTCTCCTCCTGATCTCCGCGCGCACAGTCTCCGCAAGACCAAGAATTAAAACACACACATACACACACACACACACACACACACACACACACTCTCTCTCTCTCTCTCTCATATTCACAGCAGCTCCGTTTCCAGCGCCGGGAATAAAGCTTCATCCACGTCTGGACTCAAAGTCTCGCAGTTGTGCGCTTTTATTTAATTAGTCTCTCTCTGTGAAGGTTCAAGGTGTGTAATATGATGTTCATGTATGTTCTGATGCGCGCTGGCTTTGGATTATTCAGCGTCGCTCTGATCGCCTTTGTCCAGCGGCCAGCCGGCGCTTCTGCCAGCAGAAACCCGCAAGGTAAGTTTCCCTCTCGCCCTCCACATGATATATACCTTTTGGCTGTGGAATTAGTCGGGGGAAAATAACTGTTTGATGATTTGTGCTTAGTAAGAACAACTTATGGGGCACGGTTTTCCCCAAACACAGCGCTGAAGTAGACTTAAACAGGTATTTTTAACTGTTTATACCGTGCAGGTGTGTTTATTATAACCCTCTTTTGTGCCCGTGGAGAATTTCATGATGGATTCATTTGCTCCTTGACAGCAATAATGATGCACCAAAATGTAAAATATACTGTATATTTACTAGATGTTGAAGAAACCAGTCCTGTCCAGTCATGAGTCGCTTTTGTACGTTTTTGCTCATTGCATAGGTATGCATCTTTTTTTGTATTGTTTTGTTTTTGTTCTGCATTTTTGAATTTTGCTAAAACTCTAGAATATCTGTAAAACGAAGCTCTAAACCACCTCTAGATGTGTTTTTGAGTAAAGCAGAAAAATCCAAAATCCAAGAAAGTTATAATTATAAACAAATAATCACTAAGGGTTTTCTTAATCTATGGGGTTTGTTGCAGTCATCTAAAGCACCTGTAGAACAGGGTCATGCTCCGCTCAAACACCTCTAGAATTAAATGATCTATTATTCAAATGACGCAGATTCTTTTCCACTGCAGGGTACTGATGATGTGGAACCATCCCATGCATATTATTAATATGGTATTTATGAATTTTATTAGTTATATATTACATTTCTAACTGTTGCATCGAAATGCAGAATCTGTTGCATAAAGATTCTGAAACAAATCACTTCAGATGTTCATAAAACTCAAATCCAGCCATGCACTTTTATTTCCCCCATCTGTTTAAATTAAAATGTGAATGGATTGAAATGGATTTTATTAGTTATGTATATGTTTTCGAACAGTGATGTATTATGTTTTTTTGTGAGCAGGTAAATGAAGTAATGTAGTTATGTCAACATCTGGCTGTAAAAACAGACTCGCTCTTAAAAATAAATGTTCTTTATTGGCATCAATGGTTCCATTAAGAACCTTTAACAAAAGGTTCTTTATAGTGGAAAAAGGTTCTTTAGATTATTAAAATGTTCTTCACACTATTCTTACAAATAAAGGTTGCAAAAGAGCCATTTACAGTGATCAGTTCTTAAAAGAACCATTTTTTCTTAGTATAAAGAGAACATTTTAATAATCTGAAGAACATTTTTACTCTATAAAGAATCTTTTGTGCAATGGAAAGTTTCCTCTTAAAAACAAAGGTTTCAATTAAGAGGGTTTGCGATGCCATAGAAGAACCATTTTCGGAACCTTTCAGGGAACAGTTCTTAAAAGAACCATTTTTTTTCTTATAAGAACATTTTAATAATCTAAAGAATCATTTTCCACTATAAAGAACCTTTTGTGCATTGGAAAGATTCCATGGATGTTAAAGGTTCTTCATGGAACAATCATTCAGGGTTGCCAGGTTTTTTGACAACAAAACCCGCCCAATTGCTACTCAAAACTATCCCAAAACTAGCCCAATCGTGTTTCAGAGGAGGTCCCCCCGTAAAAATTGCGTCCCATGGGGTAAAATCCGTGTTTTTTGGTGGGGTTAGCCCATTCCAGGGGCTAAATATCACGTTATTGGGGTCGCTTTAACCCACGGACATGAAAAACAACCCTGTTAAAGTAGCCCAATTCTGCAGGAAATCCACGGACTGCCAACAAAGTAGCTTTATTTTAACCTTTTTTTTATTTTTAAAATGGTTCTTTTAACTGTTCCTTGAGGTTCTTTGAGGAACCAAAAATGGTGTTTCTATGGCATCGCTGTGAAAAACTTCCTTTTGAAAACTTTATTTTTAAGAGCGTAGAACCAAAACCAGCATCATATTGGTGACAAAGGGGCGAAGAACAGCTCTGAAACTGAGCGATTTTTAGAACACTCTCAGAATAAAGACATCTCGATGTCAGATTGAGGTGATCTAGATCCCAGCTGAGCACTCATTCACCTCATTTCCCATCACTCACCGACATGCTCTCCGTACAAACAAACGTCAACAAATGGCGACTCCTGGGGCTCGATCCATGCCGACCACATGTTGCACAGTTCCATATGTGGCCGAGAGCTGGAAAACAGTCTCATGGAGACTATTTAAAGGTATTTAGCACCATAAAGCCAAGTATTTGACATTCACCTGAGACCTGATCATGCTACAGAGCCTTTGTGCGCTGAAACTTATGGGTATTTACCATGAGGACTGGAGGAATAGATGTTGCATTTTGTTTCATTTGGAGGTCCCGGCTAATGGACTGTTATGCAAGCAAAGATGTCAGTGGACGCTCGTGTGCTTATGTGCATGTCTGGTATGTGTGCATTTACATTTGGTGATGCTCAAAAGGTTTCCTTTTCCTGTAGCACTGACAGGCCGTGTGGACGACAGAGAGAAAGAGAGGGAGGGGGCAGGCTGGGGGTTGTTGTGCATCTTGGGTGGTCTGCTTCCCATTGTGGGAAAACTCAATATTTACATTTTGTAATTAGAACTGCTTTCACTCTTTCATTTTCCACAACAAGGATTTACACATATCTTATAGGGGAAGGTGGCAGTGTTGGGCCTAATGTCCTGCACCTGTTCATCACCGCTAGACGCTCAGGTCAGCGCTGCATGTGTGTCTGTGATGATGATGCTGAGAGAGAATCATGACTAAGGCTTAATGTGGTTCATAAAAGTTGTTCTGCTTTTTGAGTTTTGTGCTCCAGATGTCATGGCAGAGCTGTTGATCTGTGATCCATCTACTGTTGAGTTTGTGATCTATATCTATCTATCTGAATCTATCTATCCACTTTGACTTGTCTCTCCTTTTTATTTATTGATTCTTTTCTTCTTAATTTCTTTCAGTTGTTAATTTACTGTTGCTCTTTCATTCTTCCTTTTCTTTTTAATTCATCTGTTTGCTCTATCTTTTATTTTTTCTTATTAATGTTGCTCTGACACCTATGGAAGCTTTTTTCCGCCACGAAATAAAAAATAAAAAAGGTATTTGCGACTTTTTATCTCACAATTCTGATTTTTTTTTTCTTGCAATTGAGAGTTATAATGTCAGAATTGTGTTATAAAGTGAAAAAAGCGTTATAAAGTCTTTATAACACAATTCTGACTTTATAACTCCCAATTCTGACTATATCGTGACTTTATAACGTGTTATAATGTCCAATTGTGAGGGAAAACCATTTTTTCTTAGAATTGCGAGTTTATATGTTACAATTCTGACTTTATAACTCACAATTGGATGTTATAAAGTTAGAATTGTGAGATATAAACTCGCAATTCTTAAAACGTCTTTTTCCCCTCACAATTGGACATTATAAAAAGCAGTTGCGAGTTTATATCTCACAGATTTTACATTATATCTCATAATTCTGACTTTCAGCACAACTCGCAATTGCGAGGGGAAAAAAAAATCAAAATTGTGAGATAAAAAGTCGCAGTTACCTTATTTTTTATTTCATGGCGGCAACAAGCTGTGTCCGTGTTCCTCAAATGCTGTGTCAAATGCTGTGTCCGTGTCCTGTTCTTCAAATGTGTCTCCTAAAGGGTGTTGGAGGACATTTTAATGTCTCAAACTGTGCTCAGCTATAATAATCATATAAGTATGAATTTAGACAGGGAAAAAAAAATTGTGAGATAAAAAGTCGCAGTTACCTTATTTTTTTTATTTCATGGCGGAAACAAGCTTCCATAGACACCGGTTCATTCATTCATTCATTATATTGGTAACACTTTACAATAAGGCTCCATTAGTTAAAGTTAGCTAATGCATTACATTTGTTACAAGATTTAACATGAGTTAATCAAATACAACCGTTCATTGTTCACATTAGGCCCATTAAATAATATTTTTCTGGTCCATTAAATAACATTTATCAGATACAACTTTTGAAATGAATAATGCATTAGTAAAAGGTGAAGTTACATGAACTAAGATGGTTTATTCGTTCTTTCTTTTTCATTCAGTCTGCATGTGAACGTTTTGATCGTCAAACGCATCAGTAGCATATGAAACAGACAGTGAGTGATTAAAGTGTGCCAAATGTAATAAGGAGGCTTTTAAAACCCCATGATTAGTAAATGACATAAATCCTCATATTCTTGAGGTGCGGAAGGAGAGCGGCTCTGTTTTACTGTCTTTCTGGCTCGGAGCTGCTGGCTAAGAGTGCCAAGGCAACCGGCGGTGAGGATGTGACATGCCGCAGCGGGATGTGTGTTGATGTAACCTCTAGTCCGTCTCCCCGTTCACCCCGAGGCAAAACCCCTGCCGGGCAGACCCTGCTGGACAACTCCAGTGTGGGAAATACACATTTCCCTTGAATAGCAGGAGCCCGAGAAGGAGGGGAAAGCAGGAGGCCTGCAGGGGAGGGGTGGCGTGACAGCGGTTTGGGGGTTTGTTTGCTTTGTGTTGCCTTTCACTCAATGAAGTTGGAGTATTCTTTTGTGAGTCTGGAGCAATGGCCTTGTCAGAGGCGGGGACAGATGATCTCTCAGCGCTTCGATTTTAGAGGATATGTGGGACAACCTTGTAAGAGAGAAGTAGTGAATGAGATCTCATTATTTCTGTTGCTTCTAGACTGCCAGATTAAGTGGAGAAAATGTAGTTTTATGCTTCTCGGGTGTTTCTCTTAAGGAAAAAGACCTCACACATGTCTCTAAGATTTTTCAAAGAACATCCTAATGTCTCAAACTGTGATCAGACACCAACATTTTAGAATCAAAAGTCATTTTAATGTTTCTCCTAGACTGCCATGAGATTGGATGGAGAAAATGGAGACGTTTGACCAAGTTTCTTGATTCTCAGATGTTTCTATTGTGTTAGAGTCCATGTTTGTCTTCTTAAGAGTTTCAGAGGACATTTTAATGTCTCAGACTGTGCTTATTTGCCAAGACACTAAAATCTAGAATCAAAAGTAATTTCAATATAAACTTCAAATGTTTATGATCAAATTCTCCCCAAAACAAATAATATGAGCATGCATTTATACAGAAAAAACACTGAGATCTCAGTAATGTCTCGGTTGTTTCTCCTAGACTGCCATGAGTTTAAATTGAGAAAATGGAGACTTGACCAAGTTTCATGATTCTCAAATGTTTGACTTGAGGAAAAAGCCCTCAAATGTGTCTCCTAAAGAGTGTTGGAGGACATTTTAATGTCTCAAACGGTACTCAGATACTAAAATCTATAATAATCAAAAGAATTTTAATGTGAACTTGTCAGTTGTTTCTCCTAGACTGCCATTAGATTGAATGGAATAAATGGAGACTTTTGCCATAGATGTTTCTCTTGAGGGAAAAAAACCCCACTAAGATCTTGGTAATGTCTCAGTTGTTTCTCCTGAGGAATAAGACCACAGTATTCTCACACATGCCTCCTCTAAAGTTTTTACAGAAGTTTTTAATGTCTCAAATAATGCTCAGATTGGCTGAGACTTAAAACTGTAATCAAAAGTAATTTCACTGTTATCTTCAAACATTTATCAAATTCAACTTATCTGAGCCATCAGTTGGAAAGAAAAACCACTGAGATCTCTAATACCTCAGCTGTTTCTCCTAAACAGTAATCACTACATTCACAGCAATTGGAAACTTTTTTTGCTTTTCAAATTTTCCTCCTGAGAAAAAGACTACAATCAGACATCTCAGTACTTATCATCAAATCATCAGATCTGAGCACTTATTAACATTTGTATTTATGCATCTTGTGAACTATATTTTTATGACACCAATTTTTACTTCTTTTTTTCCAGGAGAAGCATCTCAGGTAAAGTTAATGCTTGAACAGCTGTTCCATCCTGAGCAATGACAGAAATTCCCACTATGATATTTTTATGTATAGTTGTTTTATTGTGCCTTTGGCAAATTGTATTGTGTTTATATAGCCAGTCGTTTTCCCCCTTGTTGTTTAAAGGTTTTAAAAGTCTCTGTTCTTATCTGTCTTTTTCACAAATGCCTCGCTTTCTCTCCATTTAACCCACAATCCACAAAGGCTCTCACCAGTTTTCTTCTTTTTTTTCCTCTCAATACTCCATTTTTGTCACAAAGTGGAGTGTGCATTTTTGAGGCCGGAGTTAAAGCGTTTATAATTGGCCACATGGTGAAGTATGTTTACTGTTCATGTGTCGAAGTGTACAAAACCCGAAAAGCACAGACTTTCTGCTACTATGAGATTTTTTTGTGAAGTTTTTACGCAACAGCAATGAGCGCAATTGACAGTGGAAAGTGACGAGCCTTACACTGTAAGTCAATCAGCTAACGTATTCGTTTGCAATGTTTTTATTGCCGAGGCTTTTTAGGTCAGGTAAAATCTGCAATCTTTGACCCAGCTTGTTTGCTCACTTTAATGGCTGCAACACGTGTTTTCTACCAGCTGGCATCCCAGGGTGTCGACATACTATTGCAAAACATATTATGGTACTTTTATGCTTTAGTACAGTCAAAACAACAACAAAAACAATGGAAAACAAATGTTGTCATGACTTATTGATCATTTTTGACTGTAAATGTATACTTTGAGATACACCATGGTACTGAATTACCACCATATTCATAATATGGTACTACCACTTTGTACTTCATAAATTGAACAAAAGATTTCTCTATAGGGAAATTGACTTTTAACGATAACTTATAAACCTTTAAAGACAGCCCTACTGTGAGCTTCGAGGTTGTTAATCAGTAGTATTTGCTTCAGTTGAAGCTGTCAGCTCGCATTATTTCAACTTATTCCTAAAATAATCGTTTTTAACAGCGTGAAAACTACATTACCCATGATGCTTTACACAAATTCCACCAATCAGAGTCAAACCAAATGTGCCAAAAGATCTCTTTAGGCCCGCCCACTCCCATGAAGAACTGCGAATGACATAATTGAGACTACACTTTCAAAATATTTCAATATTTCAATATATATGCATATTTTGCAATAAACCTGAAATATGTTTATATATATATAATAAACATTTTTAAATGAGTAGATTTATATTTCTCCATTTTTAATTCAATTATGCTGTTCCCAATGCTTCATAGTTCTTTCCTTCACTAAAGCTGTTACATCTTGTACCTTTTTGTCAGATTTTCAAAATATTATTTTGCTTCAAATCAAGGTTTGTGATGTTATGATTCACCTCGCAGCTGGTCGGCTTTGTTCATGGCTTATAACGCTTTAAATTAAGACTTCCCTATGGGAGAAAGCATGGAGAAATACTTTGGTACCAGCGATGCTGAAAAAGGGGGAAATAAAGGTGCACTCTATTCACAATATATTCTCTCAAATATCTCTTAATATCTTACATCTGGTTTAAAAGTATGTTTAGATAAGACAAGATAAGATAATAAATAAAATGAAATAAAGATAATACATAAAATGATTCATTGCAGAGTTTAGAGACTATAACATGAAGAGCGTATTTCTTAAAATGAAAGGCAGTTGGAGTGCAACAGCTTTTCTCTCTAATATAATTGTTGGTGACTGTTAGCAGGCAGTCGCAGGCATCGTTAGGAGACAGAAGGAAAGCAAACATGCCTCAGCTAATTAGCGGGTTGGGCTGGAGGTATATACATAGCCTGTGCGCGCTTTACGCTCTAACGTACAATTACTAAGCCAGAAGTGACACTGCTGGGTTTAGATCATTAAGAGTTTACACTGATGGTGCGGTCAGCTTCAGAGGAAGTGTGGAGACCACATCTGTAGGTGTTAGCGAGAGCGCGTGAATGCCTTCCTAGTTAAACGTGTGAATGTCACATGAGGAGGGAGGAAATACATCTTAATTGAAGTCTTTTATGGTGAAAACAGGGTTAGATTAATGCATTAAATGACGGCGTTTTGTGTTTTTAACACCGTTTTTAGGTGTTCAGTTTAGGAGTAGTAGAAAATATACCTAGTTAACATAAATACTGTATGTTTCAAGAATGTTTTGCTAAGTTATAAAACATTATTTTGGAACGTTCGCTGACCGTTTAAAACATCCAGTTTTTTAAAGTTCTAAAAAATTCTCGTTACGTGAATGTTAATGGAACATTCCATTTTATCATTTTGAAAACATTACAGAAATGTTTCGGAATGTTCAGAGAACATTTAAAAGTAACAAGTATAACATTTAAAAAACATTAGATGAACGTCCAACGTTTCAGGAAAAAGGATGTATTTTTGTGCTAATATTTTGAGAACATTATTAATGACCAGATCAAACAAAGAATGTTCTGTTAATGCTACTAGAGGAACGTTTGTTCTTAACTTTGCGAGAACCTTGCCAGAATGCTTCAGAGTTCCAAGAAGAAATTCCCTGTTAGCTGGGTAGTCTTGAACCGTATGATATTCTGAATGTTTTTAACAAAACTCGTCAGTGTTTCACCTCATGCTTTCCTGAATCTTTGCATGCATGTGTAAAATCCAGAGTGTCTTAGACAGGCGTCTATTTTAAGCGTCTCAGCGGAGTGCAGTTAACACGAGCCTAAGGTAAAGGCCCCATAAAAATACAGAAAAAAGAAATGTATTGAAGCTAAATATTTTACACTTACAAATGTGCGATTTAAGTTGAAATGGCTTAATAAAGAAAAGCTCAGATGCTTGCATCTCTTATTTTAGGTAAATTAAAGATTCCCTTTAGTGTTATGATGTTTTATGATGTGGTGTTTCACTAGTATATAATGCTTTTTTGCATGACAATGAGATCATGGAGACTAAATGCTATAATAGTTTCATGACCAGTTACAAGTAGCACCACTAAACTTTCTCCAGTCATTATCAGGTGTGGCAGAAAGTTAATTCTGGACCCTTCCTGTAAGAGTTTCATTAGTGAGAGGTTTCATGTCACTAAAACAGTTGGCAGGGAGGGAGACGTTTGAGAAACCTGATGTTGAGATCATCTGGCCACAGCTGCTTCAATGAAGTGAGAGAATAAACCGTAGGAGATGGAGCTCTCCTCACCCTACAGGAGAGATGTTCAAATATAGAGCGATGTCCTTTGAGCTTCACTTTTTTGATATGATGATATTCACATTTTCATCTTTGAAATGTCTGGAAGCGTACATGAGGTCACCGTTCACTGTCTGCTAAAGCTGTTCTCTATATTGAGGATGAAATCAGGCAATATGGAGCCTTTGATGAGACTCACACTTGACACGGTGCGTCTCATCAAAGGCTCCATATTGCCTTATTTCATCCTCAATATAGAGAACAACTGTCTGTCAGAAACTGTCTGTCTGTTATTTTATCTATCTATCTATCTATCTATCTATCTATCTATCTATCTATCTATCTATCTATCTATCTATCTATCTATCTATCTGTCTATCTGTCTGTATCTATCTGTCTGATTGTCTGATCATCTATCTATCTATCTATCTATCTATCTGTCTGTATCCGTCTGTCTGCTATCTGTCTGATCATCTATCTATCTATCTATCTATCTATCTATCTGTCTGTCTATCTATCTATCTATCTATCTATCTATCTATCTATCTATCTATCTGTCTCCGTCTATCTGCTATCTATCTATCTGTCTGTATCTATCTGTCTGTCTGTATCTGTCTATCTGTCTATCTGTCTGATCATCTATCTATTATCTATATATCTGTTGTCTATCTATCGGTCTGTCGGTATCCGTCTGTCTGCTATCTATCTATCTATCTATCTATCTATCTATCTGTCTGTCTGTCTGTGTCTGTATCCGTCTGTCTGCTGTCTATCTGTCTGATCATCTATCTATTATCTGTCTATCTATCTATCTGTTGTCTATCTATTTATCTATCTGTCTGTCTATCTATCTATCTGTTGTCTATCTATCTGTATCTGTCTGTCTGCTATCTATCTATTTATATGTATGTCTGTATCCGTCTGTCTGCTGTCTCTGTCTGATCATCTATCTATTATCTATCTATCTGTTGTCTATCTATCAGTCTGTCTGTATCCGTCTGTCTGCTATCTATCTATCTATCTATCTGTCTGTCTGTCTGTCTGTCTGTCTGTCTGTCTCTGTCTTTCTGCTATCTATCTTTCTGTCTATCTATCTATCTATCTGTCTATGTCTTTCTGCTATCTATCTATCTATCTATGTCTGTCTCTGTCTATCTATCTATCTATCTATCTGTCTATGTCTTTCTGCTATCTATCTTTCTGTCTGTCTATCTATCTATCTATCTATCTGTCTGTCTGCTATCTATCTATCTGTC
This sequence comes from Elopichthys bambusa, assembly GCA_037101425.1. Lineage (NCBI taxonomy): Eukaryota > Metazoa > Chordata > Actinopteri > Cypriniformes > Xenocyprididae > Elopichthys > Elopichthys bambusa. The sequence continues at coordinate 3,548,374 of CM074451.1, forward strand.
TGTCTGTATCCATCTGTCTGCTGTCTATCTGTCTGATCATCTATCTATTATCTATCTATCTGTTGTCTATCTATCTGTCTGTCTGTATCCGTCTGTCTTCTATCTATCTGTCTATCTATCTATCTGTCTGCTGTCTATCTTTCTATCTATCTGTCTGTCTGTATTCATCTGTCTGCTGTCTATCTGTCTGATCATCTATCTATTATCTATCTATCTGTCTATCTATCTATCTCTCTGTCTGTCAGTGAATTGTGCACAGTTTTAAAATAGTTTTTTTTTTGAGTACATTTTGTGTAAAATAAGTAATTTGTCATCATTAAATTAGCATGTTTTAATATTTATTTAAATGCACTGTTAATTTACAAGGCTGTCAGTTGTAGAACTGATGCTATCGACACCATGACCACTTTAGTTTTTTGGCAGTGTTGATCAACCTCTTAAAAACATAAAATATCATCTAAAAATATCCAAGTATGGGAAGCCAGTATCCACAGTATGCATAATATACGGAGATACACAGAGCAAAGTAGCAGGCAGCAGAAGTGTTGAAAGAATGAGTTTGTTTTGGTTGTCAAATCCTTAAGCCGTGAACAGAATTAAGAAGGAAACATTCGGTCCTTACTCACCTTGTCTGAACATCCCAGCCTGACTGGCTTCATTTAGCAGTGTACATAAACTCTCATCCGGAGCTAGTCACAACCCTGAACGGATTTAACTGAAAGTGGATAAGAAATCCAGCCTCATTCTCTTTAATTAGGCTTTTCTTGCCTGTTATGGATGGCCGTGTCCTCTGACGAGCCGTCAGAGCCGTGCTGGAATCTGAATTGGTTGTCCGTCAGCGGCTCTGCAGGTACCGGCGCTGTTTGTACAGAGGTGTTTGTGATAATCCCACTCCTGTTAAGAAAACACAAGCAGGGCTGCCGGAGCAAAGCGCAGGCTTATTCACAGTGATGTCAGGCACCGAGTGGGATTATATGGCTGGAATGTCAGACATGAGAAGAATCTATATTTAACAAGAATTTTATATATATATATTCCTGTAGAGCCTTTTTGTTATTCCACGAACGTCAACATTTGTAGAAGCAGCCGCACAATGGCTTGTTGTATTCATTTTAATTCTGTTGTAGGTCTGCAACACATTTGTTCCCGCTCAAGGGAATTAATTCTTTTCATGAGACTTCCTTCTATTTGTTGTGGCACATTTGTCGATATCAGGACTCAGACGCCGAGGGCTGAGCAGCCGCAATGTCAGTATAAAACCCCTCTGACTCACATTTTCCTTCATGACATCAAATTAATGCCGTCTCAATTCCCAAGAACATGCAAACTATGCACACGTAGGACAAAAGTCTTGCATTAACCTCTATGTGATTGTGAGCACTCTTTTGTATTATTTATAACTAGTAGTGGCTGGTTGTTAGCAGTTGAACACTATGCACCAAATGAATGGATATTGAATAATGAATCGAGTTGTCAATCATCTAGATGGTAAGAAATACTGTAATCTTTCTCATTCTATCTTAAATTGAAACCACTGATAAGTGTTGTATAATATCTGCTGGTCAAACATTTTTCATCCATCCATTATAAAAAATAATCCATACGGCTCCCGGGGGTTAATAACGGCCTTTTGAAGCATATTGTGCAAGTCGACTTGCGCCACAAGAGTAACCCGTGACGCGATGTAGGAGTATCGTCAGCGTAGACGCCTCTCGCGGTTCAAACAAATATGGCTGGGCAACAAACTCAAGCTCCTCTTATGTCGAAATCCTCCGACGTTTCTTTTTAAAATTTCTTGCTTTAGACTTCTAATTCATGACCGGTGTTTTGTTTTGCTCTATCTTCCGTCACTACATCATGCATTGGGTCTGAGTTCACTCTTCCACCGCAAATCGATGCGTACAACCATCTGCCGGAAGCTAGTTATTATAGTTAATTAAGTTTTAAATATGGATATTTTTCTTACAAAAACTCATCACTTTGATTCAGAAGGCCTTTATTAACCCCCCTGGAACTGTATGGATTATTTTTTATCATGCATGGATGCTTTTTTTTTTTTTTTGGCTTCAAAATGTGGCCTGTCTTCACAACCATTTATAAAGTTTGCAGGAGCAAGGATATTTTTATATATATCTCTGATTGTGTTCGTCTGAAAGAAGATAGTCATATACACCTAGGATAGCTTGAGGGTGAGTAAATCAAGGGATCATTTTCATTTTTGGTTGAACTAACCCTTTAAATTCTTTAAACTATATAGAGTGCTGCAGGGATGGTGTATGTTTGTAGGCCAACACCCAGAAATGAGTTGCATTTTAGCACTTCCAGTTCCGTCATCCTGAAGTCAGGATGGTCTTTTTGGTTAAAAGCCTGAACTAAGGTTTGTGGTTAACAGAAGCTCAAAATAATTTTATTGTATGACATAAATTACATTGTAATACCCCCTTGTGATTTTTGTTTGAAGGCAGTTTATGCTTTAAAAAAAAAAAAAAAAGTCTGCCACTTACAGATTTTTTTTCTTGTTTTAAGAACATCAGTTTTTGTAATGAATATAGTTCCGTTGTCATCACACGAGTATTGTGTAGCAAAAGAAAATTAGTTAAAAAGTTAAAATATTCATCTACAATGCCCCACAAGCTCAATATTTCCTCATCTTCCTGTCTTTTTCACCTCATTTGTACTGTAAGCATCAGTGAATACACACAAGCACAGAGTCCGGATTCTCCCTGCTGACCTCTCCAAAAGCACATTTATTTATTGCGTCGTAATATAAACAGCATGCCTCAGATTATGTCCGCAGTGTTACTCTTCTGGGATTCAAAAGTCTTTTGAGCATTGCCTCTTTTTTTTTTTTTTTTTTTTTTTTAAGTCCAGATGGAGCTGAAACATGAGACTTTTGGATTTTAGGAAACCGATTCAGTGATGGCCTGTTGATGGTGCAAAGCGTTCTGGGAAGGCACTGGGTGGCATATTGATGCCAAGGTGATGGTCAGTGTTTAAAGTAGTTCATAGAAGCTCACGGCTAGTTTAGCTCATATGATTCAGTACTGTGAACGATGTGGTGAGTATCCAGTGGTAATACAATGGCGCTATTTAAACACCATATTTAAATCATAATCAAAGGTATTCAAACAGTACTTTGTATTACCATGATGTTTGTTCAAAAACCGTCATATTGCATTGGTCAAAAAATGTATCATAAATGAGACATATATTTATCAAAATGTTCCTCTCTAGAGTTCATTTTTTCTAGCTAACTATTGAGTTTATGGTCATTGAATAGATTTTCTGTGGTAAACGTAACGTTACGTGGCATACGCCTATTATTAATGGTAGGCGAGTTTTGGCCCTGTCCGTAATTGTTTACATGCTGTTTTACTGACGTCTTTCCGCAGTTGAAACGTAGCTACTGATTGAACGATTACAAGATACATGAGATATTTTGGTAAGTTGTACTGTGTCTTTCAACATACCTTTTGATGTTCATTCATGTTTATTTCGTAGTCTATTTGTAACCGAAGTCATTGCATTTCACGTCACGTGCGCAGCGATCTGTCACGTCACATCAAAGAGCGCCAAAACGGTATTTATAGAGTCCGGGAATGTGACGTCAGCAACGCAATGCATTCTGGGACTTTAGGACACCGACACTACAGTAGAGACTGGGAAATAGTGGAGGTAGATGTTAAAATGTATATTATACAGTTAAAAACAAATTCGAATGGTAAACGCTGGCTGTGTTATGAACTATCTGCATATACTGACTGGCGTGGAAAACGGATCTGAAATCGAGTGCCATTTTCGGGACATTCTAAAACTGTAACGTGAACGCTTAACGTGGCTTAATTTACTTAGTGTTATTAACAGACCAAACTGTTATAAAGAAAACGCTTAACATTGCTTAATGTAGCCTATAAGTGATATTAAAAGATCAAATTCTGCACACACCAATTTTTCTGTATAGTATGCTTTATTAGTATAGTGTTTTACTAAATTTGGTCTTTAATGTTACTGTCTTTGTACATTAAGCCACGTTAAGTGTTTTCTTTATGGGAGGAAAATGCTTAATTAAACGTGTTGCGTTCATATTATGGGCCCATCTGATTTTCTGTACATAGTATGCTTTATTAATATGATGTTTACTGAGTTTGGTCTGTTAATAACACTGTCTTAGTAAATTAAGCCACGTTAAGCGTTAGAATGTCCCCAATTTTCTGCTTTCCAGCTTAGAAACAACACAATGGTGAAAGTGAAACTCAATGAAAATAAACAACTTGTCCAAATTTATATTTGTATTTATTTAATACAGATTCATAATTCCTGATAGGTTATGTAAGTGCTCACGCCATGAATAATGTACGAAAACACGTTTAGAAATGTTATTTGTGATATGGCTCGTTGCGATCACTCTCCGTGTTCATAAAGCAGCACACATTTGATTGATTGTTCAGCTTCTCTCAGTAAGAAATCATGTATTTGTTCCATTTAAGTCCAGTAAAACTTGCTTGGTGTAGCGACTCCACAATATAATTCATTTCAGAGCTGCATTACAGAGGGTCATGCTTGGTTATCCCTTTTATTGCTTTAACATTAAGAAATTAGGGCGATATGCTAGCTGAGATCAATCTATATTGTGTTTATTATTTTATCTGGCAGATATCTGCCACCTAGTTATTAAAAACTGCAATAGAGAAATCACTCCTGTGTGTGGTACGATAGAAGGTGGCAGTATGACTTCTATGCGTGTGTATGTGTCGTGTCCTGGCCACATGACTGAGCGATCGAATGAACACAAGAGATTCAAATATTAGCCCATTTATTCTAAGCAAGTGCAAACAGCTCTTAAAACAAATTAATGTAAATACAGTAGTTTTTTTCATCAGGTGATTTGTATTTGTTGTCATTGTACGCTCCTGAGCGTGTCCTAAAACATGGCGGCGACTACCCAGAATGCAATGCGCAGTGACATAGTTTCCCGAGCTCTATTGTTTGAATTTCATAACAAAAATGGACAGAATTTGATAGGAGTTTGTTTTATATCAAAAACTAACAAATCACAAAACTTATTGCAATTTTATTGGATGGGAGGTGCACTGCAAATAATGTTTAGTGAAGTTTTGACTAAAAAAAAAGCTTGGGATTTAAGAATGATATCAGATTGATTAAAATTGATTCATCCATATTGTCAATCCAGCTCTTATTTGAATCTCTGGATAAAACATGGATGTTTTTGTGTATTCAGCATCAGTTATCAATATAAAACAGACTCTTTTTTTGGCTTTTATTATTTATGGGGTTATAAAGAATAGACAGAAAGTGATGCCTGAGGATTTGACATGAGATAATCATTTAAAACCACTACATATTGACCAAATTATGCACAATGTCTTATTTATTCATTAGTGTTGTTAGGGTAATTCAGATGGCGAACACAAAACAGTACAATGCAGACAATGTTGTTGTAGGACAGCAAGATGGATGTGTGTTTGTGTGTGTATCTGAGCGAGTGTGTGTTTGTGTGAGTCTGTTTACAGACTGCATGTGTTTACATTCCGGGGAGCCGGTCCAAGCTTCAGAGACTGCAGTAAATGAATGAAAGGAAATGCTTTATTCTGCTCGGTAATGGAAAAACACTCCACAGATTCGGCTGTAGTGAAAATGAAGCTCCGTCTGCCAGCTCGCACCAAAATGGCACGATGTTCCCCAACACCATAAGAGGAGAGCCTGGGAAAGGCCGGGAAACTCTTACTAATGCACCTGTGTTCCAAAACCTAGTGTCCCGACTCCATAGACGCCGTTTTAAAGGCATCGTAGGTGTCAAAGGCTTTAAAGGTAGGCCCTGTAAGTATGCTGCCACCTAAGAGACCTTATTTTACCCAAATTGTAGGGCAGCATTGCAGGTTTCCTTTGTGGAGATGAGCTCATTAGAGCACTACAATAGTAGCTTAGACACGTTAAACAAATAAAAGTAGTTTATCAAAAGTAAAATATCAACAAAAAAGTGACTATTTTACCATATATTTGTGTGTTTTACAGTATGTATTGTTATGCCAACACTATCTCATGACCAATTCGTATGTATTTTACGAGGTGGCTAATTCGTATGAATTCATACGACCTCACTCGTACGATTTTTCTAAACCCCAGTGATGGTAAGGTTTAGGGGCGGGGTTTGTATGAATTCATACGAATTTGTCATCTCGTAAAATACATACGATTTAGCAAAAAACGTATGAATTCGTACGTGTGAGGTCGTATGAATTCATACGAATTAGACACCTCGTAAAATATGTACGAATTGCCGTGAGATCGGGTTGGTTATGCTTATTATACTGATACTGCGATTTTAATGAGTTGAACACATTAGTCTGCATATCGGCTGTGAAATTATAGCTGTGAAGGATTCTCACATCTCACCTGCCAAAATTGTTTGTTATGAGCAGGGCTTGACATGAACTTTTTTTGCTCACCAGCCACTGTGTCTAGTGGTTTCACAAAGTTATTAGCCACTCAGTATTTTCACTGGCCACAATTTTGAAATTGATGCCATGGAGAAAAACTGCCATATAGATATTTTTAATATTATAATATTTGGCAGCAGGAATATTAGGCTGCTGTCACTTTAAGACCTGGTGCACGGATCCATTATACTGTTACACATGCGTTTTCTTAACTGTTTACATTCACTTAAAACATAACTGTGTTCACGTGAATAAACACAAATCAAGACCGGCATTATGACATTATTTTGTGTTTCTTTGACTGTTTACGCGCAATAAGCAGCAAAAATGAACTCAATTTAGTACTGAGAGGCTTTGGGTGTGAGCACAAAATCAGCGGGAACGAGCGCAATACGCGGAATACAACGCCGAAATTCAAGCCCTGTAACGCCAACAATATTCATCCGGAGCAAGCCCCGGTTATAGGCCAAACTTTCATTATGAATATAAAACTTGCATTCTTTTTCACCATGTGAGAATATCTCTAGGAGTGCATTTGCATTTTTTTTGCGCGTGCGTACAATTTGTCAAGTTAACTCAATTAAGAACTGGAAACTTAAATATTTTGTTTGTCTAATGAGTAACAAGCAGTCTATTAAATTTAAAAATGCGGTTGTTTTGCATTTAGCAATTGAAGAACCTCGTTCTTACATCTACTGTATGTTGTGCATGACCCAATCAATTCCTACTGCAAAAATTTTTCTTATTGCATATCATGTTTCACTCTGAAGTATGTCAGATATGGATGTAAAATAGTTTGCGAGCAGCATTTCATGTGTGCTTGAAACAACTGAGAGCTGTTGACGCCTCGATTCATACTCTATTCTGTGACAATTATCTCTTTATGATCTGCTCAGTTTGTCTGGATGCTGTACTTCACCTCTGATGGAAACATCCTCTGGCTCTTTCAGACGTGGACTCATTTCATGTCTGGATTTTGGCATTGCTCGTCGTCGTCTGTCGGATGTGCCTCGAGGGCCGTGAGATTACGATCGGTGATTTTGTCAAAGATAACGTTCTTCTTACTCTTGGAGATTGTCAAAAGAAAGTCTTTTGTTGCCTGAGCACGCATTAAACATCAAAGTTATGATGAAGTGATACTGTCGGTTTATATTATTAGTATGATGCTACGGCTTATGAATGAACTGAAGAGACCAACACTGGATTGGTGTGTTTGTTCTAGAACAATGACATGCAACTTTACATTATTCAAAAAATATAGACATTTTCATCTAAACTCCTATTGCTCAGTAATATAAATAACTTTCAATCTATATAATTTTTTTTTGTGCATCTAAGACTTTAATGCATAACCTAAATGCATCTGCAATGTGGGATGCAAACTATGCAAAATGTAAAAGTGACTAATATTTGTGTGTTCTATATATTTAATATTGTTATTTATTTTAGCAACGTTAATGTCAAATTAGGTCAGTTTGGATGCTGCTTTAGAAAGCAGCTGCCTGTATAGAAAGTATTTAAATATGGTAAATTAATGACTCTAATGCATATTAATCACTGAGTTAATAATGAGATTGATCATATTAGCCTACATTCATTAGACAGTGTGTATTGGTTATAGAACTGTGGTATGCAAAAAAATACGCCGGCTCAGTATTGGGTGACGCTGTTCACGTGAACAGCACGACACATGTGTGATGCTGATGCAGGAGCTGGCCAATACTAAGCCGGCGTTCTAACGTAGGAAACAGCGTAGGAGAATGACACAGAAGAGAAGATATTGTTGAATAAAGTCGTTATTTTGGTTTTGTTTTTGCGCACAAAGTATTCTCGTCGCTTCATAACATTAAGGTCGAACCACTGCAGTCACGTTGACTATTTTAATGTCTTTACTGGACCTTGAAAGTGTTGATTATATTGCTGTCTATGGACGAGTCATACCTTTCGGATTTCATCAAAAATATCTTAATTTGTGTTCTGAAGATGAACAAAGGTTTACGGGTTTGGAAAGACATGAGGGTGAGTAATTAATGACAGAATTTTTATTTTTTGTGTGAACTAACCCTTTAACTAAAACTAAAACCATAAAAAGTCATTACTTGAAATTTTATTTCTGCTAGTTTATTATTTACATTTATCATTTTAATTTAGTTTAACTTGCTGTACTAAAATAACTAAAATACAAATGACTAAAAACTATATGTGGACATACACATAAAAACAAAAAATGATAACTAACTTAAAACATTAAAATGAAAAAAAAAAACACTAATTCAAAATAATAAAAACTATAATAGTATCTCAATGATATAACATTGGCTCAAGGTTTGGCTGGTTGTAAACATGTAAAATCTATATAAAAACAATCTGTAACACCTTACAGAAAGCTGTTATATATAATGCATTATAAAAGTAGTTTTAATGCTGTAATTATGCCTTGTAAATGCATTATGTTATGAATAATTGTAACCACAGTTATATGTATTCATTGAACACATCTTTAGAAAGTATAATGCATTAAAACACATAACAAACAACCAATTTCAGATGCAACAAGGAATCTGCAAATATTATAATGCATTTTAAATTTGGTTGCAATAATTATGAAAATATAGTGCATAACATGCATTATGAATACCTTTATAATGCATTATACATAAAGGCTTTAAGTAAAGTACTTAAATGGGGGAATCCTGAAATCTCAAAAACTGCCACACTCACATTTTAATAACATATTTCAACAAAATCTGACATGAACTGTCCCATAAATGTTGTATCTTATGCTCAAAAAGCATTAAAAAAGCTTAGACCGGAGCAGCCAATGCGCATGTGCAACCAGAGCTTCTTACGGCAGCTGCAGTGATGCGTTGACTTTATCAATCAGCGATTGGCTCTTTTTTATTTAGAAGGCGGGTCTTATTCCGCCATATTGTGCTCTGCGCTTTCTCCCATTCATAAGGGATATGAGTGCACCGTCATAGGGTCTTTTACAGCTAAATGTTCTTGGAGTTTGACAGGATGTCACTTAACAAGTTGAGCTCAGTTTGGAACGGTCTGAGTTATTCTAAACCGGGCCAGTGGCACTGGGTGTAGATTTTATGATCTGGTGAAAAGACGACAACCTTTAGCAGATCCTCTGCCAGCCCTGAACCTCCACCCAGACCGACTCGTCTGGTAATTCGTCTGTTAGCAAGCTGCTTTTATTCTGACAAAGAAAACCTTGATCACGACCCATACTGGAGCTTTCCCGGTCTGTAATTAAAGGTTATGAACTGCCATATCAGCATCACGTCATTTGCGTTTTGCATGCACTGCAAAATTTTCTGTGTAATTTCAATCATACCAGATTTCTATTGGCTGTTTTTTTTTTATACAACAGCAATATTTGAAATGCAAGCAGTTGTCTATTTAGTCTGTCTAGACTAGTCTTAGATGACTAAAGAAAATGTGCGGGTTTCACATTTTAAGGATTTCAGCATGAGTTAATTGTACTGACCCTTCGTTAGGCGCCAAGTTTGATGCAAACTCTTTACAGAACATCTCAAAGGAATGAACTGTATATTTCTGTTATTTTTCAGTAATATGTGCTCATAAAGTGGTAAGATTTTGATTGGATATTATTCTTACATGTGCGGGAATGAACTGCGACATTGCAACGCATTTTTATCCCCCATTTTTAGAAATAATAGTGACACTTTACAATAAGGTTCCATTACTTAAACTAAGTATAAAAAATACTTACACAGCATTTATTAGTTAACATGAACTAACAATGAGCAGTTGTATTTTTATGAACATAATGTAACAAATGTATTGCTTGTTGTTAGTTAATGTTAACTAATGGGGACTTATTTTAAAGTGTTAACAAAATTGTTAAACTAATGAATTACATGTTTAAAAACAGTGAAGACTGCGATTGAGAATCACCTTTAATTGAAAAGAGAAAAATCGTATTTTTAAAAGTGATTATATTTTTTTATTCACAGCATGAACATCAAGATTCATTCAATTTAAGACGAACTAGAAAAGATTGTCAGATGATGTTTAAAACAGTTGCTAAAGTATGATCTTGAGTAATGTTTTTAAAGGGATTGTTCACCCAAAAATGAAAAATCGGTTCAAAACTGTACATGATAAAAAAAAAAATATATATATATATAAAAAAATAGGCCTATATATTTCAAAGTTGTAAACAAAACAAAAGATTATTGGAGTATATTTTACAAGAATATTTCAGACTTTCAACTGTTTAATTCAATGTGTTTACTTGCCGTTTCTAGCGAAATTTACTAGCAATTTGTGAAAATAGTTTCAAAGTAAAACCTACACCAAACTGTTTTTCTTCTTGAACACAAAAGTAAGAACATTGGGGTCCAAAAAAACATTGGACCCCATTGACTTTCACTGTACTTACAAAAAAGAATAGAAGAATGAAATTCATACAGGTTTGGAAGGACATAATGATGACAGAATTGTTATTTTTGGGTGAACTGTCCCTTTAAGACAAGGCAACGGGTCAACTGCACTGCAGTTTCGGCAGTTCATAAACTCTGAGCTTTAAATGACCGTCGTTGTTGTTTGAAGACAGCCACATTCACTCAGCGCTTACAGTAACACGGCTTTTCCAGTGCGCTAAGGACGCCGGGCACAAATAGAAGCAGGCGATATTTCTTTTACGAGCTGTTCGGAGGACAAACAGTGAGTTCCTTCATTAGATGTAGGCGATCTGGGAAGAGACGGCGGCGGGAGGATGCTAAATTCTGCTCTAATGTTGACGTCTGCATTTCATCAACACCCTTTTTTCTTTCGTCCCGTCTGTGTGTCGCCTAATAGCCCATGAGATGAAGACTTTGTGCTGGCTTTGCATGTGACGGCCTGCCAGCCCGCACAACCAACACCTCTCTCTCTCCCTCTCTCAGAAGCAATTAAACATCGCTCCGCCACATGCTAACGGATGTTTGGCCAGAAACGAGAGGTTGTCTCAGTGCTACTGTATCTGGCTTTCCACCAGCTCGTCGGATTGGCTGCCAAACTTGTGAGGGCAAAGTTAGATCCACTTGCTAACATAATATTGATTTAGTTGGTGGAACTACCTGAGAGTGAGTGTAAAGTGGTCGGGGTGCTTTTGGATTTAGCTCTGGATAAATTTGGATCACTTAATCACTGAATACATGAATGCATAAACTAGTACAGTATTACTGTCAGCTTATCAGGTGTTGTCGAACAGGTTAATTGGTTTTACTGCACTGTCCAGTGCACCCTCCATGGACAGCTGTTGTTTTTTTTTTTTTTTTTTTACATTTTTTTAATGTTGCTTTATTTTATTTTATTTGGTTATTTTATTTAATTTTTTATTTTTAAATATTTTATGTTTTTATTTTATTATGTTGCATTTTAATATTTATTTTATTTTGTGTTATTCTATTTTATGTTGCTTTTTAATATCTTATTTTATTGGGTTATTTAATTTTATTTTAATTTTTTAAATATTTTATTTAAAAAATGTTTATTTAATTTTTTATGTTGCTTTCTAATTTCATTTTATTTATTCATTTATTTTTTTAAGCTTTAGTTTTAGTCATTTTACTACAGCTTATTTTATTTCAGCTTTATTTTAATTAACAAAAATTTGTGAATTGAATTTTTTCATCTGTCTTTGACATCACAGCTCAAGATAGTCACTAGTGAAGTTGAATTCGGGATAACATGCTGGCATACTATTCTCGTACTGTTTATGCCATATAAACATATGAGAGAAATAGGCTGCGTCCGAAATCACATACTCTCTTGAGTAGGTACTTATTTTGAATAAGTAATTACTTCATGACTGCCAAAAAAGTACATTCTATATAGTATAAGTGTGTGTAGTATGAATGTAATCTGCACATATTACTGTACATTCGCCATGTTGTCATTATCATGTGACCTACCAGCGTCAGTTACGTTGCTTCACTGCCATACACAAATCCACTCCCGTGGCCTCATGCTATTAAAGTGTCCATCATACGCACACTTCAGGATCTCGCCGGAAGTAGTAGGTCATCCTGGTACTTTTTGCATACTCTCTTATAAGTACTGTAACTTCGTAAATACTTCTTTTGTTTTTCGCCTACTATATAGTAGGGAAGTTTGCGATTTCCGATACAGCCATAGTACGAGTAGTATGCGTTTTCCAATTCAGCCACCATGTGTTCTTGAGGTGTCTTCAGCTAATTAGAATCAGTTATGTCATGACATCATGTTCCTGCCACTAAGTGATTAGTCACATGGTATACAACTCAGGTGATTGAAGCTAGCTGAGAAGTTGCCATTGACATGAATGGTAATGCTAACGGTTAGCTCTCGGGTTGTACAAAGAAAGAAATACAAGCCTCAAGCTCTTGAGTCGAATCCTCAGATGTGTTGCTAGTGGAAACAAAATCTCATAAACAGAGAGTTCAGTTACATAGATGATTACAGCAGCCGTGAATACTTTATTGAGGATTCTTAAAGGTTTATGTTTCTAGGTCAGCAGAGGAAAGTATTCATGAAGTCACTTTCATGTTAGCCAAAGTAATAAAAACATTTTTTATGATCTGGTAGAGCACATAAATCTTTCTGAAGTATAAAATAATGTGGATCTTCACAACATTTGACACATTTGGAAAAGTTTTTGAATCGGTTTTGGTTTGATAGAGTAGCTGAATTTGAACACAACAACATCTTTGTCATGAGTTTGAGCTCTTTGAAGGGATAGTTCACCCCAACATTAAAAGATTCTGTCATCATTTACTCATCATCGTGTTGTTTCATATCTGTATGACTTTCATTCTTCAGTACAGCACAAAAAGAAAAATGTCAAGATTTTTAAAAAAAGTCGTGGAAGAGACTGGAATGCAACTAGGCCTTTGAGTTGGTGGACGATCATTAACAAATCACTCAGACATGAACCAGATTAACTGATTCGTTTAACATATCGAACTCAAAATAATGATTTTTTGTTGATGAATCTGATTTCTGATTCAGCAACTTCTCTCATTAACTCCCATGAATGTGAAAAATTCATACAGGTTTGGAACCAACACAAAGGTGAATGCATTTTTATTTAAAAATGTCCCTTTAAAAATCTTTTAGCCCACATGTTTTCTTTACATCAATCAATGTAATCAGTGTCTCGTTCTTAAATCTCAGCCTTGGTGTTGTTTCCAGTTTGAAACGCACAAAAGAAAGAACAAAACAGCCAAAAAAAAGAGTTTGGCATCTCTGAAAATATGCCTCCCTTCTCTACAAGGAAGTTTTTCTAAACTCATAGACAGATTAACAGTGACATGTTTATTTTCTCTGTAAAACAGCATTTGGGTTTACAACCACTAGAGCACTTTGTGATTGATTTAGCAGTAATAAGGAGTCTGTTTCATCCATTTTATTACATGAAAAATTGTTTTATTTCTTCTGGGACTGAATGAAGACGCTGATTGATTTTGCCGTGCGAGCATGATTGCAGCTAATTAGTCTCATTGGTTCTGCTGTGTGACCGTGATTGTGGGTAATGTATCTGATTGGCTCTGTTGAGTAAGTGTGATTGTGGTCAGTGAAACTGATTGATTATGATTGGCTAGAGTTTTCACTCAGTTCAGTTTGCCTTTGCTGGTAAACTTTGTAAGTACACCATGCTGGACTAACTAGACCAAGCTAACCAGCCACACCATGACCATGATTTTATTAGTTCTGTTGTATAAAATGTGATTTTGATTAATTAATCTGATTGTCTATATTGTATTATGACTAATGAATCTGTGTTGTGTGGGGATTGGATTGTGGGTAATTGTTTTGCATGTGAAATAGGGTTGTAATTACGTAACTTGTCTTTAAAATCATTTAGGATTTTCCAGCCTCCCTCCACTTAACAAATGACTTTTCATTTTCCAGCTATTGGCTGATCTGACCTTAGTGTTAAAGCCTGTTTTCTCCTTTACTTAAGTGTAAAAACTCATTGTTCTTTTACGCTGAACTTCAGCCGTGGTTAAATTGCCATTCCCCAATAAAAGAGCTTTTATTGTTATTCATTTTATATCAAACCAACCATTACTGTTGAACTGCAAGCAGTTTTTGTTTTTTTTTCGTGTTTTTTTTTTTTTAATGTGCATTTTAAGATAGCTGCTTTGGTGCCTGCTGGGTACATTTTATCTTTCAGTAGTAATTGTTCACCTAAAAATGAGAAGCAGTCCATTTGCACTTTTCCAAGCTTGCAAGTCATACGATAGCTTTGTGTGATGAGCACTGAGCAGACTAAAATTTAAGAAGTTATTCAGTGAAAACCTACTGCAAAGCGTATATGCATCAGTGTTGAAATGCAAAAAAATGGTGTGCTGAAGCTCCATGCCATATTTGATGTCACTGATGCCACAAAGAACTTATATAGATTAAGGGGCCATTTACACGACACAGTTTTCAACTAAAAACAAAAACTTTTAGTGTGTTTTGGCCGTTCATTTACATGACAACAGCGTTTTGGACGCCTGAAAACTTTTGAAAACGGTCTCTGTGCAAACAACAAAAACGCGAATCTGTGGAAACGATGACATCATGCATATGCGTATTACATACTCAGTCTTTAGTGTTTCACTGCCATCTAATGGCCTGGCAGTAGAATACAGCGTTTTTAGTCGTTTTCACGGATCCGTGTGAATGGGGATCATTTAGACAATGGTGTCATCTGTACGTAGAAAACTCAGAGGAAAAACAGTATTAAGCATATAGTTGTCATGTAAACGTACCCTAAAAAAGACTTTGTGCATAAGTCATATAGACTTTTATTGTGTATTTTGTTCTTTTTTAAACTTGACAGGCGTGGCCACTATGAGCTGTCGTTGTACTGTATGTAAAAAGCTGTGTGAGGATTCTTCTAAATTTCTCTATTTGTGTTGCATGGAAAATAGAGAGGCAAAAAGAAAGATATGAGGTAAGTAAATGATCTTTGGTCATGGTCTTCAGGATTGGGCATTTGGACTAATGGGTTTCTGACTTTAAATGTTGTTGAATGCATCATTTTCCTTCTTTTTACTGGCCTCAGCATGAGATCTGATGAATAGCATGTTTTATAGTATTAGGGCTCTTTAAAAAGAGAGCCAATTTGTTGTCTTTTTTTCTACAGAAAACAGACACTTCAATAATGAACAACCACTCTGGGTGCTCTGCTAAACCACTAAAAGCTTTGTACTGTAAACAGCATGTGAGTAATTCAATGACTAATGCCACCATAAGGAAAATCCATTGCTTTCCGTCAGCATCAGCAAAGAGATTCTCGCATTTTAATGATTTCTTTAGAAGAAATGTGGGACATTTGTGGATTCTAGAGTGAAAACTGTGGATGCGTTAGAGGTTTCAGCTTGATGAGATATCAGTACCAGAGGCAGCCTTTGCAATTTGGAGACCCGTTTCAAAGAATCAGCCGGAACCTCCACCCCCCAGAGGAAAAAAGACACTAATACTGTGCAATGCGACTGCAGTTACCTTATCTCTGTTATATTTACAATGTTATCTCATATTTCGCTCTTAATAGTCTATTTATAAATGCATTCTATCTCTTTATCCATAACTATTGTTACAATCACGACTGAAAACAAAAACAGCATTCAAACTTCGTCCCCTTAGCTAAAATGAAATAATGCTAAAACCACCAATAGGTGGCGGCAAATCATTGTCTTAACGAGTTAGTCATTGTATCATTCAGTCAAACGATTTGTTTAAAATGACTGATTTATTCAGGGACAGAGCAGAAGTGAGTGAGTCGTCGAGTCATTCCTTAGAACGATTTGTTGTCAAAACAGAGGAAAAACAGACAATATTGTCACATAATAGCCTGACTTATTGTTTATAGAATTGTTCTATAAAATCAATATCACATTTACAAACGTGCTGAAAACAACACTTTTGCTTGTGTGATAATACCTATAAATATTAAAACTAGAACTTTTACTGAGACGTTTTTGCACCATATTTTTGCCGCAATCCCCCGTTAATTTCCGACCCTGGTGTGTGTGCACTGTGTGATGGCGGGGCTCTTTTTCGAATGCAAGTGGAGGCCCCTTATTTTGCAAGGCCCTTTTCAAGTGAAACGGCTGAAACATAGCAAAGGCCATTACTGATTAGTACTAGTGTTGGCCGACAAGTGTTCAAATTAAATGGTTGTCATTTCTTACCAGCAGCTTCAAGGAGACTCTGTGGAAACTGGTTCAAGATTGTTGGACCTCTAACCCTGTAATAAGCAGTCTCCTGCTATGGCATCTGTTTTCTAACAGCATTCACAGAAGACAAGAGCAATGAGACAGAACTGTGTTGTGATGGATTCCAGAAGGAGAAAGACAGATTTTACTGTTGAAACCATGTGAAATCACATTTTTTTTCCCCAGCCAATGCCAAACAGTTTTGTAGTTTAGTTTGATTTTGCACAATAAACCCTCATGTTCAATGCATACTTGCCAAAGAGCTTTTTTGAATTTACGGCATAATTTGATTTATGGCAGGGTGGTATGACTTGAGCCTGGAAGAAACCACCCAGAACATCCTTGAAACTGTAACTGCATAGCAACACCCTGGCAATCACCAAAACACCTTAGCAGCTACACAGCAATATGCTGGCAACCACCCAAAACAAGTTAGCAACTGTATAGCAACACTCTTGCAACCACAAAAAAAGTGCTTAGCAGATGCATAGCAATATTCTGGCAACCACCCAGAACACTTAGCGAACTCCATAGCAACATCTTGGCAACTACCCAGAACACCCTAGCAACTCCCTGGCAACCACCCAGAGCACCTTAGCTACTACATAGCAATGCACTGGCAACCGTCTAAAAAAACACTATCATAACTGGACTTAGCAACTGTCTTTGCAAAGTCTTTGCAACCAGCCAGAACAGTCTAGCAACTCCCTGGCAACTACTCAAAGCACCTTAGCTACTACTGTACATAGCAATGCACTGGCAACCGCCCAAAACACCATAGTAACTGCATAGCAACATCCTGGCAACCACCCAAGGCACCTTAGCAACTTCATAAAAACACACTGGCAACAAAAACAGCATAGAAACACCCTTGGAACCACCTAAAACACCTCAGTAGCTGCATAACAACACCCAGGGAACCACCTTAGCAACTGCAAAGCAATGCCTTGACAACCACCCAAAACACTTTAGCAGCTGTACAGCATTATGCTGGCAACCACCCAACACAACTTAGCAACTGTATAGCAACACCCTTGCAACCAAAGAAAAGTGCTTAGCAAATGCATAGCAGCGTCCTGGCAACCAGTCAGAACACTTTAGCAAACTTCATAGCAGCGTGCTGGCAACCACCCAGAACACCTTAGCAACTCATTGGCAACCACTCAAATCACCTTAGCTACTACATAGCAATGCACAGGCAACCACCCCAAAACACCATCGTAACTGGACTTAGCAACTCCCTGGCAACCACTCAAAGCACCTTAGCAGCTACTTTACATAGCAATGCACTGGCAACCAAACAAAACATCATAGTAACTGCATAGCAACATCCTGGCAACCACCCAAAGCACCTTACCAACTGCATAGCAACACCCTGGCAACAAAAACTGCATAGAAATGCCCTTTGAACCACCTAAAACACCTCAGTAGCTGCATAACAGCATCCAGGGAACCACCCAGAACACCTTAGCAACTGCACAGCAATACCTTGACAACCACCCATAGCTACCTAGCATCATCCTAGTGAATTTTACATGAGCAATAACACCCTTTTTGTTTGGAAAACATAAAGATCTAGTTTTAACTCTGTCATGGATTGCAACAGCATGCCATGGTAATTTATAATTAGATTTGTATATTTTCTGAAGAAAAAGAGTATTAGAAGACTCTTTTGTTAGGGTAACCATGACAATGTTATTGACCTTTGATGGGGACAGAATGTATTCTTGTTGTTATGGTTTAGTCAAAGCGATACATAGCACCAACTCAACTGCAGGAAATGCCAGAGCGCTGGTGAAGTATCCTAGTGCGGGAAATGTTGGGTTTGGCTTTAGTCCCAGAGGTCACAGGAATATGAGATTCTGAAGGCCTTAGAATTACGTCCTAACTGGGAACAGCTCTGTTTTGTTCTCAGGTCTGGTTTGGAGATGCTGGTTTGTTGTCTCTCCACCTCTGACATGGTTCTTGGTGGAATTGTGAAATTCATTTGTTGTCACATTACTGTTCTTCCATGCTGGATCATCAAGTTTTCGCTTGAGTGTTTCTATGTACTTGCCTGAGGCAAAAACATGTGTCGTTTTTTTCTCAAAATAGAGCGTGCCCAAGCTCTTCTAAGCCTCTTGATTTCCTTTTCTCTCTGCAGATGTGGACGAGTGTGTCGAAGACAAGGACAGCTGCAGTTTGGATGCCATCTGTCAGAACACCCTCAAGTCATACAAATGCATCTGCAAATCAGGATACAAAGGTGATGGAAAACGCTGTGAAGGTAAGAAACACCTGCCAAGAGATAAAGATACAAAAACATGCTGGACTTGTGAGCTCAGAATAACGAGACAAACACTTGATTCTGTATGTTTAGAATACACACGGCAAAAACATTTTATTCAGTATTTTCCTCTTATTTTAGAGTAAAACTACTAAAAATACAGTGCTGATGAAGTTGATAAAGCTTGCTTGTATCCCAGCTTAAAGGGATAGTTCACCCAAAAAGAATATTAGTAGACTGTCTGTACTTCATTTTGATGGTGCCCCAACAGATATAAGTAACTTTGCTATAAGTAACTTAACTATAAGTAACTTTGCAACTACATGTCAACCTACTAACCTAAACCCTAACCTAACAGTCTTCTAATACTCTAATGAGAGTTAGTTGACATGTAGTTGCAAAGTTATTTATAGTTACTAGAAGGTCTAAAGTGGACTATAGAAATAAAGTGTAACCAACTGCTTCTCTTGTTTTAAACACAAATTTAACCAAACTTGAGATTTAAAGCATGAGAAAACAATTTGCCTGGGGGAAATATCTTAATGTCTTGTGCTTCTCAAATATATTTATCTTGTTTAAGGATAGTCAGATCTTTTTACTTGGAAACAAGACAAAATTACTCATAATAAACTGTTGTTTTTGCTGTGTAGTCTATAATAAGATCACTCTGGTTGATTGTGTGTGTGTGTGTGTGTGTGCATGTGTGTACACGTGTGCACGTATCTGCGCGCGTGTGTGTGTTCAGACACTTCAAGGTCTAATTCTCCATGTCTCATTTCTGCAGTTCCTTGGCTTCATTTTCAGACTTACCTGAGGGAAGGGAAATAGGTGTTCAAATGCAAGATTAAAAAGATGACAGATTTAATTCTTTACCCTTTGGACGTGAAATAGAGCATGAAATATCTTACACGTTACCGATAATGACTTGGCCTGGTAATTACACAGAGATGTTTCCACCACCAAGAGCAGCTTGCATTTCCAATCATGTCAATGTGAGTTAACAGCGCTATATTGCTCGACGATATAGCCATATCTTTGAAAATATTGTTTTCTTGTGGCCGTTTGCCTTGGGGGAAGTTTTTAAAGCTCAGTTGTATTTGGAGAGGTGTATGCTGCTTTTGGACACACTTAGCCAATGTGATCCTTTCTGGATACAAACATCCTAAGCCCAGGCAAAACACTGGAAAGTGAATGGGTTCGGTAATGTTTGTGCTGTGTTAAAACTGCGCTCCTGACTAAACTGGGATAAGGGCGTAAAACCATTGATATGATGTGGAAACACAAATGTGTGCTGAGGAGATATGAACATCGTTGTTCAAATATACTTCTCCACGCGCTGAATTTCTGCACACACAAAAAGACAAGCACCAGAACTGGATCCTAATCCTCTGAAAGCTATTGCAAAACTCTTGATAGCTATTTGCTACAAATAACGTGGGTTTGGAGTAAATAACAGTCCTTAGCCTTGAGAAAGCAGCACTCGCTGGTTGAAAAGAACGGCATGGCTGGTCACACTTCTTCTCAACTAGCTTAACCAGCAAGATTTGTATGTCTTTATATCTTTTTTTATTTAAATTTAGTCACAGTTTATATATCTACAAAACTAATATCATGCTTTTTAAGCATGAAGCTTTAGATCAAAAGGTTTTTAAGATCTTGAGAAACAATTTCAGTCCAGTACTTAAGCGCTATATACATATATATTTACAGTATATCTATCTATCTATCTATCATAGATATGTTTTTGTTTTTTTTAACATGAAGTATATCACGTCACACTGCAGGACGCTTCTGTCACTTTTTGAATCCAGCTTTAACCTTAAAAAAGTTGGTCTTTCAGCAGGCCTATCCATGCAGACAGTTCTAGATGGTTTTCAGGTTAATTTTGCCTTGTTTAACCTATACTGAAAACTCCATCATTCGAGTCTTAATAGGCTATTTATTATTTTTCTTGGATAAGGAAAGAACATTTATCCCACATCTGCAATCATCTCAGCATGACACGAATGACCCGTAAACAATGCAGCTGTAATGAATAGTGCAAACCGCTTTTTTCTTCCACTTCTCAAAATTGCTCATCCAGTAGATTGCTTGGCCTCACACGGAGACGCATTAGTGGATGTAAAATAGCTTGTAATTTGATGGAGTGAAGCTGGTGTTGCTGCTGTGCAAAACCGAAATAAAAATGAAAAGTGCAAAGACTTTGTACTGTGTTGGAGGTGGGATAAAAAGCATTCAGGAATAAAGAAAAATAAAGCGCTGTACTCCAGGTTGTGAGTGCCTCTCCATACTCACTGAGCCCCGACGACTACAAAGCAGAGCAGAGGAGTCTGGGTAATTAGTGCTCAATTGGGCGTCAAATGAGAGGGGATGGCCTGCATCCCCCCACCACAGTCATCCACTTCTCTCTCTGGCTCTGAGATGTTTATTCAGCTGCTCTCGCCATCCAAACATAAGGCATAATTCACTATAATCACCACAGTTACCGGCACACAGAAGCTCATATTGACCAAAATAAATTAATTAGGAACAATTTAAAGGAGTTTGAGCAGACAGAGTTTAAAGGGGTCGTATGCTATACATTATAAGTCAACTTATAATGTTAGTCAAGGTTTTATCGGCAAAAAAGCTTTTTCAAGCCCAACCTATTTGGTTACTGTACCTTTAAGGTCCGTTTACATGACACCGTTTTCAACTAAAAACAGAAACATTTTTATGCGTTTTGGCCGTTCATTTACATGACAACGGCGTTTTGGGGGCCTGAAAACGCAAACTTTTGAAGACAGTGCAAATGTTTGGAAACTATACCATTTCCAGTTCCCGCTGGATTTCGTCCGCCACATATAGTAAGCTTAATAAAGCATGAACCTTGTCGTCGATCCATCTGTCGTATTTTTAAACTCCAATGTTGATTCAAATAGCAAACAACTCTTACCACATGCACAGCAACAGACTTTTAAAAATGGTGGTCGAAATAAAATGCAACATTGAGTCAACCAATCAAAATGCTGCGTGAACTCAACCAATCAGCATGTTCAGCGCCCAAGTCCTAACCCCAAAAGTTCCTGAACTTTGAAAAAGTACTACTAGAGGGACGTTTTGAGGGCAGAATTTTTTGAAACCCACTGAGTACCACCCTAGTTCCTGGGGAAAGTTCCTGTGTGTGTATGTATGTATATATATATATATATATATATATATATATATATACACACACAGGAATTTTGAGAACAGCAAACTGAGGCTACAATTCATAAGGCTCACAAAACTGGACAATAGAAGATTTGAAAAACGTTGCCTGGTCTGATGAGTCTTGATTTCTGCTGCGACATTCAGATGGTTGGGTCAGAATTTGCCTTAAACAACATGAAGCATGGATTTATCCTGCCTTATATCAGCGCTTCAGGCTGCTGGTGGTGTAATGGTGTGGGGGATATTTTCTTGGCACACTTTGAGCCTCTTAATACCACAGTGAACCATCTTCTGATGGCTACTTCCAGCAGGATAACGCACCATGTCTCAAAGCTCAAATCATCTCAAACTGGTTTCTTGAACATGATAATGAGTGACACTAAACTCAAATAACCTCCACAGTCTCCAGATCTCAATCCAATAGAGCAGCTTTGGGATGTGGAGGAGATTTGCATCATGATGTTCAGCCGACAAATCTGCTATCATGACAATATGGACCAAAATCTCTGAGGAATGTATCCAACAGCTTGTTGATTCTATGCCATGAGGATTTAAGGCTGTTCTGAAGGCAAAAAGGGGTCCTAGTCTAGTGAACTCATATATATATATATGTATGTATGTATGTGTTTGTGTGTGTATAGAGAGAGAGAGAGAGAGAGTAAAATGTTTTTTTTTACTGTAATATATTTTAAAATGTAATTTATTCCTGTGATTAAAGCTGAATTTTCAGCATACTCCAGTCTTCAGTGTCACATGATCCTTCAGAAATCATTCTAATATGCTGATTTCCTGTTCAAGAAACATTTATTATCAATGTTGAAAACAGCTGTGCTGCTTAATATTTGTGCGGAAACCATGATACATTTATTTTCAGGATTCTTTGATGAATAGAAAGTTCAAAAGAACAGCATTTATTTGAAATAGGAATTATTTGTAACATTGTAAATGTCTTTACTGTCACTTTTGAACAATTTAATGCATGCTTGCTGAATAAAAGTATGAAGAAAAAACCCAAACTTTTGAACGCTGGTGTGTGTATATATAGTACATGATATGACCCCATTATCTTTTAATTTTCCATCTGTACTACAGATATCGATGAGTGTGCCAGCGAGTCTAATGGAGGATGCGTTCACGATTGTATCAACATCCCCGGAAACTACAGATGCACGTGCTACGATGGCTTCCGTTTGGCCCACGATGGACACAACTGCCTGGGTAAGCTATCGCTTCTTTCATAGTCATACATTTGGGCCAAAACTACTGAAAAATATCCACAGACGTTCAGACAAAACCTTTTGTTAGTGGTCAGTAAGTGTGTGTGCAACCACCGCAAATCTCCATCCTCTCAGGACTTTATCCCACACAAACCAAACAAACTGAAGTTTGTGGGTCTTGCCGTCATTGCTGGAACCAAACTTATAATGGTTGATGTTCTTCAGGCATGTCTAATCAAACTCTGCACCGACCGCCAGAATGCTGTCACTCTATCCTCCGTGTCAAAATGAAGTGGTTTACGCGGTTAACCAATAGGAGAAGGCGATAAATCCGTCAGATTTGTGCCCTAACTGCTGAGCACACTGTTCTGTGGTATTAATTGTATTTTCAGACTGCATGAGGTCACGTTTTCAACATTTGGTGGCTCATACGCCCAGTCGTTTCCAGGTCAGTTAAATTAATCTAAGGGAAATGTGTGTTTGTCTGGGAGATTTACATCGAGTTACAGTTTTATACTGACCCTGGCTCTTTAACTCAAAACAGATGTCCGTTGCTTCGAACAATCGGCCCAATGAAGATGTGCTTTTTTTCCAATCGGTGGTTTTCAGTGAGTGTTTGTGCGGGTTATGTGGGTTTACTCGCACTGCATGGTGCTGAACTGCACAACTGAACCCTGGTATTTTAGCCCTTCGTAGACATTTAAAAGGTCCCGTCTGTAGTTTTTAGAAACACATTTTCAAGTATTGAGGTTTTCTCTGGCAGCTTTAGCGCTCTGCTGGAGTAACTGGATCGACTCGTCACCTGCGGTTTTTCTGAAGAGTTGAAACAATCTGATTTTTATCAGAATGAGAGTTAGGCAAAATGCTGCATTTGAGAACTGAATCCCATTTGATTCATACCTTTGAAGCAAATTTAAATTCAGCTGATCATGTGACAATTTTGCATTGGATTTTAATTTGGAATGACACGAAGAAGAGTTTACTAGAATGCAATTGAAAGAAATTCTAAACAGAGAACATTTTCAGAGAAAACATTTTGAGATCATTACAATTTTGACTATGATAATTTATTCTAAGTCAAACGTAGTGATGTAATTACTTGTCTACTAAAATTTAAAATGGTTTAATAAAGTTTCATCTGTTGTTTTGAATTTATTTAAATTCATGTTTGCACTCTAAAAGGTACTTCATGGGACCTGTTACCACAACTTAAATAAATGCATGGTTGCAAGTTAAAAAATTCTAATTTGTTGTTTTAATTAAACCTTTTAAGTTGCAAACATTATTTTGTTGAGTTCTGTTGACATAATAATGTTGGTCATTACATCAACTTAACATTGTCTATAATTTAAACTCAAATTTCTGCATTAATTGGCCTTATTTATTTACTTTTTTAAATTTGGTTGTAGTAACTTAATGAAATTGTCTTGATAACTTTAGAAATTAGGCAGTTTCTAGTTCCCAGCATACTTTGCATAAGACTGGATAAGGAGAATAAATTTTGAAATTAAGTGTTAATTAATTAATTAATTTATCAATGCTGTTATGTTTGACATTTAAGAGAGTTTCTGTAATGTTGAAGTTTATGTGGTTATCATTGTGCTGAAGAGTAGATACATGAAGGTAAACACTACATTGACTCTATAAGCAATGACTGCGATAATGCCAGTGACAAGAAATATCTTACTTGTTCATTAAATACAGGTGCTGGTCATATAATTAGAATATCATAAAAAGTTGTTTTATTTCACTAATTCCATTCAAAAAGTGAAACTTGTATATTATATTCATTCATTACACACAGACTGATATATTTCAAATGTTTATTTCTTTTCATTTTGATGATTATAACTGACAAGTAAGGAAAATTAAAGACCAATACAAAGAAAGGATTTTTAGAAATCTTGGCCAACTAAAAAGTATGAACATGAAAAGTATGAGCATATACAGCACTCAATACTTAGTTGGGGCTCTTTTTGCCTGAATTACTGCAGCAATGCGGCGTGGCATGGAGTCGGTCAGTCTGTGGCACTGCTCAGGTGTTATAAGAGCCCAGGTTGCTCTGATAGTGGCCTTCAGCTCTTCTGCATTGTTGGGTCTGGCATATCGCATCTTTCTCTTTACAATACCCCATAGATTTTCTATGGGGTTAAGGTCAGGCGAGTTTGCTGGCCAATTAAGAACAGGGATACCATGGTCATTAAACCAGGTACTGGTAGCTTTGGCACTGCGTGCAGGTGCCATGTCCTGTTGGAAAATGAAATCTGCATCTCCATAAAGTTGGTCAGCAGCAGGAAGCATGAAGTGCTCTAAAACTTCCTGGTATACGGCTGCGTTGACCTTGGACCTCAGAAAACACAGTGGACCAACACCAGTAGATGACACGGCACCCCAAACCATCACTGACTGTGGAAACTTTACACTGGACCTCAAGCAACGTGGATTGTGTGCCTCTCCTCTCTTCCTCCAGACTCTGGGACCTTGAAGCACTGACTCCAGCTACAGTCCACTCTTTGTGAATCTCCCCCACATTTTTGAATGGGTTTTGTTTCACAATCCTCTCCAGGGTGCGGTTATCCCTATTGCTTGTACACTTTTTTCTACCACATCTTTTCCTTCCCTTCGCCTCTCTATTAATGTGCTTGGACACAGAGCTCTGTGAACAGCCAGCCTCTTTTGCAATGACCTTTTGTGTCTTGCCCTCCTTGTGCAAGGTGTCAATGGTCGTCTTTTGGACAACTGTCAAGTCAGCAGTCTTCCCCATGATTGTGTAGCCTACAGAACTAGACTGAGAGACCATTTAAAGGCCTTTGCATGTGTTTTGAGTTAATTAGCTGATTAGAGTGTGGCACCAGGTGTCTTCAATATTGAACCTTTTCACAATATTCTAATTTTCTGAGATACTGAATTTGTGATTTTCCTTAGTTATCAGTTATAATCATCAAAATTAAAAGAAATAAACATTTGAAATATATCAGTCTGTGTGTAATGAATGAATATAATATACAAGTTTCACTTTTTGAATGGAATTAGTGAAATAAAACAACTTTTTGATGATATTCTAATTATATGACCAGCACCAGTATACATGTAAATAAGTTGTTAGCATGTGCTATGACAGCTGTTGATTTTAACTGAAATAGATAAGATTCCAGGGCTACAACTCTGGTAGTTGGAGCGGCTTAATTTTTTTAAGTAATCAACTTAAAAATTTGTGTTTATGCTACAAATTAAGCTCCTCTAACGCAATGTAGCTTGTTGGTTGAACATAAATTCACTCAAAACTGCCATAACTAAAAAAAATAAAAAAATAAATAAAAATGGATACAAACTGTTGCGTTACATTTTTTTGTTGTTGAGCCAACACATTCTTTTTTTAGGGTGTGGGAATAAATTGACATGATTTATTTGTATAAGCAAATTTCTTTAAACTTTCTAAATAAACAGTGCCACTGCATTTTTAGATTTTTTACTAGTGGGTGCAGGACACTATAGTTCATTTATGTAAGTGAGGATACAGTGGACTACCAGTAAAACTGATTTTTAATTATTCAGACACTTTGACCTGACCATGTTTTGCTTAAGTGTTATCTGACATAATTAAGATTATTTTTTTCTGACAGTTCTTGTCATATTTTATTACCGTTTTTTTTTTTTTTTTAAACTATAGTGAATAAACTGTCTTAATGAATAAATGTTCAAGGTGTCTGAACATTTTTGGTTTGACTGTATTTATATACAGTATATATATAATATATGATGGGGGAAAAATGCATTTCCCTGATGTATCATGTAAAGTTTATGGAAGTATCCCATATGTTGTGTATAATAACTCTAATTAATATTTAAAATATATATTGAATATAAATATTATATTATATTAATATTAAAATATATTCAGATTAGATATACAGTGCTCAGCGTAAATAAGTACACCCCCTTTGAAAAATAACATTTTAAACAATATCTCAATGAACACAAAAACAATTTCCAAAGTGTTGACAAGACTAAGTTTTATATAACATCTGTTTAACTTATAACATGGAAGTAAGGTTAATAATATAACTTAGAGAACAAAATTTTCAGTTTTACTCAAATTAGGGTGATGCAAAAATGAGTACACCCCACTAAACGTCTCTGGAGCATAAATAAATTATTATAAATTTTAACTAATTTAATAAGATAAATTTTAACTAATTTAATAAGAATTCAACCACAGGTGAGTCTAATTATTCATTACACAGGTGTCCAGCAGACAGCTGACTATAAAAGGGTGTTAAAACCCCTTCCCATTTCATGCTGTCAGCAATGGCACCACATGGAAGAGAAATGTCACAAGACCTGAGAAAGAAAATAATTTCTTTACACCAGAAAGGTGAAGGCTTCAAGAAGATCAGGCAAAGCTTTACTTATCAGTCAGAATATTGTAGCAAAAGTGGTAGAAAATTTTTAAAAAGATGGAACTGCAACCATCTCACAGAGACGTCCAGGTCGTCCACGGAAGTTAACACCTCGACAGGAGCGAAGGAATGGCATGCATGGGTACACTGCAGAGGAATGGCATTCATGGGTGCCGTCCACGAAAGAAGCCTCTCCTAAAGCCCAGGCACAAAAAAGCCCGCCTAGAGTTAGCCAGGGCCCATGCTGACAAAGATGAAGACTACTGGGACTCTATACTCTGGAGTGATGAGACCAAGATAAATGTTTTTGGAACTGATGGCTTCAAAACCGTATGGTGTTGCAAAAGTGAGGAATACAAATAAAAATGCATGGTGCCTACAGTGAAACATGGTGGTGGCAGTGTCCTTATGTGGGGCTGCATGAGTGCTGCTGGTGTCAGGGAGCTGCATTTCATTGATGGCATCATGAATTCACAGATGTACTGCTCTAGACTGAAAGAGAAGATGCTACCATCACTCCGTGCCCTTGGTCGTCGTGCACTTTTCCAACATGACAATGATCCTAAACACACATCTAAGGCCACTGTTGGATCTCTGAAGAAGAACAGGGTGAAAGTGATTCAATGGCTCCTGATCTGAACCCAATCGAACACCTATGGGGAATTCTGAAGAGACAAGTTGAGCATCACTCTCCATCCAGCATCCAGTCTCTAAAAGAGGTCATCCTTGAAGAATGGAAAAAGATAGATGTTGCAAACTTGTTCATCATGCCTAGAAGACTTGGTGCTGTCATTAAAAATCATGGAGGCCATACAAAGTACTAGATGTAGTAGTTTTTGTTGTGGGGTGTACTCATTTTTGCATCACCTTAATTTGAGTAAAACTGAAAAATGTGTAATCGAAGTTATATTATTAACCTTACTTTCATGTTCCAAATTAAACTTATATTGTTTAATGTAACATTGCTTCTCTCTCTCTTCTCTTTCTCTTGAGATATTGTTTAAAATGTTACTTTTCAAAGGGGGTGTACTCATTTACGCTCATTTACGCAATGTATATGATAGCATGTTTAATTCTCAAAAATGTTCTGGAATTGCTCTTGCCTCATCTTGTTACACACACAGATGTTTTGTTCCAATCGATTTAGCGTCAGTCGCATGTTTTGCCGTGGATCATTTGTGATGCTGTATGGATGAGCTGTACTCATGTATGCGGGTCTAAAATTATCTATATCTGCTGTCCCGCGGCCCGTGCTTTTGATATCTGAGCCTGTCTGTTATCTTTCATGCACCCTTCACTAACTCTTTTGTAACTCTGCGTTCTGTTCTTCACAAATGAATGCTTTACACAAATGAACTGTGGGTAAAATAAACAACCCACTTTTAGAGTATCTTTATTCTATTGACTACAAATCTCTCCCATCCCAAGGTTTCTTTAGGATACCAAATAACTTTTGCTCCAAGGTTAGTGTGATCTCAGTTTGACTTTGATCTCACACAGAAGAAAGACTGAAAATAACATGGTGTTTTTAGTGGGAAGGAAAGTCTAAACTCTTGTATCTATGCAGGAAAAGACTTTTTTGTGTGGATTTGGCTTTTGGACCCATTTGCTCTTAATGTTATCTTTGCTTACCTTCATACTTTAGGCAAAATAAATTTGACCTTGCTCATTGGTCTCATTTTTTATTATTATTCATTGAAGCAATAGTACTTGAGTACTCGACTCTCTCTCCCTTTAACGGAGTCTCAACTTAACTCAATTTTCAACACCACGATAAAGAGAAACGTACTCAGATGTTAAGCCATGCAAAGCTTTGAAAACATATAGCAGCACTTTGTAATGAATTATGTATCGTATAGCACAGGAGTAATCTGCTCTCTCTTCTTAATACAAGTTAAAAACTTAGCAGCTGAATTCTGAACAATACTCACTTACTCACACCCAGATACAAAGCATTACAATAATCCAAGCAGGATAATACAAATCCCGCATGATGCGTAATGATGATTTTCTTCTGTTTATTTCATGCAATCAATGTGCAGGTTGCTCTTGAATGGAGCATTTAACGGATTGATTTACAGATTGATTTGCTCACAGATGCTTCTTTGAGAAACTGTGAGAAACGGCCGTCTGATTGCAGCGCTTGTGTTGTATTGATGTCCCTTGTCCTTCACAATCTTCATCAATTAATTCAACTCGAACAGCACTCTTTTCAAGCTTTTTGTAGATAATTTCAGCCGTAGCTGTGCCATCTCTATTTTGTGCAACATTTAAAAGAAATGATATGATTAAAATTTGAAATTCATCCATCACTGATGACAACATCATAATATCTGCATAATGACTATTGCATCTTTTTCATCTGCTTTAACTAGCCTATTTTGTTTCACCTGACAGACAAAAATACCAATATCAATTTAACTGATATTTATTTAACATCAATTTATTATTATTATATTATTATAAATTGATATTGCCATAAAAGCTGTTAGCAGAAACAGAAAATAGGCTACATAAAATAGATGAAAATGCAGTATATAATATGCAAAACACATAGTTTAGCCAATAAATACATTTAAATGAATGAATAAATAAAATAAATAAATAATTTATTTATTTAAATTTGTTTATTGGCTAAACAGTGGGACAGAAGCTTAATATTCGCATATTAAATTGCAATTGTTTTTTTATATGTATTAAACCATTTACGCTGCAAGGGAGTCAAAGAAGTGGCAAATTTAAGACAGATTTAAGGTGGCTTTTATGATTTATGAGACTTCAATTGTTTCTTTTTATACAATATTCAGGTTATATAGACTATATTATATATATAAAGTATAACATATATATTTTGTCAGTATAACATTTTAGCTGTTTTTATCTATTGTACATTTACGTCAAACTAAATGCCCTGACACACCAAGCCGATGGTCGGCCATCGACCAACGTTGAGCTTTTGTCGAGCCGGCCCAGTTTTTGAGGTGTGTTACGCACCGTCGGTCCTAGTCAGACATCGTCGGGGGCTTTTTGGCTGATTGTGCATGTTGAATCGGCATCCGTTGGGATCAGTGCCGTCTGCGACAGAGAAAGAACTTGGTTGGCTGTTCAGCTTAGCGAGAAAAAAAACAAAGTCAGAGCAAAGACAGTCAGGACTCCAGACTGCGAGTCCGTGATGTGCGGACTATTTACTACTGTTACTACAGAATTAACAACATCGCAATGAGATCTAGGGAGATGCATAGCACAGAATTCTCTGTTATAAACAATATCAGATCAAACAGCGCTGACGTGGAAGCCAGGAGAAACATCGTGCCATGAACGAACAAGTTTAGAAGGCTTTTCAATACACAAATCACCAGCATTCACCATGGATTTAAAAGCAACGCTGACTGTAACCATGGTATTGTGGCAGAAATAGTCTAATGTTTTTACATTATTCATCTCAGGGTTTGTACAACCTTTTAAGAGTAAAGTTCATGCACATTTCAAGGGCTTTCAAGTGCTTCAGCACTTCAAAGCTCTAAATATTATCAAATTTGAATGTTAATTTAATGATGATTTGTAAAACTAAAAGTTTAAAGATGTAGGAAAACTAAAACTTTGTGGCAAACAAACACTTTTATTTTAAAAAAGGACATGGAATTACCACTATAACCAGTAGATGGCAGCAGAGGAGCACTTATTGACTTATTAGCCATTTCCACTCCCTAATTTATGGGGGAAAAAAGTAGGAAGCCACAAAGTCTCATGAAAAACAAAAACTTTTCTTCAAATTGTGAATGAATTACACAGAAAACAAGGAAAGAGTGGTCCTTTTATAATCATTGAAGCTGCCGGTCAGTTCAGTATGATACAATAAAGAAACAATGGTATATTTATTAAGAGTAGAATATTTACATTTTCCTTATAAAAAAATTGGTTTTTGCATGTTACTGTTGTTAATAAAAGTTAATTTTATCTGCATCTCATTTCAAGCTCTGTGCTTTACTGTCAAATTTCTAATAAACAAACATGTAATATTATTAGTAACTGCATTTATTAATGCAAAACAATAGTAATTTTATGATTAAATTAACTTTATGATTAAAAATCTCCCCAGCGCTCCCAAATCAGGTGCTGGCGCCACCATCTTAACCCTTATAATCTCTTCCTGATTTTTAGTGATTGATTGTCATTCAGTGAGGCACACAGGAAGGGATAGAGTGCAGAAAAGGTAAGAAGGGACTGACTGCGGAAAAGGACCGGAACGAGGTTTAAGAGAAAGAAAAAGAGAGGGAATTTTTCAACACTAAGGAGTCCTCTCAGGAGAATTTTTAAGAAATGTTTTAAGTGCAAATAGCATGAGCTCTGCTCCGGGTTTCACCAGAATCCTGTTCCTTTTCCAAATATTTGCTTTGGACCCCGGCCGCGGCCTGCACATAACACATGTCCCTAATGTAGTCCGCTGACCAGGAGAGCTTCACAAAACTCAACGCAGCAGGAAATCATTGGTTTGTTTATGCTCCACGAGCAAGGTGTTTGGGGTTTGAAGCGTGAGGGTCTCGGTGAAGTTCTGCACATGCAAATATACTAATGCAAGTTCTGTGGAAACGTTTAACAGTCGTTAAGGATGTCGCCATACGTTAAATGGTTTCCAAATGCTTGGAGGGGCGACAGATAAGTAGACGCGCACATGATTGCCGTCGATAATAATACTTCTATGCAAAACTGTAAATATACCCTAATAGAAAATCCAGGTTAAGCCTCTAGCTGTGTTTTGAAGCTGCTTTTGATGCTCAGTTTCACTCATGGTGTTCTGAAATGTCAATATGCATAATGGAACACAAGTGCGATTTCATTCTCAGCACTGCTAAACTGGCGTAAAATTGTCACCTTATACTGTCCGTTTTCTCATTGCAGAGCATATTACTCGTCTATTGACTTTATAATAACAACAGATAAAATGTTATGACACATACATTTGAAGGAAACTCTAGCGCCCTGATTTTTACTGCTTTATTATAAAAATGCATGTTAAGACAATGCATTGACTTTGTGTATTCGCATAGAGTACATTTCTGGCCTTTCTAATTCTGTTATGTTCGATAGCCAAGCCCACAATGACATCTGATTGGTTCAGAATCCTGCACCACGCATATTAAACATCCAGTATGCTGATTAACATTGATTTTTGTCTTTTCGGCATTTTCACTTCCAGCGAGGACAGAAAAATGTGATGCAGGTAACTTTGTGTCATAGTTGTCCAATGATGGGAATGTGAGACTGTGTGTGTGTGTGAATGTAGGAGAGTGAATGAGAGCGCTGGGAAATGGTTATATCCCCCCCCCCCCCCCCCCCCCCCCCCCCCCGGCTGGGCTGAAAATGGTCTAGATTGGAAACTCTATCCCAAGGCCTTAGTAACATTGGATAAATAGACAGAAAATTAGTTTCGCATGAGGGTTTATTAAGCGCAAGCTTGTGTATACAGCCTGACACTGATGCAACGTATCTAAGGGAGAGATCAGGTTGCAGTCTCATCCTCAGAGAGGCAGACGACACACAGAAACGTCTGGAATGAGAACAAACACACACACACATTTGTCAGTTTAACGGGAGCCAAACTTCCTTTTAAAGAACAAAGTTGAGTTTTAGTAGTAAATGGGCTGAACTCAACGCAACACCTGCTGTCAGTGGTAATAAGTTCTCTCATCATGTGTTATACAGAGTGTTTACACGTCTATCTATCTATTTGTCTGTCTGTCTGTCTATCCATCTTTCTCTATCTCTCTATCTGTCTATCTAATAATAATTATAAATATATATATATATATATATATATATATATATATATATATATATATATATACACACACACCGATCAGTCATAACATTATGAGCACTGACAGCTGAAGTGAATAACACTGATTATCTCTTCATCACGGCACCTGTTAGTGGGTGGATATATTAGGCAGCAAGTGAACATTTTGTCCTCAAAGTTGATGTGTTAGAAGCAGGAAAAATGGGCAAGCGTAAGGATTTGAGCGAGTTTGACAAGGGCCAAATTGTGATGGCTAGACGACTGGGTCAGAGCATCTCCAAAACTGCAGCTCTTGTGGGGTGTTCCCGGTCTGCAGTGGTCAGTATCTATCAAA
Organism: Elopichthys bambusa; assembly: GCA_037101425.1. NCBI lineage: Eukaryota > Metazoa > Chordata > Actinopteri > Cypriniformes > Xenocyprididae > Elopichthys > Elopichthys bambusa. Next base: position 3,582,243 of record CM074451.1, read on the forward strand.
AGTGCTCCAAGGAAGGAACAGTGGTGAACCGGCGACAGGGTCATGGGCGGCCGAGGCTTATTGATGCACGTGGGGAGCGAAGGCTGGCCTGTGTGGTCCGATCCAACAGACGAGCTTCTGTAGCTCAAACTGCTCAAGAAGTTAATGCTGGTTCTGATAGAAAGGTGTCAGAATACACAGTGCATCACAGTTTGTTGCGTATGGGGCTGCATAGCTGCAGACCAGTCAGGGTGCCCATGCTGACCCCTGTCCACCGCCAAAAGAGCCAACAGTGGGCACGTGAGCGTCAGAACTGGACCATGTAGCAATGGAAGAAGGTGGCCTGGTCTGATGAATCATGTTTTCTTTTACATCATGTGGATGGCCGGGTGCGTGTGCGTCGCTTACCTGGGGAACACATGGCACCAGGATGCACTATGGGAAGAAGGCAAGCCGGCGGAGGCAGTCTGATGCTTTGGGCAATGTTCTGCTGGGAAACCTTGGGTCCTGCCATCCATGTGGATGTTACTTTGACACGTACCACTACCGAAGGATTGTTGCCGACCATGTACACGCTTTCTTGGAAACTGTATTCCCTCTTTCAACAGGATAATGCGCCCTGCCACAAAGCAAAAATGGTTCAGGAAAGGTTTGAGGAACATAACAACGAGTTTGAGGTGTTGACTTGGCCTCCAAATTCCCCAGAATTCAATCTAATCGAGCTTCTGTGGGATGTGCTGAACAAACAAGATCCATGGAGGCTCCACCTCGCAACTTAAGGCAGGAACACACCAAGCCGACGCCGACAAACTAGTGGCGACGAAAGCGGACTGCGGGGTTGGCTCACGTCGGCAGCGTCTGAGTCCAAAGTTGGCCTGACACACCAAACCGACGCTCGACAGCCAACGGCCAAGTAGCACATCCGTTCTGCGCCTGCGTAAGATGAAATGCCTTTCCGTACCAGCAGGTGGCAGTAGCTGAATGATCAGATGGCCCGACGGGCCGACGAGCTCCGTCGCCTGTCGAATTGGACGAAAAAAAGCCGAAGAGGACCAACTTCCGCCTGATCGGTGTGTGTGTGTATGTAATACACGTGTGTATGTGGGCGCTTAATTTACTGTGGTAACTGAAGTGCCCTAAAATAAATACCAAAAATGCGTCTGACATGGTTTAAAGGAGATCCAAGATTATTTTATTATGATTGTATGATATTTCGGTGGAAACATAGTTACCGTTGTAGTTTTCAAAATCGTGCATCAGTCAAAGACAGACTAATCCCAAAAGATAAAAATAAATTCAGTTGAAATGTTGATTTAGGATTAATCAGAGTTTGGGAAACTGGCCTTCATGTCATTTAACATTATACTGCAGGTTTAAATGTATTGGCTTTTAATCAGCTGTTGAATGATCATGTTATGTGATAATATACCATAAAGCCCAAACGACGAGGAGTCTATCAACACACACAGGTTTGTTTTTCTGTCACGGTGTGACTTTGCATTGACTTTTGTTGTTTTTATAATGAGCTAATGACATTTCTGTCCCCTAACCCTTATGCAACCTCTCTGCATTTGTTACGTTTTCATTAAGACATTATTTGTTATGAAGTTTTCCTTGTGGACACTATTGCAAAGCAGAGGTGCAGAATCAATGCAAGTTCACGCAAGCAGGTCAGCAGTATTTGTAAGCCAGAACACATACACACTAAAGTTCACACAGACTGGCAGAATAAGAGACTGTATCTACAGGACATACTGATTAATGATCCAACCGCGTCCGTCCTGAGCGAGTCGACCCTCTGAGTCACATATCACACCACAAATGGACATCAGAGCTGCAAGCATGTATCAAAAAAACAAACAGCATGAGAGAGATGTTCAGATGTTCAGATTCACTCTGCATCACATGAGCATTTTTCTATATGTAAATGAGCTCTGTTATGATTGGCCACCCACTTTGCATGTGAAATGAGAAACTACACCACAACCTAATTGAATAGGTGTTAATATGTAAATGTGAGTGGTCAATAATAATAATAAATAATTTATAATAATAATTTGTAGTTAGGATTATTTCTGAACGAGGCATTTTTGCAGTTTTATAGCTTCAATAAATGTTTTATATTATTATAAATGGAATAATACGTTTGTATGCCATTTTTATAGCCCCTTCATTGTAATGGACATTACGTGGTTTTTGGTTTAAACCAAAACAATTTTTTTATAATATGAGTAATGTCTGGTCACTGATTGGCCCCTAATCAGCCAATCACAATAAAGAAATGACCCCTAACTTAATCTGATTGAGAATCAGGCATCAGGCATGGCTAACTGACCCCTTTTTTTATCTTTTATATGCTAATTTTTGTTCATGGTAGCTTTATCAACTAGCATATTATAATTGTCATAGTATCAAGTGACTAAAAGATATTTCAGAGTTGTAAAAAGAGTTGTATTGTCCATCACAATAAACATCAGGTGTTGAAAGAAAGCAGCAGGACCCTCGTAATTTAGTTGTGTGCCACTTTTCACAAGATGTAATATAAGTCTCTGGTGTCCCCAGAATGTGTCTGTGAAGTTTCAGCTCGAAATACCCCACAGATCATTTATTATAGCTTGTCAAATTTGCCCCTATTTTGGTGTGAGCAAAAACACACAGTTTTTGTGTGTGGCCCTTTAAATGCAAATGAGCTGCTGCTCCCTGCCCGCTTTCCAGAAGAGGGCGGAGCTTTAACAGCTTGCGCTTCGTTTGCTCAACAACAACAAAGCTGGAGAATCTCACGCAGCCAAAATGAGGATTGTCAGTAACGGTGTTCAGCCTTAAATTGTTCAAACCGGAGTCGACACTGATGGAGAGACTCAGGAAGAAATTACAACTTTTAGAATGAAACTGGACGTTTCTGAACGGTTAGTGGATAAACTCTACTACAACAACTCTTCCTCTTCTCTAAAGCAGCCCAACATGGCCTCACCCCCTTTGTTGCGAGTTCTCGGTTTATGTAAATTTTGGGGTTTGTGATGTCATCAACCTGGGAAGAAGCTCATTGTAGTCCTTAAAAGCAATTCCTGTAAAAGAAAATATCTCCCGAACTTTGAGCGTCGTAACTTTGCAGATGTTGTTTAGGCTCAAACAGCAACATTACACGCTAACTAAAGCTAAAAAAGTGAAATCATAATCAATAATCATAATCAACAATTCTGACTTTAAAACTCGCAAATTCTGACTTGATATCACGCAATTACAACTTTATAACTCGCAATTCTGACTTTATAGTTGTGAGAAAAAAAGTCGCAATCACCTTTTTTATTTTTTTATTTCAAGCTTCCATAGAGAAAAGCAAATATCAAGTGGATATAACATTTTTTGCTCAGTGGAAAAAATTCAGGTCTGAAGGGGTTTCGCTGAAACTGGAGGAATGATGCTGAAAATTATTAATGAATAAATTACATTTTTCAGTATATTCACATAGAAAAATATTAGTGATTTTACTGTATTTTTGATCAAATAAATGCAGATTTGGTGAGCAGAAGAGACTTCTATCAAAAGCATTAAAAATCTTAGCGACCCTAAACTTTTGAATGATCGTGTGTATATTTATAAATGAATAGGCATAATTATAATGATGTGACTGTGTTCCTGCATCTTGTCTCCCGTCAGATGTTGACGAGTGCGCAGAAGGAAACGGCGGTTGCCAGCAGATCTGTGTCAACATGATGGGGAGTTACGAATGTCGATGCCGTGATGGATTTCTCCTGTCTGACAACCAGCACACCTGCATCCAGAGGCCCAAAGGTGAGAGCATGATCAGCCTGAATACAGTCGTAGTTCAGAAGAGCATGCTAACAGGCTACTCTCACTATTTCTGCAGTGTATAGTACTGTATACTGTGCACAGTATGTCTGTTTTCTGTGGTTATAGAACATTTGGATGACCTACTAGATTTGCAAAACTGTCTGGAACACGACTGTAACTTATAATGCAATGCGCTCGTTTTGATGCATTATTTGATTGGAGTATCAAATCAAAGATGTAAAATAACTATTTCATTTGCACAATTAATTAACTGGAATCCACGATGCAATGGTCGTGTGACAACCAGTGTTATTTTAGTATTAGTTATATACTATTTAAATATTTATTAATATTTTGATTTGGCTTTTATTTTTATATGTTAAAAAATCCTCTTTTATTTTGAAAGCCGGTATAGACCTTCTGCACCAGAGAAGCGCGCCGCCATCTTTATAATTTTGTCTTTGAACTTCCGTTTTTGCGGTAGCTCTGTATATTTCTATGGCATCGCTGTTGAAGAATAATTAGCTGGTGAAGTGTAATGACAGTTATCATGAGCATTGTAATGTTTAAAGCAGATGTTTTAATGTCAGAAGACCGGAAAAAGAACAGTTCATTCATAAATCGCTGTGGAAATACAAACCGGAAGTCAAAAGACAACCGAGCGTGGTGCTGAAAAGGGGCGGAGCTACATAAGGTCTACACTGTGCTCGTGGCACGCACTTTTCAATCACGCGCAAATACGGCGCGCCGTGTATTAGGCTTACTTCGCTATAAATAAAGCGCAAAAGAAACTATGAGCATGCAACGTCGTAGTTCTGTCGTCAGTTAAGTCATGGAATAACCAAAAAGGCGATTAAAGCTGCGTTAAAACTATGCATGCATGCATGTATTTGTTATATATAGCTATGCGTCACATGTCTCTGGACTAAAATATTCTGCTATGTGAGATCACAATATAAGGCACAATGCTGATATGTGATTTTTTTAATGCATAAATAAATGTGAGAACTGTGCATTTGTACTAGAAGATGCTAATTTTGCGTCTAATTTTTATAAAGTACAAACAAAAATGTATCACATTTAAATGCATAAAATAATTAATTTTGCATTCTGGCATTTACAGCATGTGCTGTTGACTTCCGCCCTTATTCACATTCTTGCAATTGGGAAGTCAAAAGAGAACACTTTTTGTTTTCTTTGTACTGAGTTTAATTTAGGTATGATAGAACTGTTGCAGTTATTTATTTATAATATAGAAAGTTAAACATTTAGTGTTTACTTTTTCGGGTAGTTTTTGAAACAGACAAACTCAGAATTGTTGAAGAGTTCATCGATTATACATAAAATTCAATGAAGGTTGAATCATCTTTGAACTACACTACAGTATGTGGTTATCTGGATGTCTCATCCATGAAGATGCAACAATGGAGAACAAGCTATTGGGGGTTTTGAGAAAGTTGAAATTTAGCTGTGCGTGAGCCCCTTTATTAATATGCCTGTGGGTGAGGAATACATTTTTAAAAATGGTCATATTCACTCAGCATTCCATGATCACAATTACAATTAAGTACAAATGAACTGTATTCAGTTGTGTTGTAGGCACAGTCCCATAAATTATAGTCAGACTCATTTTTATGTTGAAATAATGAAGATTTCTGTGCCACCCCAGACTGGTTGCTGGCCCCTGCCCGGCCACCCCTATGAAAAAACTGGTTGTTTTTTCATTTTAGTTTTACTTTAGGTTTTAGTAAATTTATGTGCTTTTGTCGTTTTTGTTATGTATTTTTTATATTTCATTTAGCTTTTTTTTATTTCAGTTTTAGATTTAGTAATTTTAGTACTTAAACTTATTATATTTCAGGCAACATTTTTAACATTCATTTAAGATTTTTAAGTATAGGTTTTTTATCTGATTTATTTTATTTTATTAATTTTATTTTGGTTTGATATATTATAGTTTAGTTTAGTTTGGTTTATTTTAATTTTATTTATTTTTATTTAATTTAATTTAAGAATTTAATTTTGGTTAGATTTTTTATTATATGATATTATATTAATTATATTATATTATATTATGGTTTGGTTTATTTATTTATTTAATTTTATTTTATTAAAGTATTTTATTTTTGTTTAATTTATATTATATTATAATATAGTATAGTTTGGTTTGGTTTATTTATTTATTTTTATTTAATTTAATTTTATTAAAGTATTTTATTTTGGTCAGATTTTTATTATAGTATATTATATTATATTAATTATATTATATTATATTATGGTTTATATAAAAATAAAACAATGAATAAAATAATTTTAAAATGTTAAAAACAATTTTAAAAAATTTAAATTATTAATTATTATATATTTAAATTTGTTTTGGTTAGATTTTTTATTATATTATATTATATTATATTATGGTTTGGTTTATTTATTTATTTAATTTTATTTTATTAAAGTATTTTATTTTTGTTTAATTTATATTATATTATAATATAGTATAGTTTGGTTTGGTTTATTTATTTAATTATTTTTATTTAATTTTTTTTATTAAAGTATTTTATTTTGGTCAGATTTTTATTATAGTATATTATATTATATTAATTATATTATATTATATTATGGTTTATATAAAAATAAAACAATGAATAAAATAATTTTAAAATGTTAAAAACAATTTTAAAAAATTTAAATTATTAATTATTATATATTTAAATTTGTTTTGGTTAGATTTTTTATTATATTATATTATATTATGGTTTGGTTTATTTATTTATTTAATTTTATTTTATTAAAGTATTTTATTTTTGTTTAATTTTTATTATATTATAATATAGTATAGTTTGGTTTGGTTTATTTATTTAATTATTTTTATTTAATTTTTGTTATTAAAGTATTTTATTTTGGTCAGATTTTTATTATAGTATATTATATTATATTAATTATATTATATTATATTATGGTTTATATAAAAATAAAACAATGAATAAAATAATTTTAAAATGTTAAAAACAATTTTAAAAAATTTAAATTATTAATTATTATATATTTAAATTTGTTTTGGTTAGATTTTTTATTATATTATATTATATTATATTATGGTTTGGTTTATTTATTTATTTAATTTTATTTTATTAAAGTATTTTATTTTGGTTTGATTTATATTATATTATAATATAGTATAGTTTGGTTTGGTTTATTTATTTAATTATTTTTATTTAATTTTTGTTATTAAAGTATTTTATTTTGGTCAGATTTTTATTATATTATATTATATTATATGGTTTATTTATTTATTTTTATTTATTTTTATTTTATTAAAGTATTTTATTTTGGTTAGATTTTTAATTATATATTATATTATAGTTAAGTTTGGTTTATTTTTTATTATTTATGTTTTTATTTTATTTTTAATTAGTGAAAACGGTTTTTAATATTTTTATTTTTCATTTTAGGTAACAGTACAACCCTGGTGACAGAATGCTGTTTTTTCACTTGTCATTTTTAAGCAATAGTAGTCTGTATACATTACATACTGCATAGTATACAGTAAGTAGTATGTATTTCATTCTGAACACGTTGTGATTTAAAAATGTCAGTGGAAAACCGCCGCTCTCTTCAAAGCCGAATCTCAGGAGATGCTTTTGGCCCGCTGAACTTGTCAATGTTTGCGTTTCATAAGCACACTGTTATTTGAGTCTTGGATCGTATGTTTCAAACGCTGCCCCTCTGATTCAAGGCCTTTATTGTCTATATTCTGTCGTTTTTTTCCCTGTTGGAATGAGTTTGATAAATACCGTTGTTAATCCCTCATATTTCATGTTAATATTAGTTTTATTGCTCCCAGATCAAAACCTCTTGGACGGAGAGGTTAAGGCACCATAAATCCAGAAACGTTTCGATTTCGAAAAGCCGTATACTTCTGTTGTGATCAGAAGGAGAGTCTGTCATCTGTTTGCTATTACAGTTATTGTGCAGCACAATGTGCTTCAGATAATTGCGGTCTAGGAAGAGATGGTGTTGGACAACCCGACTGCGAGAGTGACGTAATTCATCATCCCCGTGTGATGACGGATTGACGGATAGCATGTGTACACTCCGGGAACGAGGCGAATTGAGTTACGTGAACATTGTACGCCACTGGTTTATTTTCTTTAAAAGCAGGGATTTCCAAACCAGGGTTCATGAGCTGACGAAGAGCTAATAATTAATAAACATCATAAAAGTGTCAAATTATAATAAAGAAATGATTTAAAAATAAAAATAATTTAAGAATAAATAATTTAAAAATGTATATAAAAATAAAACAATGAATAAAATAATTTTAAAATGTTAAAAACAATAAAAAAAAATTATATTATTATGTATTTAAATTTATTTTTAATTTAAAAATAATGTTTTAATTGTTTACCTGCATGTGATGTGACCATTAACCAGCATTAGAGAACACGAAAATTATTGAAATATTAATATTATTGAATATTTTAAACTTTTTAAATATTAATATTTCTCAATATACATTTTATATTAATAATAATTATTATTATTAATTTGCTAATACTTTATAATATTAGTAAACAACTTGTAGAATATTAATATTACATTTTAAATATTAATATTAATAAGTATTTTTTAAATATTTTTGTCATATTAAAAAACTTAAACTTTTTAAATATTATTATTACTTTTGAAAATACTTTTATAATATTAGTATTACTTTTTAAATATTAATATTAATAATTATTACTTTTTAAACAATTTTCAAATATTATAAAAACCTTTAACTTTTTACATTTAAATTGAAATTGTATTATTAAAAAGTTTTACTTTTAAAATATTTTTAGAGTATTAATTTTACCTTTTAATATTAATAATTACTCTTTAATTATTTTTATAATTTAAAAAATAACTTACTTTATTGAAATATTAATATTATTAAATTATTTTTAATATTAATATTACTTTTTAAATATTAATATTTTTATTGAAATAATGTTATCAAAACTTGTTTACTAAATTGTTTTTTTATTGTTTAGCTTGTTATTTTGGTTGCTAGATTAAACTACATAATTACTACATAAATGTTCCTTCAATTTAAAAAAAAAAAAAAATCGTAAATGCTTTTAATGAAAAATTTAACCTCAGATGTTGCAAATAGAGACGTCTGCAAGGAAATGTATTGGTTGATATAAATCCATGTGTTGAATTTTTTCCCACATGATTCTGTCAGTGATCTGTGTTTTGCAGATGAATTCCAAACATATCGATCTAGACTAGTCATTGCAGCTCAGTTGATACCTGTGGAGTTGTGCGCTGTCTGGTTGTCTTCACAAACACTTTCTTAAATCACAGAGAAAGTCTCTCAGATGGATGCAGAGCAAGTGGAGAATAAACCTAGAGAAAAAGTAGTCCCTTCAGTGATTCAGGCTGTGCAGTAATGTCACAGGAAGTACTTTCTAATCAAACAAAACAACGTTCATTGGGTGAAGCTGCAGAATTGCGGCTCTGGTGGGTGACGAACGCAGAATTGGGGTCTGTTCTGTCACGGGCCGCAGGGAAAATGCATCCTATAGCTTTTGTTGTTCATGTCGAAGGTCGTGCGCCCAATCAAACTCTACGACACACATTCATCGTCTCTTGGAGATGCTCTGGAGGGTGAACTTGACCTTTAGCATTCACGTCTTAGTCAATAATCCACTGCAAACTCAGGACTGTTTAAAAAAAAAATCTTGCCAGGAAATGTTACATTATAGAAGGAATAAAAGGCTTGCGAATGCCATCATGTCGATTTCTGATTTGTCTCAAGTACTTAACCTATGATGGCTTTTATCACAGTTTTGTGACTTTCCTAAAGCCAAAGTATTTTTTCAGTTGTTTTCAATGGGAGCCATTTTTTTTCCAGACGGTGAGAGTTGAAAAAAGACTTTTGAACAGTATGTGTGTTCACATCTTTATTTTTTGTAATGTGTGAGAATAAGTATTGATGTTTTCACCTGAGTTTTAATCTTTCATAATGTGATTTTTGGTGAATCGTATTGAATCCAATTAGGGTCAATTTGACCCCTTCCATGAAAACCGTACCCAGAATTTGAGCCTAATACAATAATAGCACTAGAGTTTCACACAGTCATGGTCTATCAGCTCTGATTGGTTTAGCTGAAAATGCATCACAGACGCGGTTTTACTGTAGTTTTACTGTAGATCCCATTTTGTTGCTTTTTTCCTCAGTTTCTCACACCTGCACAGTACAAATAGCTTTTAAAGTTCATGAATGTCAGCCCATGTGTTTTTTTTTTGTTGTTTTTTTTGCAGTGGTCTGGGAAATGTTTGCTTAGTAATAAAAAACTGCTTCCTTAGTCTTAAAGTCTCGTTTGTTTCAGAGGGTCTCGCTGGACGTATGGCTTACATGAGTACACACACACAGTCACTCACGTAATAAACACACACACACACACACACACACACGTGTAGTATTGTGCCGTTTAGTGGATGCGTTTTCATAAACTTAAAGAAATTGAGAGACTTTTTGTGGTTTCATGTTAAGTTGCATATTAACAGATTGATAAAAATTCTGTGCATTTACAACATGAAACTGCATTCGCAACATTTAACTTCTGTAATGTGATGTTTTGTTGCGTACAAAGATATTCATTGGTTTTTTAAATGAAGAGGAGAGAATATGTTTGGCCATGATATAGTAGAGCTGATGGTGCTATAGTATTATAATTTTGCGCATAATTTGTCATTTGAGCTACGCAGATGATTCTTCAAATCATGTGTCTTGTTGAGCAGAGATGTACTTTTACTATTGTTAGCAATATGACTTAAGATTTTCACCTGGTGGACATCTAACCAACAGACTTGGATTGAAGAAGGGACCCGAGCCATAAAATATTTTGATTTTGCCAAATGATGTCTGCACAATACGACTAGGGACATTGATGCAAAAGTGAACCAGTTCATTTTGAAATCTGAGTGAAGTAATGGTGTTTTTTGATACTGAAATTTTCTGCACCAGTCATATGAATATAATATAGCAAATAAGCATCAAATTCTGATTTAGACTTGGCGATTCATCAAATGTTATTTTCAGTTATGAATTTGGTTTCCAACAATTATGATAACAAGATAAGCGAGATAAAATGATTATAGTGCCGCTGTCTGGTTTGCAGTAATGTTCTCGATATGTCTTGGGGTATAAATCCTGTACACCTTTCTTTACAGCGACACACTTTCATCACTCCCTAAATGTTTCACTGTTCTCAGTATTTTTTGGAAATGCACTATGATTAATCTCAGTTATTTTGTTTTTAAAATTTTCTTTTTACATGTTTAAAAAAAATACTGAAAAATCTGTAATATTGTGAAACATTATTAGAATTTATAATAAATACAAAGTTCAGTCATGAAACTCTAGATGGCGCAGGCTGATTGGTCCTTAACTCAATCTGCTTGCAATCGTATCATACGTTATAGGGCACAGCTGATTGGTTCCTGCTGTATCAGTAGCCAATGAGCTCACTGCTCAACCTTCAAATACTTGGTCAGCATTTGCTGTAGCAGTTGCAGCACGCTTTCAGAAACCTTCCTCAGCTCCATCTGTATAGATCTGCTAGGGGTAATTCATGTATGCTATATTGTACAGCAGCAACATGTAGTGTATGTATTGGCAGTAGCAAGTCCCGTACTTGCTCTGCAGTAGCAGCAATAACCAACAGCAGCAGCAATAATAACCAACAGCAGCAGCAGCAGCAATAACCAACAGCAGTAGCAATAACAACAGCAGCAGCAATAATAACCAACAGCAGCAGCAGCAGCAATAACCAACAGCAGTAGCAATAACAACAGCAGCAGCAATAACCAACATCAGCAGCAATAACAGCAGCAGCAGCAGCAATAACCAACAGCAGTAGCAATAACAACAGCAGCAGCAATAACCAACATCAGCAGCAATAGCCAACAGTAGCAGCAATAACCAACATCAGCAGCAATAACAGCAGCAGCAGCAATAACCAACAGCAGCAGCAGCAATAACCAACATCAGCAGCAATAACCAACAGCAGCAGCAGCAATAACCAACACCAGCAACAGCAGCAATAACAGCAGCAGCATCAGCAGCAACAACAGCAGCAGCAGCAGCAACAACAGCAGCAGCAGCAATGACAGTTACAGCAGCAGAAATACCACCAACAGCAGCAGCAATAACAACATCAGCAGCAGCAGCAATAACAACAACAGCAGCAGCAATAACCAACATCAGCAGCAATAACAGCAGCAGCAGCAATAACAGCATCAGCAGCAATAACCAACAGCAGCAGCAATAACCAACATCAGCAGCAATAACAGCAGCAGCAGCAATAACCAACAGCAGTAGCAATAACAGCAGCAGCAGCAATAACCAACATCAGCAGCAATAACAGCAGCAGCAGCAATAACCAACATCAGCAGCAATAACCAACAGTAGCAGCAATAACCAACATCAGCAGCAATAACAGCAGCAGCAGCAATAACCAACATCAGCAGCAGCAATAACCAACATCAGCAGCAATAACAGCATCAGCAGCAATAACAGCATCAGCAGCAATAACCAACAGCAGCAGCAATAACCAACACCAGCAACAGCAGCAATAACAGCAGCAGCAATAACCAACAGCAGCAGCAACAACAGCAGCAGCAGCAATGACAGTAACAGCAGCAGAAATACCACCAACAGCAGCAGCAATAACAACATCATCAGCAGCAATAACCAACAGCAGCAATAACAACAACAGCAGCAGCAGCAATAACCAACATCAGCAGCAATAGCAGCAGCAGCAGCAGCAGCAATAACAGCGTCAGCAGCAGCAATAACAGCGTCAGCAGCAATAACCAACAGCAGCAGCAATAACAGCAGCAGCAGCAGCAATAACCAACAGCAGCAGCAGTAATAACAACAGCAGCAATAACCAACAGCAGCAGCAATAACCAACAGCAGCAGCAGCAATAACAACAACAACAGCAGCAATAACAGCAGCAGCAGCAATAACCAACAGCAGCAGCAATAACAGCAGCAGCAGCAGCATCAATAACCAACAGCAGCAGCAGCATCAATAACCAACAGCAGCAGCAATAACCAACAGCAGCAGCAATAACCAACAGCAGCAGCAGCAATAACAACAACAGCAGCAATAACCAACAGCAGCAATAACAGCAGCAGCAGCAGCAATAACAAACAGCAGCACCAATAAAGGCAACAGTGTAGCAGATCTATTCCACCAAGACCAAACATATCAACATTGTCATACTGCCAATTGTCATTGTCAAACACTCAGAGAGTTGCCATGACTGAACTGTATATTCCTGTGATCTAAGCTGAATTTTCAGCATCATTACTCCAGTCTTCAGTGTCACATGATCCTTCAGAAATCATTCTAATATGCTGATTTGCAAAACATATTATATATATTTTTTTCAGGATTCTACTGACCCCAAACTTTTGAATGGTATATATTATGCTTTATTTATCTAATTTTATAACTTATATAACTATAGATGCATGATATTTCCAAAGTAAATGAGCAATTATGGTCAATAATTGTGACCTCACTGTTGACCAAAATAATTTCAGTAATGTTTTTTGTCATAATCAAGCGTGTCTAATATGCACAGAAAAATTCGAGAAAAACCCCAGAGAGTGTTTCCGAGGTAAACACGTCTTATCAGGTCATTCCAATCGCAAGTATTCCAACGACGCAGGCTGGAGTTCAAATGATTACGAAACCATGTGAGGATTGTTTTTGGAACGCATTCTGTATATAAATAAGTTCATAATTGCTAAGCATCAAAGGTGCTTGTCACATGTAATCACAGAATTTCCAGGATTCCGTGCTAAACCGAGCCTGCAGGGCTCCAGTGACCTAAACGTTAGTCCAACTCTATGCTGGAAATCTAAGTTTACCTCGATCCCTGAGGTGTCAAACAGAAACCTAGTCATTTTTTTTTTTTTTTTCAGATTCATAACCTCATCAAACTGAAAAAGCCCATTGCTTTAGGCTAGAAAGAAGAGGAGATACAGCTCTGCCAAGCCTGAATGGCTTCTGATTAAATGTAACTTAGAGTAATCAAACTGAAATGCAAATCAAATATCAGTTTTCTTCTGTTATGTCCTTGTAGAATCAGATCTGCTGGTGTATTTGTTGAACAAACATCATTTAAATGGTGGATAGGCTTTTCTGCTGTCATTTTTTCTATCCAGATAGATTACACTCATCTAAATGTTGTTTTGCTCCTTGCTTTCTGTGGAATTGCTTGTAGACAGAAACCATCTAACAGTCTCTTCGTCTCCATGTTTCCACCCATTGGCGTTTATATCAACTTGTTAAATGTTTAATGGTCCATTAGAATTGTTTAATTGTCCCAAAGTCATGTGCTAGATGCTTTATCCCTGCGTGCTGTGTGCACATTTTGACCTTTACAGCTACATTAACCTTTTCCATTTGATTACAGCGACTGTCGTCAGCTAGGCCTAATAAACGTTTCTAAATAAACATTAATTTGTCATTTAGCCTAAAATACATGTAATATATATATATATATATATATATATATATGTAGTATTATATTAATATAAAATATATTAAAAATTATAATAGTAATATAAATATTTAAAAGAATACTATATATATATATATATATATATATATATATATATCAGTATATTAAATAAAATATTTAAAAAAATTATAATAGTAATATATTTAAAAGAATAAAAATTATATATTTTTTATATATTTTTAAGTATACTATAGTATTGTATAGTATATAGTGTATTATTATAGTATTGTATATAGTATATTTATATTTTACATTGTATGTATGTATTATATAAATATTTCTAATAGGATTGAAAGATTGATCTTGACACATGCAGTCAACACTACAATTTTTATGTAAAACATTTGAATGAACAATTAAATGATTAATTATGAGGTCGTATGCCAGAGTAGTTTATCTATCTAATTAGTTTTGTCTACAGAAAGCATTGTTAGACTTGTTACAGGTTACCACAGTGTACTCTGTTCTTGTAAATTGCAGCAGACTGGCCTTAATATAGTTGATGTTTTACAATATACACCCCATAAATTCACTTTTATATGCTTCAGGAGCAAGTGTTGGGGTTTAACAGTTCACAGGTAGTGTTAATTACTTCATCTGTAAAACTGTGAACTGAAACTACAGCAGCTAAAGTTTCACAGAGGACTATATTTGTTTCATATCTTATGTTATATTTATTTGTTCTTTTCTTATGTTCTAGCTGCATAATAGGTCAATCAGAACATGAAAAAGTTTCTGTGCTGTTGAGCGTACTTCGATATGGCCTTTCATGTTTGTTTGGAAACAACTTTGTATTACACAACGCACACAAAACACTCCGCAGGTTTGCTGTTTGGCTGGTGGGAAATAGCATGTCTGTCTATGGTTCAGGGGACTTGAGAAGAGTCGTGTTTACACATTAGCCAACGACCAATCAGTGCAGCTTTTCACTGTGCCAACTCTTCCAGAAAGGTGCTAAAAACCTGAAGCTTACTCAAGAATACAAGGACGTCAGAGAGTGTCCTTCATGTCAGATCGCTGTTATTGTTGGCAAGCCGATCTGAGACCAGGATCCGAGAGTTCCTTAAGAGATAGCTTTGATATTACAGTGGAATTTTTACCCTTTTCTTTGCAAGAAGAAAATATGCCTTAGGCTCCAGGTAATATATTGCAGTTTCCAAAGGGAAGAACTGAGCTGTTTAGTGATCAGTTAAAGGAAAAAGCACACTCTACAAACTCAGCAATTGGGTTGTTTTAACCCAGCGGTTGGGTTAAATGTTTGCCCAACCTGCTGGGTAGTTTTATTTAACTCAACTGTTGTTTAAAAATGACTGTATAGCTTGCTTGAAATGAACCCAAAGTATGAAATCAACATTTACTAAAATGTTTAATAAATGAACATTGAACAATGAATAATAATTAAACAATAAACATTTATTAAATTGCTTATTATAAAACGGTTAGTTCCTGTCCTTGATTCTGATTGGTCAATAGCTGTGTTTTATTCATGGTAAAACACGGCTATGACCGCTTTACCCAACGGTTCTGTGTATCACTACACAACGCCCTCAGCAACCACTCTTATCAACGTAAACTGTATGTTCTCAATTGATATTGTTCATTAAAGCTTACTGTATTATGTATTGTGAGAAAGAGATCGAGTGAGTTTATTACCTGCATTCAGATTTAGCATTTTCCTTCAGGTCACTCCTATGTTCGTAATAAAAAATCTGTTTAAAAGTCTGATGTATTATCTTGTACTTTTAATAGTTAAGGGGTTTTCCCGTGACTGACAGCGCTAGTCAAAGCATTTGTCAGTTGCGTCTTGTTCCATGTTCACAACAATTCAGTCTTTTCATTGTAAAAGTCTTTGCTACTGACTGACACACTTATAAAGACAGTATTTGCCGCCATCTAATGGCGCAATAATGTAACTTCTGTTGCTGTTCACAGTCAGGGACTATTTTTTTCCGGCGGAAGGAAGGCTTTTAGTGAAATTTTACTTCATGAAAGTTGCATTGATACATATTTTTGGCTATAATATTTGTATTGTGTGGTAACCGTTTTATAAAAGCAATAAGGCACTCAAGGTTAGTGCTGTAGGTTGCAGGCACGATGCCTACTTAAAAAAAAATGTACACCTGTTGATTATTATTGTTGCCTCTAGTAATTATGTGTCTGATTTCTTAATTTCCAATTTTTTTGGGGGTTAATTTTAAGCCAGCCATATAGTGATTTTTAAACAATAGTTGGGTTAAATAAAACTACCCAGCATGTTCATCAAGCATTTAACCCAACCGCTGGGTTTGTCCATTTTCAACCCAACTTTTTTACAGCATTTTTTAGAGTGTATTCCCACATGGCTTCAACAGTTCAAGTTTGATGTGTCATTTCATTATCTGTTGCACTTTCTTTGTTTTTCAAGTCTTTGCAAAGTCATAATTACGGTAATTCTATCATGACGCAAGATGCAACATTCTAGAGCCTTTGATTTTCTATAATTATCCGTGAAAAGCCTTTAGAGTGAGTGCATTGTGACCGTTTGATCTAGAAAATTGAATTAAATGCAGTTTTTCAGTGCTCTACTGTGAAATCTTGTTCACTTGGAAGATTTCTCAAGCTCGCATCCCTGGCCATCACTCAATAAAGTGTCTCGGCATATTTCATTCCCCCCCCCTTCACATATAGACACGTTTAACAGGCTTGTATTTGTTTTAACAGGCCGCAGACCCTAATCGGCCACTTTTTATTCCCTTCAAATGGCTTTCCCATCGTTTTTTCCGAACGCTTGTGTGAATTTCTGCCTATTTCCGATCATTCAACTCCATCTTTCTTAAGCCGGGAGTCTCGGGAGAGATTAGAATAACGCTCGTAATGATAAAAACGGCAGGAATTCGTCAGGAAGTTACGGGGCGACCTCAGAGGGTGGGCTGCACCTCGGCATGGAAAAAAAGGCTCATTGTATCAGCACTTGAGAATTTTACTGCTCTTTTGAGAGTGTTCGGGCCCAGTCCCACCCGAACCTGACCCGGCCGTGATGAATGGGTCTGTAGAGGCTCTCCTGATATAGTCGACGAGGTCTTAGACCCTCGGTAAGTGATATGACTCTCTCTCTCTCTCTCTGGACCGTTTTTGAACTTGCATGATTTACGTCTCATTTTTTGAGGTCTACATAACGTGACCTGCACACCTTTTTCCAAACCTTCTTTCTCTCATAAAGGCCTTCTGCATGACTCCACATGAAAAGTGTGGAAGATCTAGTCACGAAAATGTGGTTTTATAAGATTGCTAGGTAGCAGGAAAGTGTGCACAGTAAACAGTAAAAACGTACACTACTGTTTAAAGAGTTTGGGGTCAGGAAGTATTTTCTGCTCACCAAGGCTGCATTTATTTGATCAAAAATAAATTAAAATTTGTGAAATATTATTACCTTTTAAAATCACTGTTTTCTATGTGAATATATTGTAAAATGTAATTTATTCCTGTAATCAAAGCTGAATTTTCAGCATCATTACTCCAGTCTTCAGCGTCACATGATCCTTCAGAAATCATTCTAATATGATGATTTGCTGCTCAAGAAACATTTACTATCATCATCATTATTGTTGAAAACAGTAGTGCGGCTTCATATTTTTGTGGAAACATTCAGGATTCATTCAGGATTATTCGATGAATAGAAAGTTCAAAAGAACTAAAATAAAATAAAAATAGAAAAATAGAAATGTCTTCACTGTCACGTTTGATCAGTGCAATGCATCCTTGTTGAATTAAAGTATTAATTTCTTTCAGAAAATATCTTTCAAATATCCTATTGACCCCAAACTTTTGAAAAGTAGTGTATTTGAGCTCAGAACTGAAAAATGTTAGAAGCAGCTGTCGTTTTTGCCTGATTTTTATTCATAAAAAAAAGATCATTTTAAATCATTTGTGCATAACCTAATTAATATTAATGAGCAACGGCTTTGCAAATTCATGACATCACACATCACATGTGCTTATGTGCAAAGTACATTGCAATGCAAACAAAAAATGCATGTCATTCATATTGCCCCGTAATTGGTTGTATGGAGTCGGTGGTTTACCAACAAAAGAAGTTTCTCCATCTGTTTGTTTTTCAAGGAATCGTGCAAGTATGTGGCACAACGAGCCTGAGCCGTTTATTCTCAAAGCTCAAATTTTGTTGGGGGATGACGTTCAAACGCTCAGCGAAACATTATCATTCACTGCTGCAGAACAGGGCAGATTTAGACCCAGAGAATGAATTAGAGATATTGGAAAGTTCCTCAGACATCAGTTCCCAGGAGCGTGAGAATAAAAAATGATTTTGTTTTCTGGCGGAAGAAATGGAAAACAAAAGGTTCTAATTAATCAAAGTGATGTTGGTAGATGTGAAAGGTTGTGAATTACCAATTGAAACCAAAACATTCAGTCCTGTCGCCCCTCTGTCCACATTTGTCAGCGGTTTTCATGTGTGGAGGGGAAAGGTTTCCTGTAAAGCTGCTAAAATACTGGCCTCAGGGCCTATGTGTGTGTGTGTGTGTCTTTAAAAATGTATTTCTGCTCTCTGTGTTTGTTATTTGAGGCCTAAGCTGCTACATTTTATTAGCAGCATTATGACTAACCAAACATGTTAAGAGATGGGCTGTGCTTGGAATAGCATACTAGTTACTCCTAAAATTTGACTGAATAAGCAATTAGCAGATATGCGCATTTAAAATGTACAGTTATTGGCTGTGTTGGGAATAGCATGCTACCTTATGCCCTGGGTATACTTCGTTTCACAGTCGAACGCACAGTCTTGCAAAGTATACTTCATTTGACTCGTATGCATACACAGGCATTCGACGCATGCGCAGTTTTGAGCTATCTCTCGCCACGAGTTACAACCCATGTAAATATATTTGTATTCTTTCATGCTAGAGTTGTACAAATGAGGGTAATTTCTAACCTCTTGGCACAATCTGTCGTCTGTGTATGCCTCCATTGTCACTGTAGCTTGCATGCATTCCGGTCTGTTCTGTTTAAGCAGGTTTTCTTTGATTACCTTGTGAATCGACGCCCCCAGGGCATGGTTGCCACCTTGTGGATAAAATAATTACTGCAAAAAAAAAAAAAGAAATGCGCAGGTGCGACCTGTGCGCACAAAGTATGTGTGGTTACAAAAATCCGGCAGTGCGCATACAATCCTTGCATACTATTCTGATGATGAAATTCACATCACACGCACTGTACGCTGACCCTCGCGGTTCAGACAAAATGTTAATTGCTGCAGTCTATTTAAAATGTTTAATTAATCTGAATAAATTATTCTTTAAAAATGAGTGAATGATTCAATGACTCACTCATAAATACTCCATTGTTTCATTACTGTATAAATTAGCTTTTTTGAATGATTCTTTTAAATGAAAGATTCAGTGACAAATACATTTTAAACAGTCACTTGTCGCCACCTACTGGCGTAACGATGTAATTGATACAATCGTTATTTGAAATGTTAAATTACTTTCAAAAGGTGATTTACTCTATTGCTTCCATAGACATCAGTATCCAAATTATAAACTTTTATCCCAGTTCTTATGTGATATGAATATTTGAAATAATGACACTGTGTGGTTGAAAAGTGGTTTGTGAAACTGCTATCTCTGGATAAGTTGCAGCGTGAACGCAGATTTCAACGTTTAGGTGTGATTTTGTCAAAGTTTTAATAGACACAGGCGAATTGTGGGTGGGTGTTTGAATCGAGATCACGATCTTTTAACGATTAATCGTGCAGATCTATACTACTGTTTAAACTAGTATAACTGCATAATGCATTTTGTTTCACGTACTTTACAAAAATGTAGTATGCAGTTGCAAGGCATTTAGAATCCAGTTCAAGCTTTTACTATAAAGGTTCAGTTTTGGTTTGGCTGCATATATAACTGACCACTGTTGGATAAATGTGATATAAGCTGTCTCATATAACCTTGGGTATAGACATTCTGTTCAGCTCCTCGTGGCTCTTTCTGCTGCTTTCCCAGGGTGCCGCGGGTCTGTTGACACAGATGCGTCCTGGGGTCTGAAGTCAGTGGGGTGCTTTCATTCTCCTCTTACTGTTCAAACACTGATGAGCATGATTCTGATCTGGGGTCAGTCAAAGAAAAGCAACACTCACCCGGTTCCTCTGGTTCTGAAGGGCTGATACTTTTCTCACCAAGCCGAACCAGACGTCCAAATGCTCTTAAAGTCACCATGAAATTAAAAATTACGTTTCTTCTTATTTATTATGAAATATTGCAGTATTTATTATAAATTATCTATCCATGCACATTTTTTCATGTGTTGCTCATAATCTTGAATCAAAATAACTTCCCCTTCCTCTTGCAGCGACATCTCTTCTCTGATGACAAAGGCGATCACATGAGATCCACCAATAGGAAACCACAACCATCAAATCAATTCCCTATGTACAAAATCAAGCCCCGCCCTACATTTGTTCTTGTTTGAGAAGTCGTTTCACTCGGATATACGTCACAATAGAGAAGAAAAGACTATTGCATCTTTTCTTTCATGATGATTTGAAACAGAGCTGGAAATCCTGTGTATGTTTCAAACTAAATTTGCTTGAAGGAGTATAGTGATACAATGGTGTATGCAAATTCTTGGAATAAATTGGAAAACAAACACAAACACAAACTTGTGTATATGTTAGTATATGTTCACAGGTGTGCTGGTATACTATATGTGTGTTTGGGCTCAGATTTGTGGGTAAACTGAAGGAAATCCCTAAGCTGCTGTTCCTGAGAGTAATTTAAGTGTTTGTCATGCATCAGTAATCAAACTGTTTTCTAGCCAGAATTGAGCATATGAGACTTCTTTCAAAAACATTAAAAAATCTTACCAACTTGAAACTTGGCCCAATAAGATTTCACTGTGGGTGGAGCTACCTGGAGCAACGTGACAAAACTAGAATCAAAGAATTATAAAGGGATTTATTGCATGATATTGTAAACAAATCAGACATCTCTTTTCTGTAAAGTAATCATGCTTTCTGTCTCTTTTCTCCTTTCTTTATGTTCTGCAGTGCGCTTTAATGGAACTAAAGAAGCACCCACCTGCATGGATAAAAATCACGGCTGTGCCCACATTTGCAGAGAGACGCCTAAAGGAACCATCGCCTGTGAGTGCAGACCGGGATTTCAGCTCACCAAAAACAGCCGAGACTGTAAATGTGAGTACAGTCACTGTTTGTCAGGGATGGATGGATGGATGGATGGATGGATGGATGGGTGGATGGATGGACGGATGGATAGATGGACGGACGGATGACGGAAGGATGATGGAGGGACGGAAGGATGATGGAGGGAAGGAAGGATGAATGATGGATGGATGGACAGATGGACAGACGGATTGACGAAAGGATGATGGATGGATGGATGGATGGATGGATGGATGGATGGATGGATGGATGGATGGATGGATGGATGGACGGATGGACGGACGGAAGGAAGGAGAGATGATGGATGGATGAAAGGATACATAGACAGAGGGAGAGATGGATGGATAGACAGATGGATGGAAGGAAGGAAGGAAGGATGGATGGATGGACGGATAGACGGAAGGATGATGGAGGGAAGGAAGGATGAATGATGGATGGACAGATGGACGGATGGATTGACGAAAGGATGATGGATGGAAGGATGGAAGGGAGGAAAGAAGGAAGGAAGGATGATGGATGGAAGGAAAGAAGGAAGGAAGGATGGAAGGATGATGGATGGATGAAAGGATAGATAGATAGATAGATAGATAGATAGATAGATAGATAGATAAATAGATAGAGGGAGGGAGGGAGGGAGGGAGGGATGGATGGATGATAGATAGATGGAAGGATGGATGGATGGATAAATAGACAGACGGATGGAAGGCATGATGGATGGAAGGAATGAATGATGGATGGATGGATGGATGGATGGATGGATGGATGGATGGATGGATAGATAGATAGATAGATGGATGGACGGACTGAAGGAAAGAAGGAAGGAAGGACGGACGGATGGATGAAAGGATAATAGACAGATGGATGGAAGAAAGGAAGGAATGATGGATGGATGGATGAAAGGATAAATAGACAGACGGATGGAAGGAATGAAGGATGGATGGCTGGATGGATGGATGAAAGGATAGATAGATAGATGGATGGATGGATGGATAGAACGATAGATGGAGATGGATTGATAGATGGAGATGGATGGATGGATGGATGGATGGATGGATGAATGGATGGATGAAAGGATGGATGGATGGATGGATGGATGGATGGATGGATGGATGGATGGATGGACGGATGGACGGAAGAATGATGGAGGGAAGTAAGGATGAATGATGGATGGATGGACAGACGGACAGCTTGACGAAAGGATGATGAGTGGATGGTTGGATGGATGGATGGATGATAGAACGATAGATGGAGATGGATTGATAGATGGAGATGGATGGATGGATGGATGGGTGGGTGGATGGACGGAAGAATGATGGAGGGAAGTAAGGATGAATGATAGATGGATGGACAGATTGACGAAAGGATGATGAGTGGATGGTTGGATGGATGGAGGGATGGGAGGGTGGGTGGATAGACGGACAGATGGATGGGAGGATGATGGAGGGAAGGAAGGATGAATGATGGATGGATAGACAGACGGACAGATTGACGAAAGGATGATGGATGAATGGATGAATGGATGGATGGAAGGAAGGAAGGATGATGGATGGATAGATGGACAGATGGATGGACGGAAGGAAAGAAGGAAGGAAGGAAGGATGATGGATGGAAGAAAGGATAGATAGATAGAGGGAGGGAGGGAGGGAGGGATGGATGGATAGACAGACGAATGGAAGGAATGAAGAAAGGATGGATGGATGGATGTAACAATAGATGGAGATGGATTGATGGATGGAGGGATAGAGAGATGGCTGATAGATGTTAGCATTTAAAAGTTAGCGATCTCTAATCTCCCATGTTGTTGTTCCTGTTTAGTGACGTGTAACTACGGTAACGGCGGCTGTCAGCACATCTGTGAGGAGATGGACCACGGGCCCAGATGTTCATGTCACATGAAGTTTGCGCTTCACTCTGATGGGAAGACCTGTGTAGGTCAGTCAACGCACGACTCCACCTGACCCGGTGCTTTAACTACACTAAAGACCAGTTTAATCACACTGAATCGTCTGGACTGGGAAAAAGTTACTGACTAGAGAGGCGATTGGGCGACTGGTGACGTCAACCTAAAGGAAGATAGTTTTAGACATTCTTAGATTTGTTGAAAGATTATGACTTTAGATTTACGTTGACTTTAGAATATTCTTACTGAGCTCTAGACACTGTTAAAGCACAGGCATTGGCTTTAAGTGACTTCTAATGGAAACTCTAAACTTAATGTTCTGTCAAGTCCAGAGTTTGGCTTGATTTTATGCGGTGGAACCAAATCTCAGAGTTTCTTAACATACAGTGAGAAATGGGCTCTTCTCTGCATCTGTGAGCACATTGTCCTTTAGTTACGCTTCATTTACATACATATGTTAGTGTTTCCATTAGTCTAGTCACGGATGAGGATTTACAAGCATCATGGGAGCCATAAACAGAAAGTTGAGCACAAAAAGACACTTGCGCTAGAGGTATAAACTTGATGTATTTAACAATATATCAAACTTAGGAAATCAAGATCACTGAATGTGAAGAGTTATGTGCCTTCCTGCTCTATTCGTCTTTTTTTCTGTTTAACCTTGCTTGCTTGAACACATTTCCCTTCCGACTTTTCACGTTCTTAAAGAGCACCGTTTGGTCTTAACGCTGTTTAAAGCTGCAGTGTGTAATTAATGCGCCTTTAGCGTCACCAAACGAATTAGCAAAAAAAGCTGGTTTTCTTATAGTTGTGTCAGCATAATTAGCATTATTTTAGTATTTTAACGTCCAAAAAAACATTACACACAGCAGCTTTATGACGTGAATAGTAAGTGTGTGTATGTCTAAGTCAATCAGCTGTTCTGTGCACCTCTTTAACCAATCACAGCTTTGCTTTGTATTACTGTAACCAATCACAGCAGACCTCTGATTCCTGAAGGACTAGCAATCCACAGCAGATTTACAGCTGTTTACGCCTAGCCCGAGTAACGTCATTTAAAATCTCTGTGCCAAAACAAATAATTTTGTGTATTGTGTGTATTTGTGTATTTTTTTATTCAGAGAGTAGAACATTTTTTATGAAAAATTACCCCAAATCCCCCAAAATAAAATATAGATTTTAAGTTAAAGTATGTCACGCTCGTACATTTCTTGACAGCTAAAAATATAAAAATAATAGTAATAATAATTGCAGTAGTAATGATGAAGATTGTATTATTATTATGGTATATAAATTAGTTTTTTATGTTTTTAGATCCGTTATAATTTTTGTGCTAATTTTTCAGCATCATTTATACTAGTGCTGTGAAGCGATTAATCGCGATTAATCGCATCCAAAATAAAAGTTTTACATAATATAAATGTGTGTACTATGTATATTTATTATGTATATTTAAATACACACACATGCATGTATATATTTAACAAAAATATATTTTATATATATATATATATATGTATGTAATATTAATTATATAAATATATACATATAAAATATATTATATTTTTATATATATATATATATATGTAATATAAATTATATAAATATATACATATATACATATATACGTATGTGTGTGTATTTATATATACATAATAAATATACACAGTACACACATTTATATTATGTAAAACTTTTATTTTGGATGCGATTAATCGCGATTAATTGTATGACAGCACCAAATAATAATAATAATAATTTTGCAAATTAATTCTTTTTTTCTATTTTTCTACATGATCTAGATATTTGTTTTTGAGAATCACCTATAATTTTTTTATTATTATTATTATTATTATTTTTTTACAAAAAATTGAATATTTAATACTTTGTTGTTTATTAACATTGAATTCGATCGCCTTGAAGCCATTATTACCGCTAGTCAGCGACAGAAACTGATGCTCATATGAAAAGACACTTTTTATCTGTGTTTGCGTAAGCTGAAGCTGAAAATGGATCATGGGAGCGTTGGCCGTAACAGCTGGAAAAGTCATAAAACAAGCGGACCCACAGACTTTCAGGATGGCATTATGAATCCTTAAGTTAGCAACCGACCTACAGCCTCTTCTTAGCGGCCATATCCAAATAGAAACAAACATACACGCTCTTGAAGGCAGACCATTAAAAGCACAATTTCAGCAGTCTAAATATCAGGGACCTTGTTTCCCGACTGAACGGTGGTTAGTCTGGCTTCTGATGCGTTTATTTGCACTCTCTCCCCGACTGGATCCAGCTCTTATGTCAAGGTCTCACTCAGACGCCCTATTATTACCCCTCTGTTCCCCAAAACCTGCCAGCAGCTCCGCAAATGAGACGTCTGGCTAGTCTGACGGGCCCCGAAGACAAAACTGAAAGAGTAAAGCGCAGGCCACAGAGGCCAGAGGGGTGCGGTGAATCTGTCAGGGTCACACATTTCCCCCCACAGGAATCCAGATGGAGCACGGCAGCCGAAGGCTGGGCTGCGGTCTCTGCCGCTGCCGGCTAGGTCGCTCTCTCACAAGCTCTAATAGGCCAGAAAGCCACAATAAAAAAGCTGAACTTATTAATGAGCCCCTGTTGAGCGATGGGCTGGAGTCACAGAGTAATTGATGTGGCCTAACCACAATCCCCTGAGGAGATGGAAACTGTTGGCATGATAAGAGAAGGTGAGAAGAGGGGGTAGATGGATGTTTCTTCAACGACAGGCACTTTTATGTCTTGGCGGTCGATTTTTATACACTTTTTGTGCTATCAAAGTCACATTTAAACTTTTGTGGAAACTTTTTTTTACTGTGCCTTTATTTGCTACTTTTCAAACACAATAGTAAAATGTACTGTTCAGAAGTTTAAGGTCGGTAAGATATGTAGTCAAATGTAATTTATTCCTGTGATCAAAGCTGAATTTTCAGCATCATTACTCCAGTGTTCAGTGTCACATGATCCTTCAGAAATCATTCTAATATGATGATTTGCTGCTCAAGAATAATTTCTGATTATTATAAATGTTGAAAACAGTTGTGCTACTTCATATTTTTGTGAAAAACTGTGACATTATTATTTTATATTTGGAACATTCAAAAGAACAGTGTTTGTGTGTTTAATTTGCATACAATTGGCATAAAATTATGCAAAGAAACAGGGAGTTAGGCATTTCATTTTAAAGTCGCTCTATAGTCAATAATTGTATCTCTTAATACTCATTTATGATCTCCAAAATGACATATTTAAACATTTTTTCCTGTGAAATTTTTTTTTATGCCTTTAAAATAGCTTGAATGTAACTCGACACCCTTGTTTCATTTAGTATATGCGGAACCATGAATATGCTAATTAGCCCCGCCTCCACTCTCTCGCACCAGCTCAGATATCCACTTAAACAACTTACTGAGGTAAACGCTGCACAATGGTATCGCTCTTTACAACGTCAGACACATAACGGTAATTAATATGATTAGCCTTTTGCTTGATTACGTTACCAAACAGCTAATAATGTGTTACACAAACCATGTTTCTGTTCGCCATCTTAGAGACAGCTGCCTTCTGAAAATCAGTGACAGAACATCAGTGGAGAAAGGCATATAGTTCATCATAACATCGTAATATATATCATACACCCGCTATATTGCTGAAAAATAAACAGGGATAACCCTCTTTTGATACTCCCCTGCTTCAGAGCATAGTAATGATATGCTAAAGCCCGCCCCCACGTTGACGTGATTGGTTACAAGGTAGTTTGTGATGTCAGAAACACCAGCGATTTCAAACCACATTTTTGAGACTGTCTTTAGATCACTGCAGTTTTAAAGAGAAAAACTCAGAAATGGTGTTGACTTATGAATTTGAACAGTGTTTGTCTTAAAGCACATTAAAAACACCACATAGACATATAAACAACATTAAAAAGTTGATTTTCACCACAGGGGGACTTTAAAAAAATGATGCGGTGGGAATAAAATTTGTTGGTTCAGAATAAAAATGAAAAAATAAATCAATAAAATAACATAATTCTTCCACTGTTGGCAATTATAAGTTGACAAATGACTTAAACTGGTCAGAGTTTGTTTTAAGGGAGTTTATTTTCTAAACGTCCACACAGCCAAAAGTGTCCTAGTCGAAGAAACATTCAGCACAAGCTTTCATTTTTCATTCTTTTCAAGTTTTGCCATCCCCCCCTCACTTTGTTTACAACATATTAAGAATAAAATGGTTCAGAGGAGCAGACGTAGCATGTGTTAAAGACATTTTCAGATGCCATTGCAGTGATTTGGTCAGTGACTGGAGCCTGACCAACACATCAGCATCTCTGGTTGGATTTGCTCAGACAGCCTCACAGAAATAGCTCAGCGTTTGCATCAGTGCATCAGATCGCCTGTATTTTTGTTAGTCAGACCTCATTAATATGATATGGATCCTTATGAACAGGTGTTAACAATTTTGCTCAGAATAGCTTCTAAGTGATCTCTTGTCATTTTTAACCTAACATCCTTTGATTCGGGCCTCTGCGCAATAGTTCTGGGACTTTAATCTTGAAATGGCACACTGGTAGAGTAAAATCAATCACTCTGATCTCACTGGGTGGCTTTTTGTGTTCCTTGAGCTGCTTCATCTATTCTCTAACCCCTCCCTCTTCATCCTCATTGACTGCTTTTCTTCAGAAGTGATGGATTTCAGCCGCTCTGATTACTTTTGCACTTCCATCCTTCACAATCTGTCACCGATGTTTTTCTTTGGTGGGTATAGCAAAGGGGTTCGATTTGAAACCGCACAGTGAGCAGATGGGATGGCAGATGACAGATAATACCTGAAGAGAGCAATGCATTAGCATTCCCATTCATCTCAGTGGCAGTTGCAGTCGTACACAGTCCGGTTAGCGACTCTCCAAAGTGGTGACAAATTTAGGCACTGGTAAAACATTGACTATATTATATTATGAAATAAATTTCATTTAGTCAGAATACATGACTATTTTTGAATAGTCATCAATGGATAAAGATCGTCTTTGTAGTTACAGCATCTGTAATTTTTATAGTAATTTTCTGTTTATGATCATATGATCTTGAATGACAATTGACCCTTCACAGGGAGTTTGATTGACAGGCGATCTAACCAGTCATAACGCCACATCCGCCATTTTGTCAGACAAAGCAGTTAGTAGATTAGCGCCTGTGGATTTGAACTTGAAAAATGATGTGTACTGACGTCTTTCTGCGGTTGAAACAATATTCCTTCTGATGTTCATTCATGTTTATTTGATACTATAAATGAACTAGTAGGAAGAGATGATCGGTTCATGAGCGGCTTGAACTGAGGCGCTGCAGCGATCTGTCACAACACAATAAGATCCACAAAATTTGACATTTAAGACTTTCATATCAAAAGTGTCCTACTCTGTCTTATCTGTCGACGAGTTTCAGTTTCCACTTTTCTCCGCAATGTATTTTTCATATTTTTTACATGATGTGTGATGTAATAGCGGCATGGCATGTCAGATGTAGCAACAGTAACTAAAGGGGGCGGGTCTTTGCGAACAGTCAATTGTTTTGATACTTGAGGTAATTTATTTATAGTCTTATTTGTGACCCTGGAACACAAAACCAGCCATAAGGGTCAATTTTTTGAAAGTGAGATTTATACATCACCTGAAAGTTGAATAAGTAAGCTTCCCATGTATGGTTTGTTAGGATAGGACAATATTTGGCCGAGATACAACTATTTGAAAATATGGAATCTGAGGGTGCAAAAAAAATTGAGAAATCACCTTTAAAGTTGTCTAAATAAAGTCCTTAGCAATGCATATCCACTTACAAAAATATTTTTTTAATATATATTTACAGTAGGAAATTTACAAAATATCTTCATGGAACATATTAGAATTTAATATCCTAATGATTTTTGGCATAAGAAAAAAAAAATCAATAATTTTGACCCATACAATGTATTGTTGGCTATTGCTACAAATATACCCGTGCGGCTTAAGACTGGTTTTGTGGTCCAGGGTCACATTTGGGATCTTCTCGTACCTACAAGCAGAGAACTGCATGGGACAGATTTTTCAGTACCGCTTCTGCCCGCTTCTGTCCCGCTCCCGCAAAAATATGTTACCTTCTCCTGCTCCCACCTGCTGCATTCATGTTTTGTCACGCACCCGCCCGCAAAAGCCCGCAGGTAAAAGTATGCACAGATATTTTCAGTACGTCCATGAAATAGTTTCAAGTTACATGTCACCTAGCCACAAGCTACACATCCCAGCATAAACACTCCTAATAAATGATCTGTTATTAGAGGGATAGTTCACCCAAAAATGAAAGTTATCCCATAACAAGCCATCCTAGGTGTATATAACTATCTTCTTTCAGACGAACACAATTGGAGTTATATTAAAAAATATCCTGGCTCTTCCAAACTTTATAATGGCACTGAACAGAGTTTTTGAAGCTCCAAAAAGTGCATCCATCCATCATAAAAGTAATCCATACAACTCCAGTGGGTTAATAAATGCCTTCTAAAGTGAAGCGATTGTTTTTTGTAAGAAAAACATCCATATTTAAAACTATAAACTCAATGGCTTCTTTTAATATAACTTGGTTCGACAGAAAGAAGAAAGTCATATACACCTAGGATAGCTTAAGGGGGAGTAAATTATGGGATCATTTTCATTTTTGGGTGAACTATCCATTTAAAGCATCTACATTCACAAACTGCTGTAAAACATGTTGTAAAGAGAAACCTTTGACGGTCTCAAGAGCGAAACACAGATATGCACTGGATCACTTGCCAAATCTGTTTCGCCAACATGCTATTATTACAGAGAAAACTGATTCTAGACCAGCAGTTATGGGTAGCTTTTCCCTTTAAAAAACAATCAGAAGCAGCAGCAGAAGCAGGCACGGGAAAGCTAAGCCTTGCTTATGCTTGCTTGTGTAAATTGTTGTTTATTTTATATATATTTGAATGATAGTGTAACTTAAATGGGTTGTTTACCCAAAAATGAAATTTTGTTCCAAATCTCTATGAATTTCACAAAAGAAAATAGTTTGAAGAAATTTTTTGTCTTTTATCAATGCAGTGAATGTCAAAAGGGTCTTTCATTGTATGAAAGCTTTGGAAGGACATGAGAGTGAGTAAATGATGACAGGATTTCATTTTTCAGTGAACTATCCTTTAAAAAAACACAACCTGACAGAGTGAATCTGCCACAACAATCTTAACAGTTGTATGTCTTCTTGTAGGCTGTACACATGCCTTGCATCTCTTTCTTAGTAACAAGTAGTAAGTGATGCTCACTTTCCAGTGAAATTCACTCTTAATACATCCGAACAGAATGTGAAAACGCTAACAGCTAACCGCTAAGTGTTTTTCCACATGGGTCCAGGCATCTTCATGTGATCCTACAATCAAACGACAAGCATAAGCCAGTAGATTTGCACGAACATTTCCACAGAAGACACTTAGCAAACAAAAGGGTTGTGGAGATTCTTAGCCTGAGAGAGATGCTAATCCAAAACAGATGCTCACATCTGGCTGGTACACACAATCCCCAGGCATCATATTGTTTAAAATGTTTGTTTCATAAGCAGTTCCCCAGCTAACAGAACGTTCTGGCAAGGTTCTCTCAAAGTTATGAACAAACGTTCTTCCAGTAACGTTAATAGAATGTGGAATAGTTTAATAATGTTCTCAAAAGCGTCATTGTTTATGGAACATTTTAGTTGGATGTTTTTTAAATGTTACTACCCTGTTTCCAGAGAACATTAAAAAGTAACAATCCTATAATGTTTGCAAAATTTATTTTAAAAAAAAATAACGTTAGTAAAACATTCTTAGAACATATTTTTGTTAGCTGGGTCAGTGCTGTGCCTTTTGGTCAGACAGACTTTGTTTAGTTGGTAGTTTGTTTATCTGTAGATTTAAACTGAGAAGTCATAGCACAGGTAAGTGATCGAATGTCTAGATGAACTGCAGCGGGAATCATTGCCACAATTTGTCTCTGCATGACATCAATTCACGCCTTCCTGCTCATTTTGGATGTTTACCATGAAGTGTCTGGTTGTAGTCAGACGCACACTAACTGGTCTGCATCTACACTGCAAAAAGTGCTTCTTTCTGAGAATTTTTGTCTTGTTTTCCAGTACAAATATCTAAACATTCTCAACAAGACTTAGCCTAATATCTTAAGTCATTTTGAGAATGTTTATATATTTGTACTTGAAAAATGACAAAAATACAGAGGAAGAAAATCATTTTCGCAGTTTACTGCTCTCTGCTCCATGTCGATTCACTCTTGTACTTGAGAGTGTTGTCTTGTCGGTGCATGAGAAGACTAACACTCGGCCTTGTTGTTCTCTGTACGAAAGTGTACAAAATTGGTTCAAGTGCTGAAAACATCATCTGAAACCAGCCTGAACAGGTTTCCACTGATCAGACTGGCCTTGTTTGATGGTTTAAGTGAGTTTTGTGGCTCTAAATCAGCTTAAACCAACTATAATCAGTACCTGAAAACCTTGGATTGGTTCTTTTAACAGGGAGTTCATGAACTACTCTGCAAAAAAATGATGTTATTCCTCAGTATTAATGTCTTGTTTCCCAGTACAAATATCTTAACATTGTTAAATCAAGACACATTTACTTGAGAAGCAAAATTACTTACGATAGTCTTGTTTTCTGAAAAATGTATCAAACTGAAGTGACTTTATGCTTAAAACAAGAAAACATATGCCAGTGGGGTAAGAAAAATAAACTTAATTCAAAGGGGAAATGAGTTTATATTTCTGAAATGTTTTAAGCGCGGAGTCACTTAATTTTGATACTTTTTTCCGAAAACAAGACTTAATATCTTATGTCATTTTCCTTCCCAAGTAAATGTTTCTTGATTTAAGAGTGTTTAGATATTTGTACTGGAAAACATGCCAAAAATACTGAAGAAGAAAATCATTTTTGCAGGGTAAATTGCTCTTGCAGCCTCATAAAAGGGTCAGTTTGTGCACCAGGGTTACTAAAAACACAAATTTGACTGGCCAGGGTGTTTTATAAAGTTTATAAAGTCATTCTTGGAAGACTAAGCAGTGTTTTTGTAATGTGTGTGTGTGTGTATGCAGAGGAAAGGAGTGTCCAACAGCAGCCACTGCAGCCACAGCTGTTACCCAATGGTAAATATGTCAATTTCTCTAGCTTGATTCCTATTGGCTACTTCTTTCCACAGTGGGTGTGGTTATGCTGGAACTCTTACTAACCTTTATTGCACCAATTTCTTGGGTTGTGGGTCCATTCTGGCAATCAGGAGATCAACAAAATGAACTTTACCCATGTTAAAATGGTTATCCTCTTGAATTGCCTGAATGAAAACCTGACACCAATCTTGCTTGCAACCTCCTCATTAGGAACCGCCCATTTTTTAATCAGAAAGCATGTCTAATGAGGGTTTAACAATGAAGTCGCTGCAGTCTCCTGTGACTCTTTATGATTATGGGACAAATAGGTCAGATTTGGCCCATGCTTTTCCAAAATATGACATAGGATTAATTATTTTAATGGAATTCCATTGGACTTGCTGTACTTCCTACTTTGTTGCTTACACTGAATGAAAACAGAGTAAAGGCCCGTTCACGCCTTGAACGATGACTATAGCGATAACTATGTTAGCATACACACCAATGCATAATAGTTCTGTTTATTATAAGCGCGTGCTGCTTCTTTCAAGCAGAATGGATTCTGATTGGCTGTCAATGTTTTTATTGTTCATCAGCTGGGGAAAAAATCGTTCTGAAAGTGATTGCAATGATATCGTTCATCTCTGCCATTATCGTTATTGTTATAGTTATCATCCTTGGTGTGAATGGGCCTTTATTCTGCAGAGCTTTGATATTTAGAGAACACATATACATATATCACATTAGAATACACATTTTTCTTCTAATGGAATTCAATTGGACTTGCTATAACACATCACTGTACTTCGTTTTTTTTTTTTTCAAAGTGCATAATGCATGACTTCAAACTGTGAAAGCGTTTTGTTTTGGGTTTGCACACTTTTGATTGCACAGGGCTCTGAGGTTATAAAGGAGACTGATCCGTTCTGGCACTAAATCTGCATGCTGGCTGTCGGTGTACCGGGATCCTGTTTATTCGGCCTGAAATAAGCGCACGGCAAATACTGTACACTAAAGCCCAAGGACAACCTTTGTCCCAGTACCAAAATCTCATCTCGCTTTGTTTCTCTTTCTGTCAGCTCATGCTATTTTCTCGCCCTGTAAAGCAATGGCATTTTTGAAAAACGAGCTTGTTTGCACGACAACCGTTTAACATCAGAGTGGATTTAATGGGAAGCGATGTGTTTGGTCGAGGCTGAGAGAGAGCTGTGCCAACAGCTGTCATATTTAGCAAATAGCTCTACCTCTGGCGGCATGTTCCCGACTTGTTCCAACCCTTACAGAAACCAATTGTGCCAACATTTGCAATTCCTGAGCACTAGCTGAACGTCGGAGAGTGGTTTTTCTTAATGAGAACCCATTATGCTGTTTTACATTGTTACCTTTGTGTAATGTTGCTGTTTGAGCATTAAAAAAAAAAAGGTCTGCAAAGTCCCTCCAGCGGGAGTTATTCTCTATATCAGTGTAATTGTTTCTGAACTCTCTGAAATGCCTCCATTTTAGTCTTTTTTCCGGGAACGAACACATCACAATATTCCTCATTTAAATAATTCATATGCAGAATAAAGGGGCGGGGCCTGGTTGAGTTAGTTAGTAGTGTGTTGAAACTCGCAGTTATGTAAGGGGTGGGACATTTCCCAAACACACTCGAAGTGGTTGACCAATCACAACACACTGGTCCAGCCGACCAATCAGAGCACATTGTGCTTTTCAGAAGGAGGGGCTT
Source organism: Elopichthys bambusa (assembly GCA_037101425.1). Taxonomy (NCBI): domain Eukaryota; kingdom Metazoa; phylum Chordata; class Actinopteri; order Cypriniformes; family Xenocyprididae; genus Elopichthys; species Elopichthys bambusa. The sequence goes on from CM074451.1 coordinate 3,616,589, forward strand.
CATACACTCTAAAAATGTTGGGTTAGAAACAACCGAAGTTGGGTTGAAAATGGACAAACTCAGCGATTGGGTTGTTTTAACCCAGCGGTTGGGTTAAATGTTTGCCCAACCTGCTACGTAGTTTTATTTAACTCAACTATTGTTTTAAAAATGACTGGATTGCTTGCTTAAAATGAACCCAAAGTATGTTGGATACTAACATTTATGAATATGTTTAACAAATGAACATTCATTAATAAGTTTAATGAATAATAATTAAACAATAAACATTTATTAAATTGCTTATTAATAAATGTTCACCTTTTGATTTTTATTGTTGCCTCTAGTAATTAATTTCCAGCCTATTTTGGGTTCATTTTAAGCCAGCCATATAGTGGCTTTTAAACAATATTTGGGTTAAATAAAACTGCCCAGCATGTTAGGCAAACATTTACAAACATTTAACCCAACCGTTTGTCCATTTTCGTCCCAACTTGGGTTGTTTTTAACTCAGCTGCAAAAATGTAAAATATGTGAAAAAATAATGTTTTTTTTTTTTTTGCAACATTCAAGCATTAAAATTTGTTCTAGTAGAACCTAAAACCAAAATCAAGACTTTGAAAAAGGGAGTAATATGGCCTCTTTTAGTTAGTTGAATCATGCAATTACCATAATGGTGGTACAAACATGCCACCAGAGTCTAGGGTTTGCTGTACATGCATTATTGCCCAAAATACACATGCAAAATGTATCTTTCTTTTGTTCAACAGCTGTCTTTTTTGGTTAAAGTTTCAGTAGTCAGAATGGCAGAAGCGAGATGATGGGATCTCTTGGGAAAACGTTAAATGTCCTAATTGCAATTAACTGAGTGCAATCTTGAATTTTGCCTCAGCAGAAAACCATTCTCCCTGAACTTTCCTTGGAGGTGATTTTTACGTTACAGCCTGCCTGCTGGGTACTAGTTAATGAGTCTGCTTTCTCTCAACATGAAGACTCTTAACAGTGAACTCCTCTCAAACAGTGCCGAATAGAGAGAGTTTATGGAAATGATGGCTGTGTTCAGATTCCTAAGTGTTGGGATGCAACCAAAGCAGAGTTGTTCATTTATGTATTCTGACACAAGTGAAACGGGTTTTGAATGGGTCTCGGCATG